>CM060687.1:122228040-122423793 GCA_030686995.1 Artemisia argyi
ACCCGAAAATACATATTGGTTATGTATTCCCTTTAGCATTCAAGAGACATTATGCAAGTGATGTTTTAAACATAACATTTTGATTTTGTATTCACAATGTGAGACGAAAAAATATTTGTCCTATTTGTGAGAAATTTTTGCAAAAATTTGACATGGGGTGTTTTAGCAAATATGTTTACAATTAGTAAGAATGCAATTCCTAACTATGGGGAACATGATTAGTTTTGTTAAACACCTAATTTCATGCATAAGTTTCTCAAGTTGATGCATAACCCCAAGTTTTTGTTTTTGTGCAAAAATAGAATTCCTAGACTCAGATCAGGAGTGTAATCATGTTTAGAATACTTACAATGATGATTGATGAGCAATGTGAATGAAGGGAAGACCAAATTTTCGTGGTTGTGGATGAATGGTAAAGTGAATAGTAGCAGTTTGGAAGTGGTGGTATGAGATAATGGGTGTTTGGTTTAATATAAACAAAGAAAATGGTTCTGCAGGTCGGCGGATACAGCGGAACCTAAAAGTGGGTTCCGTCCATTGTGGCTGAGGGTTCCGCCGACCCTGCTGAGAAAAAGAGTTATTGATTTGTTTTGATTTTTGTGATTTTTATCTAATGTCTAGAACTACAATGTAGGTTCCATGAGTCCTAAGCCTAGCCTAAGAAGGTTAAAAGGTTCTCGTTAAAGAGGTTTTGTGAGAATGTCAGCTATGTTGTCTTCGGAAGAAACTTTCTCAATTGAGATATTTCCTTTTTGAAGGTTATCACGAAGGAAATGATGACGGATTTCAATATGTTTGGTACGAGCATGTTGAACTGGATTTTTGCTAAGATCAATGGCTCCTTTGTTGTCACAAAGAATGGTGATGTCGTTAAGTTGAATTCCATAGTCGACAAGAGCTTGCTTCATCCAAAGAGCTTGTTGACATGCTTTTCTGGCCAAAACGTACTCGGCTTCCGTTGTTGAGATAGCAAGAGTCGTTTGCTTCTTAGAGAACCATGAGGTGAGACAATGTCCAACAAAAGTACAAATACCACTTGTGCTTTTCTATCAACATAGTCACCGGCATGATCCGAGTCGGCATACACTATGGTGTCTATTCCCGTTCCTTTGGGATACCATAAACCTAAATGTGTAGTGCCCTTAATATATCTAAAAATCCTTTTAACGGCTTCTAGATGAGTTGTCCTAGGATCTTCTTGAAAACGAGCACATAGACAAACACTAAACATAATGTCGAGTCTACTAGCCGTTAGGTAAAGTAGACCTCCAATCATACCTCTATATTGAGTGCTATCTACGGATTCACTTTCCTCATCCTTGGTGAGTTTTGTTTCCGTGGACATGGGCGTTTTGATTGGTTTCGAATCTGCTAATACATATTTCTTAAGCATGTCCTTAATATATTTAGATTGATTAAAGAAGATACCATCTTCTAGTTGTTTAATTTGGAGTCCTAGGAAAAAGTTGAGTTCTCCCATCATACTCATTTCAAACTCGTCATGCATGATTTTTGAGAAATCCACGCATAATTCTTGACAAGTTGATCCGAATATAATGTCATCAACATAGATTTGGACTATGATAATATGTGAATCTTTCTTGTTAGTGAAGAGAGTATTATCAACTAAGCCCATGGTATACTTATGGTCAACTAGGAAGGTTTTAAGTCGATCATACCATGCTTTTGGAGCTTGCTTAAGTCCGTAAAGAGCCTTTTTAAGTTTGTAAACATGATTAGGTTTTTCAAAATCGATGAAGCCCGGTGGTTGAGCAACATACACTTCTTCATTAATGACTCCGTTTAGAAATGCACTTTTGACGTCCATTTGAAAGAGTTTAAAATTGTGTGTACATGCATATGCAAGTAAGATTCTAATTGACTCGAGCCTAGCAACCGGAGCAAAAGTTTCATCGTAGTCAATGCCTTCTTGTTGATTATATCCTTGTGCTACTAGCCTAGCTTTGTTTCTAGACACAATTTCATTTTCATCCATTTTATTATGAAAGACCCATTTTGTTCCAATTATTATTTGACTCTTTGGTTGAGGAACTAATCTCCATACATCATTCCTGACAAATTGGTTTAACTCTTCTTGCATTGCTATTACCCAAGACTCATCTTTAATGGCTTCATTAATGTTTTTCGGTTCAATGGTTGACACGAAACAAAAGAAGTTACTTTCATTTTGAACTTTTGATCTTAGTGTTCTTTCGTTAATGTTTCCTATGACACCATCTAATGGATGACTTTTAGATTCTTTGACATTGACAAATTCTTTGTTTAATAGTTCATCTTCCTTGTCATTACCTAAGATCTCTTGACTTTCTATTGCTTGGCTTTCAACTAAGTCATCATCTACCAAAGGTGATGTCTTAGAGGGAGGTGAACTTTCGTCAAATGTTACGTTCAACGATTCCTCGACTCTTAAGGTTTCTTTGTTCAAAACAATGTAGGCTTTACTATTTTGTGAATATCCAAGAAATACACCTTCATAAGACTTTGGGTCAAATTTGGTGAGATAATCCTTGGTGTTAAGAATAAAGCATTTACTATTAACCACTCTAAAGTATCCTAATGTAGGCTTTTTACCTTTATATAGTTCATAGGGAGTTTTATTCAAAAATGGTCTAATTAAGACTCGATTTAAAATGTAAGTTGATGTGTCAACGGCGTTACACCAAAACTTTTGTGGAATGTTTTGTTCATTAAGCATTGTTCTACTCATCTCTTGCAAAGTCCGGTTTCTACGTTCTACTACACCATTAGATTGAGGAGTGCGTGGGGCCGAAAAGTTATGAGTAATTCCATTTTTATCACAAAAGTTTCCAAATTGAAATTCATTATCAAATTCACGACCGTGATCCGTTCTAATAGACACAATACTAGACCCTACTTGATTTTGAATTTTCTTACTTAGAATCTCAAATTTATCAAAAGCTTCATTTTTACTTTTCAAAAATTTTGTCCAAGTATATCTTGAGTAATCATCTACTATGACCAAAATATAGAAGTTATCTCCATAACTTTGTATAGCGGATGGACCAAATAAATCCATATGCAAAAGTTCTAGACATCTAGATGTAGAAACCAAGTTTTTAGCCTTATGGCTACTATGGACTTGTTTACCGACTTTGCAAGCGTCACAAAAGTGTTGGTCATATTTCAACTTAGGTAGGTTTCGAACTAAGTCTTTGGAGGAGAGGTTTTGAATTAGTCTCATGTTAGTGTGTCCTAAACGTCTATGCCATAAAGTTTAAGATTCATATAATGAAGTAAGATAAAGTTTGTCTCTAGATGTTTGATCCATCTTCATGACATATACGTTGTTCTTAAGAACACCTTTGGCTATGGTTATACCATCTTTAAGTATTTTGCTTCCATTTTCACTAAAAAGGACATTATACTTATTACGGCAAAGTTGACTAATACTAAGAAGATTAAAACCTAAGTTATCAACATGAGCTACATTATCTATAAAAAGGGAGTCATGAGAGATTGTACCTTTTTCGATGATTTTGCTCTTAGCTTTACTACCAAAAGTAACATTACCTCCATCACATTTGTGATAAGTTGAGAAGAGGCTTTTGTTACCCGTCATGTGCCTTGAACAACCGCTATCTTTAATCCATTCATCCGGTTCCAAACATACTTTGAGGCACACCTATTTTATGAAAAGCACTCAAACATTTGGTCCCCAATTTCTCATGGGTCCATTTTGGTTAAGCATACCATTAACTTGATCCAAGTATGACAATAGAACATAAGGGTTCCATGACATGTAATTTGGAGTTTGATAATGTCCAGGAGTGTTTTGGTTCCAAACATGTTGGTAGTTTGGTCGTGTGTTGTAGTACTCTTTGGAAAGGGGCGTTTGGGAGTTGGAGTCTTAGGTCTTGGTTGAGTAGCTCTAGCTCTAAATTCGTTTTTACTAAGTCCTACTCCAGTTTTAAAGGCAGGTTTTGTTCCATTTTTATATGTGACTTTAACAAATTTTGAACGATCCGATGTGGAGGATGTTACTGCTGCAGCAGACCTGGCGGAACCTTTGGGTTCAACGGGCGGAACCCTAATTTGGGTTCCGTCTGTTCCGCGGGCTGCTGTACCAGTTTTGTTAGTTTCTTGTGCTTTCTTTTTTATGAGGCGAAAAATGATCCGTTTTTAGGGGGTCATTTAAGCCCGAATCCGACTTTATTTGATCAAATATTGCCCTAAATCGTTCCTTTTGTGATTTTAGGTGTTTGGAGAGTGAATTCTGGAAAAGAAGCCATTTTGGACGTTTTTGGAGCATAAAAGTGAAGAAAACGGCAAAGTACTAAATTTCCATGCTGAAGATACAAGGTGACGGCGTCAAGACCACCATCTTGACGGCGTCAGACATGAAGAATTAAACACCGTAGGAGGTGACGGCGTCAGAAGGATTCATGACGGCGTCAAAGTGGCAAGAATATAATACCGTGGGTGGTGACGGCGTCACATAGGCCGTCATAAGTGGATCAAGGCCGTCCAAGGAAGTATATGGCGGCGAGGTGACGGCGTCACAAGTAACTCTTGACGCCGTCAGCCTGTTTTTCCTATATATAGTTTTCTAGTTTTTTCATTAAAAGGGGAGAAGTTTTGGTGAAACCCTAAAGACGATTTTGGTGCCTCTTTTACAGGTTTTTCAAGGGTTCCAAACCCTTGAGACCTTGCATTGTAATTGAGATAAGTGTACTTTCAATTCAATCAATATGTCTATGTGTTGGTTGTTTATATCTTGTTCTTGTCTCAATTCTACTATGCTAGGCTAGATCTCTTTTGTGTTTGCTTAGATCTAATGAAACCTAGATGTTGATTATGTGTTGATTACTTGTCTATTCTTGTTTTGAATGAATGATTTATATGTTAGGCTTAAGAAAACTGGCAGATCTCCATATGGTAACATGCTTGAACGTCTTAAGAAACATGAACCGAGGCGTACTAGGTCTTTATTGGTTGTATTTAATGCATGAGCCACTATTTACAATCCCTATAGTTGTGCTGGTGTAGGAGGAGATAAGAGCTCATAGAGTTGGGGAGTTATGTATGTCACCCCACGAATGGTATTAAGGAATACAATCCGTCATTCATACAAGTGTAACAAGTAATTAACATGTAAAAGATATCTAGGGAGTAATGAAGTCTAAGTAAACACAATTTCTCCAATTACTGCTCACAACCTTAGTATAATTAGTTCATTTTCATTTTCATTATTTTATCTTAATTATATAATAGCTTTGGGTTAGTTGATTAGCAACTAATTCCGCCCACTCTTCCAAAACCCGAGATTTTACTTGCTTTCATAAAAATATAAAAATACAAAAATAATCATCTCTCACCTCTAGAACTATTAATTAGGTTTTCTAATCCTAGCGACACTATTCCTAAGCTGAACGATCAATCCCCCGGTACTTGTCACTATACTATACTACAACGATCAGGTACACTGCCTGGTGGGGGTTGTAAGCTTCTCGAGATCCCTCGAGAGGTAAAGCAAGGTGCGATTCCCACGCATCAAGTTTTTGGCGCCGCAGCCCGGGGAATAGTTATTGTCTAGGTTAGGATATCTTTTTATTAGGTCTACTTGCTAGATTCCTGTCTAGTAAGATTTTTATTTTTATTTTTAGGTCTTCTTTAGTCTATCTTATTTCTTCGTGCCTTTGTTCGTAACTCTTTACCATCCGACATCATGGAAGGTGGTAACATCTTTGAACCCATCATCCCACCACAACAAAACCCACCACTAGAACCCCTTAGGCCCCGAACCTTAGGAGAGTATTCCCAACCTAGCCACCAAGGCTACCGAAACACCATTGAGCTCACCGGAGCCAATGTGACCCCCTTGCGATCCGACACCATCCGGTTGGTGCAAAGCGGATGTGCATTCCATGGACTTCGTTCCGAAGATCCAAACCAACATCTTAAGGACTTTCTCAAAATCGTAGATTCCATAGACCTAGGTGTTGAAACTAGAGAGACTACCCGTTTACGCCTATTCCAATTCTCTCTACGGGATCAAGCTAGTCAATGGCTTGAGCGTTTACCCGCGGGATCCATCACCACATGGGATGATCTCACCACTCGTTTCCTTGCTCAATTTTTCCCACCGGGGAGAACTACTAAGCTTAGGAATGACATCTTGATGTTTCAACAACGTCAAAATGAATCCCTCTATGAAGCATGGACTCGTTTCAAGGACTTACTCCAAAAAGTCCCTCACCATGGCATAGATCTTTGGCTCCAAGTCCAAATCTTTTATGACCATATCGACATCTCCACAAGGCGAACCATTGACCAATCGGCCGGTGGTAAGCTACGTGATCTTAGTGCGGAACAATCATGGGAACTCATAGAAGATCTTGCTCTCTATGACAACGAAAGTTGGAATGATCCCCGTGATTTGAACAAAACGGTCAAGGCAATATCTTTGCCTTCGAATAATTCAAGCACTCCCGACCGTAGGATCATGGAACTTGAGGACCAAGTCAAGTTTCTCATGAAATCTTACGAAGCTCCGAAGCATTCAAGCCAAGTGAACAAAATCACTTCTTCATGCGAATTGTGTAGTGGTCCCCATGACACTCGTGATTGTGTGGAACTCCCCGGAACAGCTTTTGCGGACTACGCATCCACGCGTATCGACGAAGCGGGAGATAAGTGGTACACTTTCAAGCCCGAGCCAAACACATACGGTGATTCATACAACCCCTCATGGAAAAATCACCCAAACCTTAGGTGGAAACAAAATCAACCCAATTCTTCCAATCCGCCTAATCGTTACCAATCAAACGGTCCACCATCCAACCGTACTTTCAACAACAATCCTTCTAACAACTATGGTAGTACCAACAATCTTGAAGGATTGATGTCAAAGTTCATGGCATCTCAAGAAGCTCGCATAGCTAAGTTTGAAGCCGATTTCAAACAAAATCAAAGCGAGATGACCAATAGAATTGACGCATTGTTGAAAGTTCTCAATGACCGAGAAATGGGAGCACTCCCAAGCCACACAATCAAGAATCCAAAACTAAACGTTAATGCCATATCTTCAGTTTCGTCACCCACTTCGTGTCCACAATACTACTCGGTTAAATCGACAAGCACGTGTTTCAAACAGAACCAAGTTCCCCAAAAGGACCAATCAAATAAAACACCCACTATAGAGCCGGTCAAAAGCATAGTTGAAACACCTCTCACGCAAGACCTTGACGATGAATTCAAAGAACTTCACCTTGAACGCCCCGTCATTGATGTCTTGGCGCGTGCTCCTTACTATAGTGCCCTCCTAGAAAAATATGAGAAGTATAAGCTAGGTAAAAATGGGACCGCCTTCGTTCAAAACAAGTTGCCTAAAAAGCTTGATGATCCGGGTATATTTGTTTTGCCTTGTAAGATAGGAAGATCCGAAGCTTTCGACACACTAGCCGATTTAGGGTCAAGCCTCAACTTGATTCCCTTATCCTTATTCACCGCTCTTAAGCTAGGAAAGTTAGAGGAAACGGAGGTATTGATAGGGCTAGCGGATGGAAGTATTGCCCACCCGGTTGGAATGATTAAGGATGTAGTTGTTCACGTAGGAAGGTTAACTATATTAGCGGATTTTCACGTCCTAGACATGGTTAGTGACACTACATGCCCATTATTGGTAGGAAGAGGATTTTTAGCAACCGCTAGTGCCATGATAGATTGCAAGGAATCCAAGATAGCGGTAGGAGAAGGCGATACTCGGTCGGTGTATGATGTTAAGAAGCATAGTTATGATTGTGATGATGAACCAACACCGCATTGGGTAGAGATGAATAGGAGACCATCTAGATATGGACCTTGGATAGAAAGGAACTTCATAGGACCTCAATGACCATTTTATCTAGAAAAGGATTTCGTTGAGAAGACACATTCGGTAGAACAACTCATAGCTAGAGATGAGGAGCTAGATCCCTTTGAGGACCCCTTAGTCTTTAGAAAGATGATTGAGTTCTTGAGCGTAATGCCTATTAATATAGAGTTGAATAAATGGAAAAGAGATGGAGATAAGTATAAATGGAGGTGGGACAAGCCGCCTAAAGAAGGTGACGGGTCATGGCATATTAAAATGACCTTGTATGATCCGGATGGAGAAAAGTTTGAAAGGTCATACCACACTAAGGGAACCGATAGAAAGTTAAAACCTAAGTTCGATCCCAAAGATGTCCTCAATGAGGAACTCACCCGAATCACATAGTAACCCACGACTTTGAGTCTAGCTACAAGACTCGTAAATAAAGAAAAGCGCTTCTTGGGAGGCAACCCATGTTTTGTGTGATTTTTATTTGTTTGATTGTTATTTGCTTCCGTATGCATGTTTTATTTTTATTGTTGGTTGATCATGTTTCTCTACTAAAATGTGAAAATACTTTATTATGTTGTTTGGCCTAGTCTTAACTTCAACCTAAAGGTATTTTTTGTAAAAGATAAGTGTAAGGGGAAACCCCAAATATGTTTTTAAGAAACAAACCGATCATGATTCTCCACAATATTTAATGAACATGTATATTCGTATTTGTTAGAGTCAAATGCTTGTATTGAGTCATAATGAAGTTTTGCAGGATTTTCCAGGAAGTAGGACAAAGTTTTTCCAGAAATTTTCCGGAAACTTAACATAAGAATTTCTGCAGGTCCATTCTGACGGCGTCAGGAGTTAAAATCTGGAAATTTTACCGGTTTTGTTTTTCTAACGGAGTCTTATGGTTTTTGTGAATTATTAAGTTTTATAATCTCCAGGAAATCTGCAAACTTCATTCCACAAGCATTATATCTTACTTTGTTTTCTAGGATTTAGTAACTTATATAGGATGCCGCCGATTTTACGCGAGGTTGCCTTGTCTATTGTTGTCAGGATTTACAGGTTATTTGTGACAAGAAGATGATTTATATTCTGGAAGGGAAGCTTTGATTGTTCGTTTTCTTGGAGGAAGATTTAACCTGGCCAACCTATAATCCATACCGAGCGAATCAGGGGAGTATTTGATTTCATTCTCTTTACTTCTTAACTTTTACATTCTTTACTTGAACATTGGGGACAATGTTCATCTTAAGTGTAAGGGGAGGGTAAAAAGATGATACCTTACATATGCACTTTCGCTTGAGTTTGTTTTGTTTGATGGTAGATGAGTAATAAAACTATGAGAAATACTTGTTAGTGTAATTTTAGCGCCAAATTTAAAATTTTTTACAACATTTAGGAGTGAAACTTTAGCCATAGCAAGCGTCTCATGGATAGGAGATTGTATGACTAGCACATAACCGTATATTCAGAAAAATTTCCCACCCAAAAATGTGAGGTTCGCCTTTAGATTTGATAGGAAAAGCATTTACTATTAGTGCTTATGAGTGTACCGGTAGCATTTAGATTCTAGAACTTGCGTTAGTGATGCATCCCGAGACCGCTAATGAGACTACATTCGTGTGGTAGGATTTACTACATGATAAGAGGCATTAGGATCACCCTTGTGTTAAACCCGTATTAAAATTACTTGACCATTTAAGTCATATTGCTTGGCTAGTTAAGTCAACTAATTTTTCCCACACCCTTAGCGTTGTACTCATTTTTAGTACACGATACCCCTAGTACACCCCTCCGAGCCTATCTTTTCATTTCTAACTTTAAGCATTTTACTTAAAGGAAGAATTTGTTACACCCCACTTAAATGTACAACCAAATCGCCTTAGCCTTCCGTGTATGCGCTCATTTTTAGGGCATTATTGTTATTTGTTAAACCCTAAGTTAACTTTCTAATTGATTACATGGTTGCTAAGTCGAGTCATATCCTTGTACATATTGTTTTGGGACGATTGGGACTCATGGGTAAGTACTTATTTTATGGAGTAATGGGGAAGAACATAATATTATTACCCCCATATGTACGTTAATCTTAAAAGTGCTCCAAGTGTTTTGATTTTCTTAATTCGAGTCATTAGATTAGTTTAATGTAAAGTATGTAAAGATTCAAGTGTAAGGGGAATTCTCATCCCCTATGATGTATTATTTTGGATGGTAGGGTAAGAGTGTATGCAAAAAAAAAAATAAAAAATAAAAAAATAAAATAAAATAAAATAAAATAAAATAAAATAAAATAAAATAAATAAAATCAAGAAAAAGAAAAAAAATAGAAAAGAAAAAAAAGAGAAAAAAAACATACGGACTACCATCCCGTTTTCATTCTATGTTCATTTTATGTTTTTGTTATTTTTCATTTATTAGCTTAAGTCGAGTCTAGTCTTAGCTTAGCAACGCCATCTTGTACATGTAATTAACCAAGATTGTTAACTCGCCACCAGTAAAACTTCCTTTATCCAACAAAACCGTGTAATTCATATCCCTACACCTAACGTTATAACCCTTTAAAAGACCTCTTTGATAGTTTATCCTAGGTGCTTACGCCATGTGGTGGAGGTTTGATCATTTCCCAAGCCTATGGTAATCTATTTTGTTATGACAGGTAGTGAGAGATATCTTTCATTTCCATAATGTTATATTACTTTATTACACCCGAGAGATGTGAGTATCTAAACACTATTTGTGAGGTGCTTGTGTATGACCTCCGTGCTTGTCTATTGGTCTTTAGTGGAACGATTATTTGTTGTAATTACTTTTATATTAGTGTTAAATGACCCCTAACTTGTCTTTTGAGTAGAAGAAAAGCTCATTTGCTTGAGGACAAGCAAATCTCAAGTGTAAGGGTATATGATGAGGCGAAAAATGATCCGTTTTTAGGGGGTCATTTAAGCCCGAATCCGACTTTATTTGATCAAATATTGCCCTAAATCGTTCCTTTTGTGATTTTAGGTGTTTGGAGAGTGAATTCTGGAAAAGAAGCCATTTTGGACGTTTTTGGAGCATAAAAGTGAAGAAAACGGCAAAGTACTAAATTTCCATGCTGAAGATACAAGGTGACGGCGTCAAGACCACCATCTTGACGGCGTCAGACATGAGGAATTAAACACCGTAGGAGGTGACGGCGTCAGAAGGATTCATGACGGCGTCAAAGTGGCAAGAATATAATACCGTGGGTGGTGACGGCGTCACATAGGCCATCATAAGTGGATCAAGGCCGTCCGAGGAAGTATATGGCGGCGAGGTGACGGCGTCACAAGTAACTCTTGACGCCGTCAGCCTGTTTTTCCTATATATAGTTTTCTAGTTTTTTCATTAAAAGGGGAGAAGTTTTGGTGAAACCCTAAAGACGATTTTGGTGCCTCTTTTACAGGTTTTTCAAGGGTTCCAAACCCTTGAGACATTGCATTGTAATTGAGATAAGTGTACTTTCAATTCAATCAATATGTCTATGTGTTGGTTGTTTATATCTTGTTCTTGTCTCAATTCTACTATGCTAGGCTAGATCTCTTTTGTGTTTGCTTAGATCTAATGAAACCTAGATGTTGATTATGTGTTGATTACTTGTCTATTCTTGTTTTGAATGAATGATTTATATGTTAGGCTTAAGAAAACTGGCAGATCTCCATATGGTAACATGCTTGAACGTCTTAAGAAACATGAACCGAGGCGTACTAGGTCTTTATTGGTTGTATTTAATGCATGAGCCACTGTTTACAATCCCTATAGTTGTGCTGGGTCATGGTGTAGGAGGAGATAAGAGCTCATAGAGTTGGGGAGTTATGTATGCCACCCCACGAATGGTATTAAGGAATACAATCCGTCATTCATACAAGTGTAATAAGTAATTAACATGTAAAAGATATCTAGGGAGTAATGAAGTCTAAGTAAACACAATTTCTCCAATTACTGCTCACAACCTTAGTATAATTAGTTCATTTTCATTTTCATTATTTTATCTTAATTATATAATAGCTTTGGGTTAGTTGATTAGCAACTAATTCCGCCCACTCTTCCAAAACCTGAGATTTTACTTGCTTTCATAAAAATATAAAAATACAAAAATAATCATCTCTCACCTCTAGAACTATTAATTAGGTTTTCTAATCCTAGCGACACTATTCCTAAGCTGAACGATCAATCCCCCGGTACTTGTCACTATACTATACTACAACGATTAGGTACACTGCCTGGTGGGGGTTGTAAGCTTCTCGAGATCCCTCGAGAGGTAAAGCAAGGTGCGATTCCCACGCATCACTTTTCTTGTTTCGTTTGACTCTTTGAAGTTTCTAATTTCATGAAACCTAGTCCTGTTTTATCAAATGGTGACTTTTGAAGTTTCATAATTTCATCCGCACAAGAAATGCTCTTATCGAACTTCTTAAACTTTGTGGTTTGTTTTATTAGATCATCTTGAGTAATTTTAAGTCTCTCAACTTTGAGTTTAAGCTCTTCACATGATTTGCACGATGTGTCAATACCTTTACTCTTTTCTAATCTCTTAGCTTTTTCTTTTAACTCATAAACTTCATTTTCTAAAAACTCCTTTTTAGTTTTCAAAAACTTATTTTTGTTTATGATTTTTAAGCAATTCACAAAGTTTGTTATATTCTTTTTGTAAGATGTCATCATCAATAGAAGAATAAGATGAGTCGGAGAGTACCTCATTTGAGTCGTGAGCCACGAGAGCAATATCATCATTCTTTGGCTCATCGTCATCTCCTTCATAGTCACTCCAAGCACCACCTACAAAGGCTTGTTGAGACTTTCTTTTGGGTGGTTTTGGACATTCTCCTATGAGATGACTTGTGTCTCCACACCTATAGCATTTCCTTTCAACCTTTCCTTTCCTATCATCACGATCTTTTCGGAAGGTTTTCTTGTCATCTTTAGGTTGCCTTACAAACTTTCCTCGTCTACGAAAGAACTTCTTGAAGTCTCTAACGGCCATAGCATATTCTTCATCATCACTATCCAAAGTAGATTCTTCATCATCACTTGATTGGACTCTAGCTTTCAAGGCAATGGACTTAACCTTTTCTTTCTTGCCTTTAACTATTTCCGAATCTTTTTCCATTACCATTTCATGAACTTTGAGGTTTCCAATTAGCTCGTCAAGTGACATGCTTGAAAAATCCTTGGATTCTTCAATTGTCGTCACTTTTGCTCTCCACTTCGGATGGAGTGCTCTAAGGAATTTCCTGACAAAATTCTTGCTACAAAAAGATTCATCAAGTGCTTTAAGTGAAGTAATAATAGTGTTAAATCTAGCAAATGCACTATCAATTATCTCATCTTCGGGAATAACAAATTGTTCATATTGTTGAACAAGAAGATCAATTTTGTTATCCTTAACTTGTGAGTTTCCTTGATGAGTGACTATTAAAGATTGCCAAATATCTTTGGCGTTTTTACACATAAAGACTCTTTCATATTCTTTCTTAGGCAAAGCATTGTAAAGCATCATTATAGCTTTATTATTTTTAGCAATCAATTTCTTTTGATCATCATCTTTACTATTAGTAGCTATATTATCACCATCATTGATTATATACCATAAATCTATATCTTTAGATTTCACGTAAGTTTCAAAACGGTTTTTCCAATATATAAAACCATTTGCTTCAAAAAGTGGTGGTCTTTGCATAGATTGCCCTTCTTTGTAATTTTCAAAATCCATAGATCATTTCAAGTTTTAAAACACAATATATTTTAAAAGCTTGAGTAACTTGGCTCTGATACCAATTGTGGAAAACTAGAAGGGGGGTTGAATAGTTTACCGTTTAAAAACTTTAAACTTGTTTGATTATCTTTTGAAACTTTCCATTTAATCAAAGATATGAACACAAACACAATATATAACATGCAAGTATAAAGAAAGAAACGATCAAACCACAACACGAGTATTTATCGTGGTTCAGCTACAAGGACTCTTTTTCCTTGCCCTACGTCTACGCCCCGAGTATCCAACTCGAGAGTTTCTTTCACTAGTCAACAAGCTCCTTTCACCGGCGGAGAAAACCTTATACGTCGCTTATACACGTTTACCGACACTAAGCTAGATGTCAAGTTCTTTTACAAGGGTACAACCACTCCCGTTAGTTCTTTTACAAGGGTACAACAACTCCCGTCACACTTTGTATTTTGAGGACTAAAATACTAACCGGTCACAACTGAAAATACACAATCAAATGAAGTATAAACTACACAAAGTCTACACGATGCTAAGCTAACAAGTCTTGCAACGTTGTGTTGAATACTTGTAACTTTATATGAACTTGTGAACTTCTTTGCTACTAAAGAAACTTCACATTAAGATGAAATGTTAAGGGGTTAGATGAATGAATGCATGTGTGAAATATGATGAGAAGTGATGAAACCTAAATAGAAACAAATGGCTTGGTATTTATAGCAAAACATTCTGCAGGCCTGGCGGATACGGCGGAACCCTCAGATGGGTTCCGCCCGTGTATCTCCAGGGTTCTTCCGGGACTAACAGTTTATCTTGTAATAACTTTTCAAACCAACCAAAGTCACATCAACTAAAAACTAGTCAAACACAAACTTGTGCAAGAAGACTTATGGTTAGTCAAACACACAATCTTTCCTTAAATGTATATTGACAAACTTACCATAAATGTGATGTGACATTTCTATTTTAAGAAATATAAAAAGTGTTGTGTTTTATGTGAAATGTAAAATGTAGCAAATGACTAATTATGCAAGTCTTTAAACTAAAATTAAGTTTTACTTAGGAACTAAAGTTTACATTTTGTCGTTAACAAAACTTAGCAAAGATCGTACAATATAAATAACATTTTTAGGCGATATTTGTATTAACAGTAATGACAAATCTTATACTTTTATGCCGACGTGTGGCAAAACCTTCTTTGCTTTGGTAATAATTATGAAAGTTGAGAGTGATATTTCTTGTGAGTTCCTTCAGTGATATACTGATATGTGGTGCTATTCATATAGTATCATCTTAAATGTGTCTAATTTGTTGCACCTCAAATTAATTTGTCAACTTACTTTTGGGATACTAATTAGTTTGGAGTTTGACTTCAGTTGAAGACACCTTTTGAGTCTTTAAACGTCTTTGTTTATTTGCAACTGCCATATTCTAGTGGTTCTTTACAGTGATGCCTCTCTTTGCAGACTCTCCCTTAATCTGGCTATCGTGGTTTGAGCTTTTAACCATTGGCTTTGGTTCCAGTTTCAACTTATTGGTGGCTAGGCTGCTGATGATGAGGAGATGTAGGCTTCTGCACATTGGAGTCATTCTACCGCCTATTTTTGGTCTTACATAAAATTGATGTGTTGATTGAACTGAAAAACAGTGGCGATGTGTGGGTGGTGTCGTGGTAATTGTCAGCTAACGTTGAATTTTAATGTTTGGGTTAGATTTTTATTTTGGAAATCTTGTAACACTTTACTAACTCGATATCTTTCAGGTCATTTTTATACTAAGTTTGGTTCATTGCTTCAGTTATAACATTTCTTAGGATTAATGCACTTTAATTAATCATTGTATCATTAGCTATTTAATCTAATAAACAACACACTTCAGAAGCACGAATAAGGTTTCCAATACCCTGATGAATTAATGTCAGGGAAATAGAAGCTTACCACCTTTCATCATTTTGAATCTTGGCATACGAAATGTCCAACAGTGTGTCTAAGAAGACCGTATTTGCATCTTTGGCAGTTTGCATTAGTACTTGGTTTTAGATTATCCTATAACTGCTGCTTTCCTTGGTGGTTGCATCTTCAATACAAAGTAGACAATCTTCAGACTTTTTATGCCAAGGGTTGTAAGAATATAATTGCATCATGCATTTCAAACCTGAAGCATATTAAAGTTCAAATTCTATGCTTCTACCCACTTAACCAATGCTTAAGATTGATAAATATGTATTTAAAGTAAACAAGCATGAAACTTTGTTGAAGTTTGATGCTCTTGTTTGAATCTATTCTCACAAACATTAATCAGAGTGTACTGTAGAGTGTGATCTTAACGACGCCAAAATTATTAGAAACTGTGGTTAGAGTGTGATGATAATCTTTATTATTTGCTTGAATCGTGTATGTCCATTTTCGAATAAATTATTCCGACCCTATAGACGCTTAAGTATTACGAAATATCTATTGGGATAATTCAAGAAAACACTTTGTTTCCGGACACAAGAGAACAAAGACAAATAAAGAGATTATGTGAAATTCTTATGTTAGAATGAGACAAAATAATTTGTTGTAAAATAGATGGAAGTTGATAGAATGAGGCAGTTAGAACATTTGGTCCCAACAGAAATGAGTGTGCACTCCGCTTCTTTGTTCTGATAATATACTCAAATGAGTGTGCACTCCACACTTTCTTATCTCATGTCCGAACATATATGAAATCTCATTGGTAAGGGTGTCAGTAGGGTCGGGTTGACCTGACCCGAACCCGATAAAGCTTATCGGGTCGGGTTGAATCGGGTTAAAAAATCTTATCCGGTTGTGTGACCCAAACCCGATATAGTTATCGGGTCGGCTTAGGGTTTAATTATTTTTATTATCGGGTTATCGGGTCAATCCAATAAGACCTGAAATATAATTTTTAAAAGTTATTTTTTAAAAAAAATTGTTATTTTTGTTGTGCTAGATAAGAGTGTTCAATCATCGAGACATGTCTTTTGTTGTCATAGAAAATGTCCTTATGTCAGCGTTTCGTTGTAAAGTTAGTCATAAAGGACCGACTTTGCAACGGACCTTTTACATGAAGGGCCAAAGAAATGTAAAGAAAAAAAAGTAAGATAACGATCGTTAGTTAATGACCGTTAGTAGATAATGGCCATTAGTACTATAGCTAGCACTATTCATTAGCTCCTATACCAATCTGGGTGTGGCAGCTGTTGATTAGGCCCATTACTATTGGGTGTGGCAGCATAAGAAAAAGAAGTGCCCCTAACCATCATGCTCGTTATACTTTATAGTAATCGGTTGTAATTTTATAAATTATGTTATGGTTCGATGTGTTAAAAGCCCATGACCATTTTACTTTTAAATAATCATTGGTTTGATCACAGAATATAAAGTAGAAACATCTCATAGTAAGGTAGGAACCCGATTAACTCGAATCACCCGACCCGACATAACCCGACCCGACAACAACCCGAATCCGATAACCCGATTACTTATCGGGTCGGGTTGCGGGTCACTTTTTCATATTAAAAACCCGATTCATCCCGACCCGATAAACCGACAACCCGACCCGATAACACCCCTAGGCATTGGTATCTAATAAATCACGATCATCTAAAATAGTTGATTAAGAATCACGACAGACTATTGTGTGCGTGTTTAACAGTGTGCGTTTTTAATAGTGTGGCTGGGCCTATCAAATACTGATAATGAGCTTTTGCTAAGTATTGATAATGGGTTTAACTTTACACACAGTTAAAGGGACACCCTTAGTTATCACTTAAACTTTTGATATTGACATTTTATAGTGTTATCTTATGAGTTTGTGGTTTGCATTTTGGATTCAACTTAGCCCACAACGGGTAAATGGGCCTTAAGTAACCTGGCCACAGAAACTAAACCCTAGTCATTTCCACATCTTTTTTATCAGCCGCTGAATCATCATGTTTTAGGTTAGCCTTTTCTTTCTTCTTTCTTAGTTACTGATTTGGCTGCTGGTAAATCATTCATTTTCTTAATTTTTGTATATGTTATCTTGTATGATTTCTTTGCTATGTTTATAAATTTATTCGAATTACATGTTTTCTACTAGGCTCATTAACCAAATATTTTATAGTTGATCTCAAGCGCAATTAGATTGATTTTAGATATAAGTAATATTACATGATAGTTAAGGGGGCGTTTGTGTAAGGGCTTATGGCTTATTTGAAACCTTTCGGCTTATACAATATTTTGGCTTATTTGGGCTTATGTTTCATAAGCTCATTTTTTGTGGCTTATTTTGAAGTATTTGGCTTATAAGCCCCAAAGCCACAAAAAATGAGCTTATCAAACATAAGCCCAAAACCAAATAAGCCATAAGCCAACTATATAAGCCAAAACAAACACCACCTGTACCACAAAAAGTGAGCTTATGAAACATAAGCAGAAAACCAAATAAGCCATGAGCCTTTTATATAAGCTTAAACAAACGCCCCCTAATGCAAAATGTTAGTATTGTTTAGGCTTTCTTGTTGCGTACACAGCTTAGTTTTTTTGTAGACAGTAATTGTAGAATACAAATTTAGCTAATGATGTGTCATATTGACAAAAGTCTATATAGCCTGTTAATTGTCTGAAAGCAGGACAAGTTTTATACACTTGTTTAGATAATTATTATTTACTAAACTGAAAATGTGTATGCGCTTAGTGGTTGTGTCTGTGACATCGTGCGTTATTATTTAGTTTCTGAGTATTCACTGAGATTCACATCCCAAATGTGTTGTATTTAATCTTTTTAGTCCGGCTCTTTGAAGTTTTATAAACTATTTAATATTGCTCCTAAATTGATTTTCAGAGTAAGTGCGCGCTTAATACACTTTTGACAATCATGGCAACTCAATTGAGCAAGAAACGAAAGGTTAGTCCTCTCATTAATCACATCTACAAGATGATGTTTGTTTATAGATCTAAGTATAAATTGATTTTGCGTGTCTCAGTTTGTAGCCGACGGTGTGTTCTTTGCTGAGTTGAATGAGGTTCTTATGAGGGAACTTGCTGAGGATGGTTACTCTGGTGTTGAAGTTAGGGTTACGCCTATGCGTACTGAGATCATCATCAGGGCTACTCGAACCCAAAACGTTCTTGGTAAATTTCTTGCTTTATGTTTAACTGGACTTATGATCACTATGTCAAATTTCATTTGCTGAGTTATCGATAAGACAAACATGAGCTGAATTTGTAGCGAGTATTTGGTGACAAAATGAACAGAACTTGATCTCAAATTGGACCTCTAGTTTGCTAGGAAAGGTTATGCCATATTTTAGTTATACAGTCGATGAAATATCTATGTATAAATGCAGTCTCATACAATGTTGTAAAATTATGTCACCACTGTTAAAATAATCACACATATTGAAGTATTGAACCTTCTATTTGCAGGTGAGAAGGGAAGGAGAATAAGGGAGTTGACTTCTCTTGTTCAGAAGAGATTCAAGTTTCCTGAAAACAGTGTTGAACTCTATGCAGAACGAGTCAACAACAGGGGGCTCTGTGCCATTGCTCAAGCTGAGTCTTTGCGTTACAAACTTCTTGGAGGCCTTGCTGTTCGCAGGTTTATAAAACGTTTATGTTTTCTATCATTACTTGTAGCAGTTTGAGGTTGATAAGACTCTTTTAACTGATATTATGTTAACATTTTTCAGGGCTTGCAATGGTGTTCTAAGGTTTGTCATGGAGAATGGAGCAAAGGGTTGTGAGGTATGTTGCGATATGTACTTATCTTTCTGTAGTCTTGTATGACAGCTTGTGTTACTATTGCTAACACTGTTCATCATTCTCAGGTGATTATCAGCGGAAAGCTTAGGGCTCAGCGTGCAAAATCCATGAAGTTCAAGGATGGATATATGATATCTTCTGGTCAGCCCGTTAAAGAGTACATCGACTCTGCTGTGAGACACGTCCTTCTGAGACAGGTAATTTAGAAAGACCTATAGAAACTTTGTTTTTGTATAGTGTTCTTGATTTATATACCAGCAATTAACTGAAATGGTTTACAATGACAGGGTGTGCTTGGTATCAAGGTTAAGATCATGCTTGACTGGGATCCTACGGGCAAGGTTGGACCCAAGACCCCTTTACCTGATAATGTTGTGATCCACATGCCTAAGGACGACATTGTTGTACAACCAACCAAGGAAGTGGAGGAATATAGGCCACCACTTGTTGCTGCTGATGAGCCTTTGCCTATGGGCGTTCAAGTATGAGTCTAAATCCAGAGTCAGAAACAAGATTGGAGATCTTATGTTATGTGTATTTTTGTTGAGTTAGCTTGGAATACCCTTTTTCTATTTGCAAAGTTAAACCCTAAATGAAACTAATGAATTTTGTTTCTATTTTCAAAGTGATTTTTAGCTTTTTGTGTTAAGATTATAATGGCACCAAATAAAATTGTGCTACACAAAACCTAAACACATGATTCTAATATCTGTTGAAAAATGCATTTTGGGCATATAAGTTATGAATGCGAGTATATACTTAAAAAGGGCTGGATTTCTAATAGGACATAATCAACCTAGTAGTTTGTATTTGCGATAAAAGATTATTTTTACAAGTTAAAACCATTTCAGCTGCTGGTGGTAATAATACATTAGCCAACTAATTAAGTTGCAAATTCCACTCATGTTTACACTTATTGCAGTTTGCGTCAAGTATAAGCTTGTCGTCAATTTAGGGTTTTGCAAATTCCACTAACGTTTACCGTGCGTTGATTATTTGATGGGCATACAAGGATGACTTGTGTCATTCCATGGACTCGTATGGTTCGTACATAACATGTCTGCTCCATATTTTGGTTGTGTCTCTCCTACTGTCTCGTGTAAGTGTCGTATCCTAACATTTGGTGACAATTTGATGACAAATGTCCGTGCGTGTGTGAACGAGAGGCCTTCGCAGGTCATTGCGGCATGTGAATGTTTGTGTATTAGATCGACTTATCCAAGTGTTGATAATCGGCCTTACTTATACGTATATTTAGTGGGCTTGGGCCACAATACGCTATCACATACCATCATGATTATCATGCAGATTGCTTTGCTCATTAAACTTGTTTCTCCGCACAATCAACTTTTACAGAAACCAAGTGGCTGCCTCGTACATCGAACGCTAGGAATGTAGAAAACGAATAAGAAAACATTGTCACCTTCAAATGGTCATAACTTAAGATTGGAATCTATATTTCCAATTGTCGGTTATTTTAGACTGAATTCAATGTTCGTGTTCCTTCTCGCTTACTTAAACCTGGAATTTGTTTGGTTATTCTATGCTATTTAAGATTGCGGCTTTTCTGTTCTCACTTATCACTAGTTTTAATTCCATGTTTACTAGAATCGCCTAAAACAGACCTCCCTAGTAACGGTTAATAAATTTTGACATTTTTCAAACTCGTCACAAATGCATACATAATAAACACCACGATACATACAAAAGTGTATAAAGTTGAAGCTCTATAGTTGCCACTTTCCAATCAGAACAAGAGTAGGAAAAGATGTGATAATGTCTAGTGATTTTTTACAACGAAAGGCCAAAAATACATACAAACACAATGGGATATTAACTATTAGGCCAAAGCAGATAGAACATACTCTCTAAAAAATTTCAGTAACCTTGCTTGCAAGAACTATTTCTTGTCTTTCAATGTATTCGACACGAAACCAACCTACTTTCCCTTTACATTCACCTTCACCCAAACCATTATTTGACACTTGTTAACATTACCAGATTTTGAGTTACCGAACTCATGTGTTCAAATAAAGCTCGGATATTTTAGATAATATTACAATTCACAATATTCAAGAGCTGCATACCTTTCTGATAACAACAAAATCACCCGTCAATAAGTTGAGCTCCACATCAGACTCTGAAAAATATGAGGACATAGCTTGGAACACGATGGAAAAATTTTAATGGAATGAATTTAGTTCATTACTGTATAACAAGAAATTATGAAAAAGTTCAAATGAGATTTTGTTGAGAATAAGGACCTAATCTGCTATCTGGTATTAACCTTAAGGACTTATTGCGATTGTTTTATCTTGCAGCTAAGGTCCTTTGGATGTTCTTAGAGCTATGCAGCTTAAAGTGCAGAAAAGTAGAAAGAAATGAGGCAAGAAGAAAAATGAGAAAACACGGAAGGGCTCAAGTGCAAAGCTGGAAGGTCCTAATGTGCAATTCTTCTTTTTGTCGGTTTATGGAGTATATAAGCCAAATATTTTGGCTTATTCCTCATTATTCATATCTAAGAATTCTCTCTAAGTCAAGTACTCTATACTTTCTTAAAGAAAAAACCCTAGATTAGTTTTTGATCATCTTGATCATAGATATTGTTCTGTAACTTGTGTAACACCCCAACCCGAAAAGGGCTAGAATGTAACATTTGGTGTGTAATCAGAACATAACAATGCAAGCGGAAGTCTTTATTAAAAGTTAAATAACAATTCATATGAAACGATGACTTATAAAGTATAGCCTTAACCAGGGCTATACAAAGAGAAATAATTCAAAATACATAAGTCTAAAGGAATAACAATTCAAAGTACATCCAGAACAATGGGGAAACACTAATTATAGGTCCTCTAGCATCCTACACTCATCACTCAAAGCCCAGCTTCCCGCTTATTACCTGCCGCAGAGAAAAGAAAAATGCGGCTGAGCTAACGCTCAGTGAACATATATAAACAAAGATAGGTAATAAGCATAAACAAAAAGAATAGACGAATATGAGTCCACGAGAATCTGCTAAGATAAAGGTCAACGAAATATATATAGTACATATGATAATGAATCAAAGATTCATTAAAGAGAAATATGAAACGGATATAATCATAGCAAAGAGGATACAAACGAATAATAAGCATAATGAGAATAGCAATGTAAGGATATCAAATGACAACAAAGAAATGCCCAGGAAACCATATAAATTGCACAAAGGATTTGCAACTCCAATGTACTAATGTGAAATGGAGTGTATTGCACACACTATACCATTCACCAAATAATTCGAAACAAAGTACCTAGGATGCATTCATACGCACCTTGCAAAACAAATATACATACCAAGCTCTAGGTAAAGCATACATACAATAATAATAATGGCCATGGTGCTATAGCATAATAGGGAACGTTGTGGACAAAAACCCACCTCCACAAATAGTGTCAATACCACTGGTGCATCAGTGGCAAGGCCATGGACTCCCCATGACTGGCTAATAATTCTAACAAATAAAGGCAAAACATATAATGGGCATAGAACTAGAAAATGCTATAAGAAAGAAGTATAGCATGCAAACGAATATCAAGCTCATATCAATTTCAAGTATCAACAAATAAGAATCATACAAAGGGAACATAGCAATGGCTTAACTGAGGGATCATAATCAAAGCAATAAACAAAAGAGAGAAGGATGGCCTTTACTAAAAAGGCAGAATATCTGTACCTCGAAATCAAATGCAGAAATGAAACAAAGAACGAGAAGGGAAGGCGGATCACTCCTTCTTCACACGATCTACATAATAAAGGTTTACATATTACTTAACTGCTCATTAGAGACTTAACTTATTTTAGGTTGTCAAAATTAGGGTTTACATATGATAAGTGTTTCCAGTTTAGGTTTAGGGTTTCCCCTTTACAAAATTAGAAGCACTAGGTTAAGATTACCAAATTAGGGTTTTAAAGTGACAATATTCCAAGCTTAGGGTTTACAATGTAATTATTACATAGAGTAAATTACACCATTCGTCCTTGTGGTTTGCGTTGACCGCAGCCGTTCGTCCTTTGACCAAAAAAACTGCACCGTTAATCCTTAACGGGCATACGTTAGGCGCCATTAGTCCCTCCATCACTAACGCTCGTTAAGTGTTGTTACATTTGAAGTCCCATGACCAAAAGGACGAACGGTGCAATTTTTTTTTTTTAATATGTTAGTAAGTTCCGTTTTCGTCCGTTTTTTTTGTTTTCGTATGTTTTTTTACGTTTTCATCCGTTTTTTTTTCGTTTTCGTCTGTTTTTTTTACGTTTTCGTCTGTTTTTTTTACGTTTTCCTCCGTTTTTTTACGTTTTCGTCCGTCTTTTTACGTTTTCATCCCCTTTTTACGTTTTCGTCCGCTTTTTTACGTTTTCGTCCGTTTTTTTTACGTTTTCGTCCGTTTTTTTTCGTTTTCGTTTGTTTTTTTTACGTTTTCCTCTGTTTTTTTTACGTTTTCGTCCCTTTTTTTACGTTTTCGTCCATTTTTTTCGCTTTCATCTGTTTTTTTACGTTTTCCTCTGTTTTTTTACGTTTTCCTCTGTTTTTTACGTTTTCGTCCGTTTTTTTTACGTTTTCGTCCCTTTTTTTAACGTTTTCGTCCGTTTTTTTACGTTTTCGTCTGTTTTTTTTACGTTTTCCACGTTTTTTTTACGTTTTCGTCCGTTTTTTTTTACGTTTTCCACGTTTTTTTTTACGTTTTCGACCGTTTTTTTTTACGTTTTCGTCTATTTTTTTACGTTTTCCTCTGTTTTTCTACGTTTTCGTCCCGTTTTTTACGTTTTTGTCCGTTTTTTTTTACGTTTTCGTCCCTTTTTTTTACGTTTTTGTCCATTTTTTTCGTTTTTGTCTGTTTTTTTTTTTTTACGTTTTCCTCTGTTTTTTTTTACGCTTTTGTCCCTTTTTTTTACCTTTGTTATGTTAATTTGGGTCTTTCACTGTTGCAACTTATCACGTTTTTTTATGGACAAAAACGTAAAAAAACGGACGAAAACGTAAAAAAAATAGACGAAAACGTAAAAAAAAACAGACGAAAACGTAAAAAAAACAGAGAAAAACGTAAAAAAAACAGACAAAAACGAAAAAAAAACGGACAAAAACGAAAAAAATGGACGAAAACGTAAAAAAACAGACGAAAACGTAAAAAAAACAAAGGAAAACGTAAAAAAAAAACGGACGAAAACGTTAAAAAGGGACGAAAACGTCAAAAAAACGGACGAAAACGTCAAAAAATGGAGGAAAACGTAAAAAACAGACAAAAGCGAAAAAAATGGACGAAAACGTAAAAAAAGGGACGAAAACGTAAAAAAACAGAGGAAAACGTAAAAAAACAGACGAAAACGTAAAAAAATAGACAAAAACGTAAAAAAAAACAGAGGAAAACGTAAAAAAAACAGACAAAAACGAAAAAAAAACAGACGAAACGTAAAAAAACAGACGAAAACGTTAAAAAAGGGACGAAAACGTAAAAAAACGGAGGAAAACGTAAAAAAACGGAGGAAAACGTAAAAAAACAGACGAAAGCGAAAAAAATGGACGAAAACGTAAAAAAAGTGACGAAAACGTAAAAAAACAGAGGAAAACGTAAAACAACAGACGAAAACGTAAAAAAACAGAGGAAAACGTAAAAAAAACGGACGAAAACGTAAAAAAGCGGACGAAAACGTAAAAAAAGGGACGAAAACGTAAAAAGACGGACGAAAACGTAAAAAAACGGAGGAAAACGTAAAAAAACAGACGAAAACGTAAAAACCAGACGAAAACGAAAAAAAACGGATGAAAACATAAAAAAACATACGAAAACAAAAAAAACGGACGAAAACGGAACTTACTAACATATTCAAAAAAAAAAAAAAAAATTGCACCGCTCGTCCTTTTGGTCATGGGACTTAAAATGTAACAACACTTAACGAGCGTTAGTGATGGAGGGACTAATGGCGCCTAACGTATGCCCGTTAAGGATTAACGGTGCAGTTTTTTTGGTCAAAGGACGAACGGCTGCGGTCAACGCAAACCATAAGGACGAATGGTGTAATTTACTCTATTACATATTATACCTTTGCCTTACATATTTTACAACTACAACCTTGTAGTTTCATTAAATACACATTAAGCCTTATGGTTTACTTAATTACAAAACACACCCTCTAGATTTAAAAGTACAAACCACACCTCAAAGTACACACCCGACATAAGACTCATGAACAAGGGCACCAAACACCACAATGACACAGACAAACACTTATGCAACACATGTATACTTATTTATTGGATTTATGACAAAATTAAGTACAATATATGAATTTTTGAAATGTATCAGAAGACCAAATTAAAATTGAACAAAATTCCCACAGAAGCCCATATGTCTTAAGAGTCTACTTGAATTTTTCCAGAATTTATTACAAAGTGGAAACCCCTTTCAAAAATCATTTCCCAAAACATACCAGAAAGTTAACTGCATAAACACCCCGGAAGTTTGTATTTAATAGACATACCCGGACCTTTCAGAAAAATGCACAAAAATTCCAGGAAGTCCCACATAACCCAAATATTAACCCTGTATAAGGAGAGCTCCCAACTCCTTCTGGTTTGAAAAATAAAAATCAAAAACTACCACTGAATTTCAGACCCGAATAATCAGCTTTGACACCTAATCACACAAAAATCAAAAACATAACCAATACAACTCCAATTCACTCCCAACCACTTGGAAGACTTAATTAGAACATTAAGGAAGGTTTACAAACGAAAACCCAGAATTATATACTTAAGAAACTCACGTAATCAAGCACACACATCCAGCATACCAAGCTGTCTCATTCAGAAACCCTTTTTAGACCACTTTAACACATGTTTACGCACACAAACGCATCCGAGACCTTCATATATCACACCACCTGTATTTTAAATCATCACTTAACGTATTTTCATAATTATTTTAACAACCCTAACCCTAATTCAAACGCACCCTTTTTTATTTAAAATCAAACAAAACCTAATTTGTTATTTCATGTGAATCTTTCTATGATTTCATGTGATGGTTATTATGATTTTATGTGACCAACATATTATACGAATACACATATATATACCTTCATATGCTTATCAAGTTTACTTAACATGTATTATATGTATCATATAGTGGTACTATAGAAGAATTAAAAGAGATTAAGAGATGTGTTACTTGTGTGATGCTCGACTGGAAAGAAAAAAGGACTAAAACCACGATTAACCAAATCGTATGAAGCAAAATCAACCCCACGAATCAGCAACTAAATCACCAAATACCCTTCTTGAATTCTTGTTTGCTGTCTTCGAACTCTCCAAGAAAAGAAGTACCAGCCGTGACTTTTGTTTGAGAGGATTTTAGGTTTTGTTTGTGTGATATAATGAGATGATACGTAACTTTATTTAGAGGAGGGGATCAAATAATTTTAGCCGTGATTTGGGGGAAAGAAACGTGTAGCCATATAAGGAAAGTAGGCAAATATTAATTGTAATTGATCGCCTTATTGATTTGTGATTATACTTTGTATTTATCCCCTCATATGGGGCGTACACATTGCCTAGAACAAGAATTAGCCGAATTTTAATGTATGTACAAGTTAGGATGTTTAATTTTACTTTAGGATATAAATTAAGTTAGGTTTTTAGGCCTTTATGATCATATAACACAAGGTTAAATGTTTTGTTGCAAAATAGTCCCTTGACTTTAGAAATTTTCAGATTAGACCTCATTTTAGGTTTTCAGATTATTGGGGTTTACAACTTCTCCCTTATAAAAAGAAAATTTCGTCCGCGAAATTGAAATGAAAAAAATGAACGAAAGCGTACCATATCAAGGAAAGAAATGTGGATAGCTAGTTCGCATAGACTCTTCGGTCTCCCAAGTAGCTTCACGCTCGGGATGATTCTTCCAAAGAATCTTGACAAACGGAATGACCATATTTCTCGTGACTATTTCCTGACAATCTAAGATAGCCTCAGGCTCTTCAGCCAAAGACAAGTCAGCACTAATCTGATCCAACGGATACGAAACTACATGCAGCGGATGATAATTATAGCCTCTTAACAAAGATACGTGGAATACGCTATGCACATGAGATAGCTGGGGAGGTAAAGCCAAACGGTAAGAGACTTCACCAACACGCTCTAAGATTTCAAAAGGATCGATGAAACGCAGACTTAACTTGCCCTTAATACCAAAGCGTCTAACACCTCTGCACGGAGATACCTTAAGGAACACACGATCTCCAACATTAAACTCCAAATCTCTCCTATGACGATCTGCATAACTCTTTTGTCGTAACCTAGCCTCCTTTAGTTTCTCTTTAGCAATGGAAACCTTTTCATTGGTTACCTCAATCAACTCAGGCCCTTCAATAAGCCTTTCTCCAACCTCGTTCCAACAAATTGGTGCCCTACATTTACGACCATACAACAGTTCAAACGGAGCAGCCTCAATACTAGCGTGCCAACTATTGTTATAAGCAAATTCCACCTGACACAAATACTCATCCCAATTACCAGTCCACTCAAGGGCACAAGACCTCAGCATATCCTCCAAGGTCTGAATCGTACGCTCAGTCTATCTGCCTGAGGGTGAAAGGTCGTGCTAAACTTAAGTATAGTTCCCCACGCCTTTTGCAAACCCATCCAAAATCTAGAAGTAAACCGCGGATCTCTGTCAGATATAATAGCTGCACGAGTACCATGCAGTCGAACAATCTCCTGTCTAAAGATCTCAGCCAACCTGCTAACGGAATAATCCTTATAGATAGGTAAGAAGTGAGCTGACTTGGTTAAACGATCAACTACAACCCAAATAGCATCATGCCTCTTCTGTGTGTTTGGAAAACCCGTCACAAAATCCATGGAAATCTGATCCCACTTCCATGTAGGAATCTCTAATGGTTATAAAAGACCACTAGCACGTTGATGCTCAATTTTCACCTGCTGACACATCAAACACTTGGCCACAACGTAGCCACATCCTGTTTCATCCCACTCCACCAGAAGTTCTGCTTCAAATCCCTATACATCTTGGTTGAACCAGGATGGATAGTAAATGGAGAATTGTGTGCTTCAGATAACACAGCTTCTCAAATAGAAGGATCACTAGGGACGCACAAACGATCACCGTGCCATACAATACCATCATCATCAACCCGAAATTCCGTCTGCTTACCTTCCTCCAAATTCTGAATTATGGACCAAGCTCACCATCGTCTTTCTGATATTCCTTAACTCTAAGTATGAGGTTAGGTTCAATCTTCAAACTCGCCCAATATCTGTCATGACCACGAACACAAAATTCCACTTCTAAAAGTTCCAAGTCATTAATAATCTTAAAGTCAATATCAAGACTAGCTAAAATCCCAGACTTTCTACTAAGAGCATCTGCAACCACATTCGCCTTTCTTGGGTGATATTGAATGTTCGTGTCATAGTCCTTAAGAAGTTCTAGCCAACGTCTCTGTCTCATATTCAACTCCTTCTGAGTAAAGATGTACTTAAGACTCTTATGATTGGTAAAGATGTCACAAGATTCCCCATAAAGATAATGCCTCCAGATTTTCAAAGCAAACAAGTCTGCAGCCAACTCCAAGTCTTGTGTAGGATAGTTAACCTCATAAGGTTTCAGTTGTCTTGATGCATAGGCGGTAACCTTTCCATGATGTATCAATACACAACCAAGACCCTTATTTGAAGCATCGTTGTAGATTTGAAATCCATCAGATCCAGAAGGCAAAGTAAGAATAGGAGAGGAAACCAATCTCTTCTTCAATTCCTCGAAGCTCTCCTCACATTCTTAACCCAAACGAATTTCTCACCCTTCCTCATAAGTTTAGTCAATGGTAGAGCCAAACGTGAGAATCCTTCCACAAATCTCCGATAGTAACCAGCCAAGCCCAAGAAACTCCTAACTTCTGTCACATTCGTCGGTCTTGGCCATTTAGTGATTGCCTCGACCTTTGCAGGATCCATGGTAATACCATCTGCAGAAACAATGTGACCCAAGAATGCCACCTGGTATCACCTCTTATGGTATTGGTATCTCCTCCATAGTTTAAAAACTAATTTTTTAGAAACAATATATTCATGTGAATACTATTATGGTTTTTCTACCACCACTACATCTTGAATCTTCAATTCTTCATGTTTTGTTAATAGGGCATTTTTATTTGTTTCAAGTGGTTCACCTCTATCACATGTGCCAAATTTCGTTCTAATTCTCTTCGTTCCTTTGTTCAAGAGTTTAAGGTACCGTTTTGTCACACCCCGCCACGGCAGAAACGCGAGGGTGTAACTTCATGGATATCATCACAACACATGGTGTCTATATAGAGAATAACTACACGCAATAAAAATAGCAAAGTATAGACACAAAGTGTCATAACAATACCCGAAAGAAAACAACTTGATAAACTCCAAACACTCAGATAAACCACTTCCAATGCAACTAAGGTCTCGTCTAATCACTTCCTTCTATCAAAGCCTTGGAATGCTCACCTGAAAATGATGCTTAAAACGTCAACATAATGTTGGTGAGATTCATAGGTTTAGACACACAAACACTCTCAAGGCAACCAGTTCACTGTGATTATAAAAACATGGCTGGACGAATAAATTACAGTTATCATATAGCTACATGTATTTGCAAGTCAAAAATCACACACAAGGCAACAACACACATAAGGCAACCAATAGGACGGCTCGTGTCCTCCGACCCCACAATGATTACAACAGGACGGCTCGTGTCCTTCGACCCCACAATGATTACAACAGGACGGCTCGTGTCCTCCGACCCCACAATGATTACAACAGGACGGCTCGTGTCCTCCGACCCCAATAAACCACAATTAGGTAGCATGCGCGAGCAACAGGATAAGCATCCTCATAATTGGAAAACATATATATCCACACATGCAAATAATCACACATAGCATGCATACGATAACATTATAAGTCCAAGCTCTTTTGACACACACATAATCACAGTAACTCAAATATTTAAGACAACCATCATTCCCATCCCAAGTTTAAAACAAAGTAAAATATGGGACTATGAACTCACCTCAAACCTTGCAGCTTCCACAATACAAATCACAATCTATAACAACACAAATAAGTCCACGTTACACAAGGCCAAGCTAAAAGCTACAACCCATGTAATACATATATGATAGATGTCTAAGACTCATATGACCCACCATGGATCTCCTAAACACCATACTATCCATTACCATAACTTAAAACTCACTAAATCCCTTGCACTTTAAAAATCTGAAAACGTAGAATTTTTGGGTACATTCACCCACATGAAATCACGACAATTAAAGCTCAACAACTCACACCAAAAATTTACCATGGTCTCTCATAAGCATACAAGCTAATCCCAGAAGGCCATGGACCAATAACACACACAAATACTCATAAGAAATTCAAACTTGTCAACTACTCAAATTCGGATCTGAACGCACACCAAAAAGTTTTGATTTTAAATAAATACTTCCACAAGTTTTTATCGCGAATCCTCTTCGTGGTAGTCTAATATAACCTAATACTTAACTATTCCAGAAGGCCTAGTCAAAATAACACTTTTACAACAACATGACACCCTCAAACTTTTACCCAAAATCTGTCCCGGTTTGACAGCTTTGACACCTTAACAAAGAAAAATCAAAAGACCGACTTCCCGACCTTAAAATCGATCGTGGCTGGACTTTTTGGAAAGCTCTTTCATTATAATTCAATTTAGACCTAAAATTCGTGACCTAACTCATCACCATATGTTATTTACACTCACATCTTTACAGCCGTACAAATCTGCCCAAACCCTAACTCAAATGACTAGCATGTTTTACGCTCAATTCTCTTAACCAGTCATCATACCATTATCATTAATTGATCCCAACATGTTTAATAACATTAATTTACAGAAGTTAACACAAACTCTAACCCATCATACTTAATATTACATGAATTAGGTTAATTAATCAATTAATTGAACATAGGGTTTAAAGATTTTACCTTGATTCTTGATTATTGCTTGAAAAACAAAACCCTAACTTTTTCTCCTTCTTTTTCTCTCTTAGTCGACCATAATTTGCAGAAAATAGGGGGTTTGGGTCGTTTGTATAGTTTATATGGGTAGGGGTTGGGCTTGGTTGGGTTGAACTAGGATTCCTTGGGCCTAAGAGTCATATTTGGACTCAAATTGGGTTTCCTTTTTCCCCTTATCCCTTATTGCCGAATTTTTACATATATGTATATATATATTTTTTATTTATTTAATTAATTTATTACACTCAAAACCTCATACTTTTGATAGTTTATAAATACCCGTAGCTAATCCTAACGTCTTACGCGATAAACCTTAGTTTTTACAATAAACCGGAAAATAATCATTTTCAAAATAAAGTTTCCAAAAATAGAATTTCACACTCTTTTTGAAATATAACTCATAAAAACAAATCTCACGTAACTTACTAACGCTCAATTATTTGAACGAAGTCTCGTTACGCAAAAACACAAAAACACCAAAACTACACAACTCATTTCTACACCACAAAGGTGATCAAAATGAACTTTCCCAAATTTCAAACTTTCCAAATCACAATAAAACCACTTACGCAAAGGGATTTAGTGCTAAAACTCACCTATATCACATTTATATCACTTCAAACTCCTTGGACACACCAAACAAACGTCAACCGAGTCAAGACTATCAGTCAAACTGGCCTGCTAAAACCACGGTTGTTACATCATCCCCCACTTAGGGAAATCGCGTCTCGAGATTTCAACTACTATAGTCACCACTCACAACAACAAAAGGAAATTTATGGATTTTTAAGCGGAAAAATACCACACCATAAAATCACAGAGAAAGAATCGCAAAAATGTGAACCGACTAATTACTCGATTTCACACGATAGAAAACATTCTGTCACTCCAACGATACACACAAACAGATACACTCCCTGATCAATAACACCAATGATCAAAACGACTTCTCACAGACATGTATGATACCCTCGAACCAAATGAAAACCCGAATGGTAACCGCAAGACGCACTCACAAATAACAAATACCCATAAAACAAACATTTATGAATATCCCGCATCTAACTTCCACGATCTAAATCCAACTACAAACGATCTGCTCAGCAACCACATCCGCAAACAAATTTGTGTACTTAAATTTCATCGGATCCTCACGTTCCCAAGTAAACTTAGGACCACGCTCAGAATCCCAGCATACCTTTCCCAACACTATCTCACCACACTTTAAGACCTTAACATCTCGATCCATAATCTCAACAGGTTTCTCGACAAAACGAAGAGTCTTGTCAACCTTACATTCATCTAATGGCACATGCAGACTAGCATCCGCCAACCACTTCTTTCCATTAGATACGTGAAACGTATCATGCACTCTACTTCACTCCCCAGGCAAATTCAACCGATATGTCTCAAATCCAATCCTTTCCATAAATCTCAAACGGTTCTACGTATCTCGGTGCTAGCTTGCCTTTCTTACCGCAACGCACAACACCCTTCCAAGGAGATACTTTTAACCTCACAATATCACCAACACCAACTCTAAGTGCTTACAGCAATTATTCGCATAACTCTTTTGGCGATCTCTTGCTGCCTTAAGTCTTTCCTTAGTCAGAAAAACCTTATTTGTAGTCTCTCATTCCAGTTCAGGACCAATTAGTTGGCTTGTTCCAACCTTTGCCCACAGAACAGATGACCTACATTACCTTCCATACAACTTTTTACACGACACATACTCAATACCAGAATGATAATTGTTGATATAGGAGAACTCAGCTAAGGGTAAATGTATACCCCGGCTTCCTCCAAAATCAAACACACCCATACTCTCAGCTTACCATCCAACGCCTGATTTGTACGCTCACTTAGTTCTCTCATTAGAGAATGATAAGTCGTACTCATCTACATACACATTCTCAAGACTCTATAACATGTTTACCACTATTGCGAAGTAAGTATTCCATCACTTTCTTTGATGATCACGCGACACTCCATGTCTCGTTACCAACTCATCAAATGAACAATCTCACCAATTCCTCCATACATCTCTTACAAAGGTAATAATACGTCTTATCCATTCTCGGATGTATCAAATACCTTTCATGATTGATGTCCTTACGCTTCCTCTCAATGGAACCAATAGCTGGAACGCAAAGTACACTCCTCCATCTTCGTTCCTTTCCATTTACTGGTCTAAACCAAGTAATCATTCTTCTTACATGTTCTCAACCTTGAGCCTCTCTCTCTAGGCTGTCAACATCATCCTCTTAACTCCGAACTGAATTATCATAATCATTGCTCACAAACATCTAAGTTTCACTCGTTCACTCCCGCTCAGCGCTCTTACCACGATGTCCTCCCTTCCTTGACGATAGCGAATTAGACAATCGTAGTGTAACAATTCGCAATTTCAGGTTAATTACCATTCCCGGAAAATTTCACTATTCACTTTTACTATTCATTTTTCCCGAAACTTTCCCGAAAGTTGATTTTTATCTGATATTCTTGAGTGATAAATCATTTCCATGGCAAATTAAATGTTTGACATTCGTCAGATCATTTTCGTGAAAGTTATTAAGGAATTACACGTTTTAGGGTAAAACGTCATTCAGAAATTCTACGTACAACGAAACTCGACCGCGTTAAGTGACCCCGCATCAGAAAAATGTTTGACACACTCATGATTTATTTGAGAATTAATCGTGACTGAGAAAAACATGACCAAAGACTTCCCAGCAGGTCACCCATGTCGGTACTACTCTCACATGAGCACGCTTAACCGAATGGGCGATTAACCGTTAGACCACGAAACGAGTTTCTAAGACATTTTGAGTTTTCAAAATTATTAGAATAAGTCAACATATTTTTCCCTCCTCCATTGACCAAAAATCATCACTTGATGTTACAAGTCATTTCGTGATTTTTAGGCTTACGGTTTGATGTCTAAAAGACATTTAACACCAACCGACACTAGACTGAGCCCAGTCTAGACATTATAAGTCATTTTAAATCATTTATATCATATTAGAAAAGTAACATTTTACTTTTCTCAGTTTTACGCAAAATTCGTACATTTTACGTATTACGCGTTTTAGACCCGTGTTTCCAGTTTTTAGCAGGGTTTACCACCTAAACGGAACCTACCACTCATTTTATATTTTATTATGGGACATATGGACATGTCTAACAATACTTTGAAGTTTCATAATTTTACGACACCCGGTTTTATGTTTTGAGGCCTAATCATTTACGGTTGGCATTTCCCGGAGTCAAAATGCATCTAATAACCAAGGATAATACCAAGCCAAGCCACCTCCCCCCCTTATCCCTTGTGAACCGCCAAAGGGGGGGGGGAGTCATCCCTTGTGTGGCTTGATCCTAGGCTAAGTGGTCTTGAGATGGTTACATGTGTTCACCTTGGTCTCCAAGGTGTTGACTAGTCCTAATTTGTAACCTCCTCAAGGGCATATAAATACCCCCTCCCCTCTCCTTATGGCCGGCCATCACAACACACCAAAACACTTCACACTTAGCTTTATTTCTTCCTAGTTATAGCAAGGATCAAGTGCAAGTTCAAGATAGAAACCCTAGTTAGCTTATTTTTCACCAAAACTCTTCCAAACCCTAACATACTTGGTGTTTTCTCTTGAGTTTAAATCCACTCAATACACCTCAACTTTCATTACATATCTTTCAAGAATACCAAGGGTAGAAAGGTTGCTTGAAGTGAAAAAGGGTTGAAGCAAGTCTATCAAAGTCCATTTCCTTACTTGTTACTCCTTTCTTTAGTTAGAAAGCCAAAAGTTGTAAGCCTAAACCTAACATGTTTCTTGTTAAAATTTCATGTTCATATCATTTACATGTTATCTTTGCTATATTATGTGTTGTAATTATGTCCATGATGTATCATGATGAGTAAAAGATGTTGTTGTAATGAATTATTGAAACAAGTTACTAAAACAAGCAAACTAATGAATTTTTTGGTAAGACCTGATCAAAATGGTAAAAATATGATATTTGATTATTACATATTACAGTAGAGGACTTAACAAGGAAACCATAGCAATTTGAACCACCCAAAACGAGTATACGAGTCAAAAGTTATGGCGATTTGAAGTTACCAAAGATTTCCGGCAAAACTGCCAAATAGCTTCCTGATCAAATTTAAGTTTTGAAAGTCCCACTTCTGGTCCGATTCATCAAAAAGTTAAAACATGAAAGTTGTCCGAAACGACGTTTTCGTTCAGGTATAAAGAAGCTCGAGACCTAAAAATGCTTTCCGAGTGATAAAATTCTTCAAATTCTAAACAGCCCATTTTTAGGCGAAAGTCACTAGATTATGGTTATACTTTGAAAGGAACAAGAGGTCTTATGACCTATAATCAAGACCACAACCATGGCTAGAGCCAAGGTTGTGTCTCATGACCTTGGAACAAGGACCAAAGGTCATGGCTAGGCCATGACGAAATGACCATACCAATTCACATAGGCGTAAACATGAAACAATGAATTAGGCGATAATATGAACAAGCAATTTGGATCTACTTCACTAAAAGGAAACCATGAGATATTACCAAGAGAAAATGGTCATTCAAGACTTATGAAACTACCCCTAATAACAATCTTCCTGTACTAATAAACTTTCCTAAGTATATTCAAATATCGGACATGTAACTTTTCGGATCAAAACTTATATCGATATATTTCATCAACTACTACAATAGTAGGGAGCCTCATGTGAGGAGTTCATTATGTAAGCCGTCGAGTTGAGTTGTGGATTTACGAGTTAAAGTGTCCTGGCTCCTCGAACGCTTACTAACATGACTTCTGAATTATGTCGGCCCGAACGGTAGTGAACGATATACCAAAACAAACATGTTTCATGAATCTTGCTTTCAAAGACTTACAATATACATCATACCACATCATGGACTAATGCAAGATATATATATAGGCACTACTTCATATTCTCTACTCCGATCCTAAGTCGCAACATTCTATTATAGGTTGCTCGTAGAAACCTTCGCGATTCGACCATCACATTCACTACTCACTACATAACTTAAGGTGAGTTCGTAGCCCCACTTTCTACTGTTTAACTACTTTACAAACCCATGGGGGGAATACATGCTATTATTTTTCTACTCGAACACGATGCTTTCTAATGTATGCTCCACGACGATGTTTTATTATCACTAAGTAACGATTGCCATGTTCGAAGTCCCTATATCATGAACCATTAGTCACTACCTTTAGTGAGCGCGAATATTGTGAATAGATCTATTGGGATTGACGAATCCCATTTGTGTTGAGCAACGATGAGTTCACACAAATGCACTATATTTGAGATTTAGCGGTATAACGGCAAAAGTACCTTGATAGGGCTTCTATAATGCCAATTTTGTTGGTTCGATGTTAATGTTTTGGTTGCATGAGCTTAGTGAAATAAATAACGATTTTGTTTTCTAAACATTGGTGTGAGTCTATAGCTCACACTACGACATATTGTGTTCAAACGATTTAACTAAACTCTACGAATATCACTCAACCTTTGTGTTGACCTCTCAAGCATGTATTTCAGGTTCATGACGATCAAGGATGGCACGGAAGGACACGGATACTCAAAAGGGCTATAAATTTCATTATCATTCAAAAACACATTTATTATACATTGTAAACATGGAACCAATTGGGACCTCATTTTGTAAATCTCTGATATTTATACAATTTGAATGATAAATCTTTTAAAACGACTCAATTGGAGTTCGTTTTCTATTATTGTGACTATTGTGCTATCAAGTAACACCCAGTTCGAATTCCGCTGCATCCATGAATTGGGGGTGTTACAGATTGGTATCAGAGCCATGGTTATAGAGAAACGGGTCTAATTGAGACCTAAACTATAACCACACTACAAGCAAAAACATTTTATAGCCTTCCGATCTTCGTGTCTTCCATCCTCCAGACGATTATGGACTTATTAAGCATTTTATGCTACATGAACATATATGTATATTCATATATACACACTAGGCATTTTACACTACACGAACAAATACTAGTATATTTATATATACATTCGAGTTATTTTCAATCATTTTATCTAAAACATATCTACACATGCCTATTCTATAGCATTTCGACACAACCACATTCTCCCAACCATGTTCCTACTCCAACATTTTATATCCAAGACATTGTAACTAATTACAATGGTCTTTTCTATTTCCCGGACATTGTATGACACAATGGTCTTAATCATTTCTCAAATGTTTTGAGTCACACAATGGTCTAATCTACTTCCGAGACATTGTGATTTGTGCAATGGTCTCTAGAATTATTCCACCACCTCATCAACATCATTTCATATGATATCAAAAACCCATCACAATCTATCGATTTCCAAACAAGAAATATGAAGATCTCTAAAGGATAACGGATACGAATATGTACTAGAGCCATTAACGAATACGAATATGTACTAGAGCCATTAACGAATACGAATATGTACTAGAGCCATTACCACCACCACTATCACTTCCCTTTGATATCCCTACATATGATGAATTGGATCGCTCACTATGGATTGTACCTCGACCACCATTGATCCAACAAGAAAACATGAAAACTACAGCTTCTCAAACTTCATCGACTCGTACCTCTATGACACACTAAACCAAGAAGTTGCCGATCAATCAGAACTGCTCGGACCTTCTAATCCACAATAAACTAGTGTGATGATACTAGTTAACTTTTGTACTACTAAACTGATTAGACTCAGTTAATAAAGGTTACGAAATCTAAGTATTAACTAGCGATAGTAAGAACGTTGTAATTACTAAACTGAAAGTATCAGTTAGTAAATTTTGAAGAAGCTTGTAATAGGTTTCGATTTTGTAAATCAACCAACGTTGTACGAATAAAACTCTTGTTTTATACTATCATGTGTTATGCCTTTAAATCTTCAACATTATTATTCTATCACTTCCTATCAAAAATCATGCTTATCTCACAACTCTCTAATTACGATGTATCTTGTGAACAATAGAATCATGGCGCCAAAGAAACAAACACCACCAACAATGACGCAAGCCGCCATCCGCAAACTAGTAAAGGACAGTATCAATGCAGCACTTATCACGGAACGAGCAGCCGTGGCTGCAGCAGCTGCCGAAGCCACCACAGCTGCTGGTGCTGCTGATGCTGCAGCAGCTGCTGATGCTGCAGCAGCCGCAGAAGCCGCCACTGCTGCGGAAGCTGCAATAGCTGCAGAGGCTGCCAGAATTGCCAGTCTTAACCTTGGAGGAACTACCCCTCCTGTGACCAATGTTACTACAGTACCAATGGGTTGCTCGTTCATTTCCTACCTGAAATGTGAACCCCTCAAATTCAAGGGTACTGAAGGGGTTGTAGGTTTGACCCGTTGGTTCGAAAAGGCGGAGTCGGTGTTCTTGGTTAGTAAATGTACCGAGGACGATAAAGTTAAGTATGCCACGAGTACTCTGTTGAATGAGGCATTGTCCTGGTGGAACTCAATTGCTCAACCCATGGGCATTGAGAATGCCTACAAAATTACTTGGGCTAATTTGAAACAAATGATGATCAAGGAATACTGCCCTCGCAGTGAAATACAGAAGCTGGAGGTTGAATTCTGGGATCATACGGTTAAGGGAAATGATATCATAACCTACAATCGTCGATTTCAGGAATTAAGGATACTTTGTCCAACAATGGTTTCCACAAAGGAAAAATTGTTGGAAAGATATATCTGGGGACTTCCATCCAGCATACAAGGGCATGTAACTTCGGCAAATCCAACGGAACTAGATGAAGCTATGCGGATGTCCCGCAGCCTCATGGACCAAGTGGTACGAATGACAGAAACCCGAAAGCAAACCAACAACAACACCAACAACACCAACAATACCAATAACCTCAACAACTCCAACTACAGTAACAACAATAACAATAGGAACAACAACAAGCGACCATGGGATGGTAACCATGGAAGTAACAACAATAACAACAACAACCAGCAAAACAAAAGACAAGAGACCGCAAAGGCTTATGTGGCTGCACCAACTAGAGGCGCAGGATATACCGGGAATGCTCCACTGTGCAATAAGTGTAACTTCCACCACTCAGGTCCTTGCCCGGCTAAGTGTCGCAACTGTCAGAACACTGGACACCTTGCCAGAGATTGTAGAGTCAAGGATGTAGCTACCGGTAGCAACACACAGCCGATAGTTATATGCTTCGGTTGTGGAGAAAGTGGACATTACAAGAACCGATGTCCCCAAAACCAAGGTCAACAAGTTGAAGACAACCAAGGGTGAGCATATATGATAAGAGGAGAAGGAGCTTATCAGAATCTCAACAACACTGCAGAACGATGAAGTTTAGAAATTAGTAGTCATGTTTATTTACGCACTATGTTGTACTACGTGTATCCCTAGTAATGGGAGTTTTTATGACTTAAGAATACTTAATGTTCAATAAACGACTCTTTGTGATAATTCTCATCTATTGTACTTTCTATATCCAAACCAAATTGATTGTTTAGCAGACTATTACCATTCTTTGTGACTTACTCAGTTATCTTATAAACCATTCAACAAATTTTACTTCAAGCTAATTTGTTATCACTTTATTGTTTCACATCATTTTTACTCCAAGATATTCTACCACCGTCCTAGAAAAATCACTTCGTTGATACCACCCTATAAATCAATATCATGACTTCATTTCCAACTTTCATCACAAACCACTAAATCTCAACATACCAAAATGAAGAACACAAACCTTCTTAACCTTATCACCATCATCATCTTCACAACCCTTAATTCCACAAGCTCACTTTCTGATCTTGATGCACTTTTAAAGCTCAAATCATCCTTAGTTACACCACAAGCAAACTCATCAGCCTTACAAGATTGAATACTACGTGACTAAACCGAACATCACATTATCGGTCCTAAATTATACATAGCCTGATCACCTATGTCTAATTCAGGAGGGATCATGTTATGCTGGGAGCAGTCACCTGTATGTTTTCTTAGGAACAAACTTCTCATAAGTAAACTCATTTTACGCCACACACTGAAACGACAAATCAAACTACATCACTCTAATCCTCATAAGTAACCACACATCTTTATCGACACCACTCCAACATATAACGCACACAGAACTTCGGGACGAAGTTCCCCGTAAGGGGTGGAGACTGTAACAATTCGCAATTTCAGGTTAATTACCATTCCCGGAAAATTTCACTATTCACTTTTACTATTCATTTTTCCCGAAACTTTCCCGAAAGTTGATTTTTATCTGATATTCTTGAGTGATAAATCATTTCCATGGCAAATTAAATGTTTGACATTCGTCAGATCATTTTCGTGAAAGTTATTAAGGAATTACACGTTTTAGGGTAAAACGTCATTCAGAAATTCTACGTACAACGAAACTCGACCGCGTTAAGTGACCCCGCATCAGAAAAATGTTTGACACACTCATGATTTATTTGAGAATTAATCGTGACTGAGAAAAACATGACCAAAGACTTCCCAGCAGGTCACCCATGTCGGTACTACTCTCACATGAGCACGCTTAACCGAATGGGCGATTAACCGTTAGACCACGAAACGAGTTTCTAAGACATTTTGAGTTTTCAAAATTATTAGAATAAGTCAACATATTTTTCCCTCCTCCATTGACCAAAAATCATCACTTGATGTTACAAGTCATTTCGTGATTTTTAGGCTTACGGTTTGATGTCTAAAAGACATTTAACACCAACCGACACTAGACTGAGCCCAGTCTAGACATTATAAGTCATTTTAAATCATTTATATCATATTAGAAAAGTAACATTTTACTTTTCTCAGTTTTACGCAAAATTCGTACATTTTACGTATTACGCGTTTTAGACCCGTGTTTCCAGTTTTTAGCAGGGTTTACCACCTAAACAGAACCTACCACTCATTTTATATTTTATTATGGGACATATGGACATGTCTAACAATACTTTGAAGTTTCATAATTTTACGACACCCGGTTTTACGTTTTGAGGCCTAATCATTTACGGTTGGCATTTCCCGGAGTCAAAATGCATCTAATAACCAAGGATAATACCAAGCCAAGCCACCTCCCCCCCTTATCCCTTGTGAACCGCCAAAGGGGGGGGGGAGTCATCCCTTGTGTGGCTTGATCCTAGGCTAAGTGGTCTTGAGATGGTTACATGTGTTCACCTTGGTCTCCAAGGTGTTGACTAGTCCTAATTTGTAACCTCCTCAAGGGCATATAAATACCCCCTCCCCTCTCCTTATGGCCGGCCATCACAACACACCAAAACACTTCACACTTAGCTTTATTTCTTCCTAGTTATAGCAAGGATCAAGTGCAAGTTCAAGATAGAAACCCTAGTTAGCTTATTTTTCACCAAAACTCTTCCAAACCCTAACATACTTGGTGTTTTCTCTTGAGTTTAAATCCACTCAATACACCTCAACTTTCATTACATATCTTTCAAGAATACCAAGGGTAGAAAGGTTGCTTGAAGTGAAAAAGGGTTGAAGCAAGTCTATCAAAGTCCATTTCCTTACTTGTTACTCCTTTCTTTAGTTAGAAAGCCAAAAGTTGTAAGCCTAAACCTAACATGTTTCTTGTTAAAATTTCATGTTCATATCATTTACATGTTATCTTTGCTATATTATGTGTTGTAATTATGTCCATGATGTATCATGATGAGTAAAAGATGTTGTTGTAATGAATTATTGAAACAAGTTACTAAAACAAGCAAACTAATGAATTTCTTGGTAAGACCTGATCAAAATGGTAAAAATATGATATTTGATTATTACATATTACAGTAGAGGACTTAACAAGGAAACCATAGCAATTTGAACCACCCAAAACGAGTATACGAGTCAAAAGTTATGGCGATTTGAAGTTACCAAAGATTTCCGGCAAAACTGCCAAATAGCTTCCTGATCAAATTTAAGTTTTGAAAGTCCCACTTCTGGTCCGATTCATCAAAAAGTTAAAACATGAAAGTTGTCCGAAACGACGTTTTCGTTCAGGTATAAAGAAGCTCGAGACCTAAAAATGCTTTCCGAGTGATAAAATTCTTCAAATTCTAAACAGCCCATTTTTAGGCGAAAGTCACTAGATTATGGTTATACTTTGAAAGGAACAAGAGGTCTTATGACCTATAATCAAGACCACAACCATGGCTAGAGCCAAGGTTGTGTCTCATGACCTTGGAACAAGGACCAAAGGTCATGGCTAGGCCATGACGAAATGACCATACCAATTTACATAGGCGTAAACATGAAACAATGAATTAGGCGATAATATGAACAAGCAATTTGGATCTACTTCACTAAAAGGAAACCATGAGATATTACCAAGAGAAAATGGTCATTCAAGACTTATGAAACTACCCCTAATAACAATCTTCCTGTACTAATAAACTTTCCTAAGTATATTCAAATATCGGACATGTAACTTTTCGGATCAAAACTTATATCGATATATTTCATCAACTACTACAATAGTAGGGAGCCTCATGTGAGGAGTTCATTATGTAAGCCGTCGAGTTGAGTTGTGGATTTACGAGTTAAAGTGTCCTGGCTCCTCGAACGCTTACTAACATGACTTCTGAATTATGTCGGCCCGAACGGTAGTGAACGATATACCAAAACAAACATGTTTCATGAATCTTGCTTTCAAAGACTTACAATATACATCATACCACATCATGGACTAATGCAAGATATATATATAGGCACTACTTCATATTCTCTACTCCGATCCTAAGTCGCAACATTCTATTATAGGTTGCTCGTAGAAACCTTCGCGATTCGACCATCACATTCACTACTCACTACATAACTTAAGGTGAGTTCGTAGCCCCACTTTCTACTGTTTAACTACTTTACAAACCCATGGGGGGAATACATGCTATTATTTTTCTACTCGAACACGATGCTTTCTAATGTATGCTCCACGACGATGTTTTATTATCACTAAGTAACGATTGCCATGTTCGAAGTCCCTATATCATGAACCATTAGTCACTACCTTTAGTGAGCGCGAATATTGTGAATAGATCTATTGGGATTGACAAATCCCATTTGTGTTGAGCAACGATGAGTTCACACAAATGCACTATATTTGAGATTTAGCGGTATAACGGCAAAAGTACCTTGATAGGGCTTCTATAATGCCAATTTTGTTGGTTCGATGTTAATGTTTTGGTTGCATGAGCTTAGTGAAATAAATAACGATTTTGTTTTCTAAACATTGGTGTGAGTCTATAGCTCACACTACGACATATTGTGTTCAAACGATTTAACTAAACTCTACGAATATCACTCAACCTTTGTGTTGACCTCTCAAGCATGTATTTCAGGTTCATGACGATCAAGGATGGCACGGAAGGACACGGATACTCAAAAGGGTTATAAATTTCATTATCATTCAAAAACACATTTATTATACATTGTAAACATGGAACCAATTGGGACCTCATTTTGTAAATCTCTGATATTTATACAATTTGAATGATAAATCTTTTAAAACGACTCAATTGGAGTTCGTTTTCTATTATTGTGACTATTGTGCTATCAAGTAACACCCAGTTCGAATTCCGCTGCATCCATGAATTGGGGGTGTTACACGTAGTCACTGAGAAATTCCACACCCAACTTCTCTTCAACATATATTAACCTCCTGTCAAATATATGCTAAAGATTCTTATGATCTGGGTAGACCACACTCTTTGCTCCATAAAATATCATCTCCAAGTTCTACTCCCCAACATTAAATCATGTATCACATAGTTCCTCTCATGGATCTTCCACCTCCGCGATGCCTACGCAATCTATAAAAGATAGAAATGAATCGCCAATAGTACTTGCCATTTCTAAGGACAATCATCTCTCAGATGGTGTATTAGATACTTTCTACTCTTTACCACTTTTATCTTACTAGTGTCCACAAACACTCGCTATCGTTGACCACCTTCCTGAAGAACGTACATCTCAAAGCTACACCTCTCACTTGGACACTTGGCAACATCCTCTTCTTCTTCAACGAACAAATTGATAATTGAAACGACAATCTATCCTAAGTAGACGACGTGAACCATGAAACCGGTCGAACTAAAACGTATATCAACGAACTCAAAAGGGGTACGAATTACCGAATAGCGAAGTAGCGAACATCAAAATCAAAGCTAGAAAAACACAATGAGAAATTTTCCCAATAAAAGTAGACACGGATAAAATATTTCATGAAAACCCATACAAAGAAAATACACATACCCATAAAACATCCACAAGTGTACCTCAACGAAAGAAACACTCGATGAATCAAATACATAACAAGTTTGGTAAATGAGAACCATAGACAGTTCTTATTCCCTTACTCGACCTTCCCAAAAACAATGAACACCGTTTTTCACAAGACATATATTAAACTTATACATTTTTTTATAAAAAATATATATAAACCATTTTATGTAAGACATCAACATAACCATTTTTTTTTTCTTCACACTTCATTTCCCATAAAAATATTAGTTTCCATCAAACGACCTTGAAATACCCAAAACGAATTTGTAAAATGCCATAAAGACTCTAACACAACCTTTAAATCGAACGCGAAAGACATTGAAGAATTTCGTAGTCAAAATAATCCTCAAACGAACTCATACCAGTGAACACTCAAGCAAATACATTGCAAACCAAGTGAAGAACGCAAAGACTCATTCATACAGCGATCAAACCAAAATCATAGAAAAACACTGTTACTAACAGGTCACAAAACATGTCACGAACTTCAATTGGTGTGTGTAAATGAGGGATTAAATATCCACACCAACACGTCACGAACCAACAATACTTGATGAATAGTATTGATGAGGCAAAAAATGATCCGTTTTTAGGGGGTCATTTAAGCCCGAATCCGAATTTATTTGATCAAATATTGCCCTAAATCGTTCCTTTTGTGATTTTAGGTGTTTGGAGAGTGAATTCTGGAAAAGAAGCCATTTTGGACGTTTTTGGAGCATAAAAGTGAAGAAAACGGCAAAGTACCAAATTTCCATGCTGAAGATACAAGGTAACGGCGTCAAGACCACCATCTTGACGGCGTCAGACATGAGGAATTAAACACCGTAGGTGGTGACGGCGTCAGAAGGCTTCATGACGGCGTCAAAGTGGCAAGAATAATATACCGTGGGTGGTGACGGCGTCATATAGGCCGTCATAAGTGGATCAAGGCCGTCCGAGGAAGTATATGGCGGCGAGGTGACGGCGTCACAAGTAACTCTTGACGCCGTCAGCCTGTTTTTCCTATATATAGTTTTCTAGTTTTTTCATAAAAGAAAGGAAGTTTTGGTGAAACCCTAAAGACGATTTTGGTGCCTCTTTTACAGGTTTTTCAAGGGTTCCAAACCCTTGAGACCTTGCATTGTAATTGAGATAAGTGTACTTTCAATTCAATCAATATGTCTATGTGTTGGTTGTTTATATCTTGTTCTTGTCTCAATTCAATTATGCTAGGCTAGATCTCTTTTGTGTTTGCTTAGATCTAATGAAACCTAGATGTTGATTATGTGTTGATTACTTGTCTATTCTTGTTTTGAATGAATGATTTATATGTTAGGCTTAAGAAAACTGGCAGATCTCCAAATGGTAACATGCTTGAACGTCTTAAGAAACATGAACCGAGGCGTACTAGGTCTTTATTGGTTGTATTTAATGCATGAGCCACTGTTTACAATCCCTATAGTTGTGCTGGGTCATGGTGTAGGAGGAGATAAGAGCTCATAGAGTTGGGGAGTTATGTATGCCACCCCACGAATGGTATTAAGGAATACAATCCGTCATTCATACAAGTGTAACAAGTAATTAACATGTAAAAGATATCTAGGGAGTAATGAAGTCTAAGTAAACACAATTTCTCCAACCACTGCTCACAACTTTAGTATAATTTAGTTTAATTTCATTTTCATTATTTTATTTTAATTATATAATAGCTTTGGGTTAGTTGAATAGCAACTAATTCCGCCCACTCTTCCAAAACCCGAGATTTTACTTGCTTTCATAAAAATATAAAAATACAAAAATAATCATCTTTCACCTCTAGAACTATTAATTAGGTTTTCTAATCCTAGCGACACTATTCCTAAGCTGAACGATCAATCCCCCGGTACTTGTCACTATACTATACTACAACGATCAGGTACACTGCCTGGTGGGGATTGTAAGCTTCTCAAGATCCCTCGAGAGGTAAAGCAAGGTGCGATTCCCACGCATCAAGTTTTTGGTGCCGCAGCCCGGGGAATAGTTATTGTCTAGATTAGGATTTCTTTTTATTAGGTCTACTTGCTAGATTCCTTTCTAGTAAGATTTTTATTTTTTATTTTTAGGTCTTCTTTAGTCTATCTTATTTCTTCGTGCCTTTGTTCGTAACTCTTTATCATCCGACATCATGGAAGGTGGTAACATCTTTGAACCCATCATCCCACCACAACAAAACCCACCACTAGAACCCCTTAGGCCCCGAACCTTAGGAGAGTACTCCCGACCTAGCCACCAAGGCTACCGAAACACCATTGAGCTCACCGGAGCCAATGTGACCCCCTTGCGATCCGACACCATCCGGTTGGTGCAAAGCGGATGTGCATTCCATGGACTTCGTTCCGAAGACCCAAACCAACACCTTAAGGACTTCCTCAAAATCGTAGATTCCATAGACCTAGGTGTTGAAACTAAAGAGACTACCCGTTTACGCCTATTCCAATTCTCTCTACGGGATCAAGCTAGTCAATGGCTTGAGCGTTTACCCGCGGGATCCATCACCACATGGGATGATCTCACCACTCGTTTCCTTGCTCAATTTTTCCCACCGGGGAGAACTACTAAACTTAGGAATGACATCTTGATGTTCCAACAACGTCAAAATGAAACCTTTTATGAAGCATGGAGCCGATATAAAGACCTACTCCAAAAAGTTCCTCATCATGGGATCGAACCATGGCTGCAGATCCAAATCTTTTATGGTAAGGTTGACTATCAAACAAGGAAAGCCATTGATTACGCAGCCAAGGGTAGGCTAGATAGACTTAGCATTGACGAATGCTGGAAAGTTCTTGAGGAGTTGGCACAATACGAAGAGGAAGGATGGGAGGACCCAATGCTCCCGAGCAAAGCAAAGCTTGATTACGCACGTGCCACCCAAGAACAATTGTTGGGAAGCATCGAGAAACAGGTAAAAGAACTGATGAGTATTGAGAAACTGGCCGCTGAACCCGCGTGGAACCCTAATCCACATAGGAATACGGTTATCAGCCAAAATTTTCCTGAACGCTCACGGCAAGAGGAATTCGAAGGAATAATGGTAACCTTCATGGATAATCAGGAAAAGCAAATCCAGCACCTTGAGGCACGCATGGAAAGCACTCATAACGCCTTTATGAATTTCGCAGACCAATTCATATCAAGGGTCAAAGAAAAGATCAAAGAAAATTCTATACCTAAAAGAATTGAGAAAGTCTTCGAGGTGTCAACCTCTTTGGTATTTGACCAAGAGGACAGCGGGAGATTCTCCTCAAAAGCTTTACCATTAACTACCCCCCATTCTCATAAGCACCCCCATACGGAGAAAAGCTCGCAAATAAATAGCATTTTCGTTGGATGCTTGCGAACTACATTCCCGATCTCATCCGAAAAACGTTCTTTTGGTTTTAAACCCGGTGTAAAGAGGTCACACCTCATAAATACCATTGATTTGAAACCTCCTATTGAACAACATCTTTCTTCTCGCGCCAATGACCCGTGCATAAGGATCAACTTGGCCAAAACATTACCCGACCCCCGATGCTACCTCACCTCTTTCCGCGACAGTAACGAGACATTCGACCCTGGTGGACCTCGTTAACAAAATAGCTACTCATGGGTTTTACTTGTGTTTAGTTATTCACGCAAAGGGCAGGGACTAAACTTGAAACTACTCCAAACCTCACCCCACACGGGCATCTGACGACGTCAGATTTAACTCTTGACGCCGTCAGCTCGACGGATCAGCAATATTAACCCAAAACCAATCACTTTCCAACCATACCCCACAAATCTCACCCAAGTGTTGCTACTACTCCGACTCTCAAACCCCCAATTCGACATCTTCCGCCTCTGATCTCTACTTTGTAAGTAAGTTTTCCTCATCCTTTCTCGGTTAATTATCCTTAGGACCCGTCAATTTGAAAAACCCCTTTCGCCCGAAACCCCATTCTTGACCCACCATTAACAAATCGTAATGCCATCCAATTGGTGATTCGTAATCGTGGGGTTACCATTTGATGATGTTGTCTCACCCAAATCATGCATTAATTTAGGGAAAAACCATCATGCCTCGGATTCTTTGACCCCCCCCCCCCCACCCCTGTTTCCTGATTTAAGGAGCGTTTGGGTAATGGGTTAAGAGTTTGAAAATTGATTTTTCCCTCGCATTTGCATGGCTATAATTCTGATCCATCTGACGGCGTCAAAAATTACTCTTGACGGCGTCAGATGTGTCTAACTGCATAAAGTTCGTATAAATTTCGCTTTCTAATCGTTTCCATTCACTCCACCTTTTTTCCAGGAAAATGAGCAAAAGGTCTCGCCAACAAAAGGGTAGTTCTTCTAGATCTCAAGGGGTCAACTATGGGGAATTAGTGCACAGTTGGGGGGAATTCAATGATGTTGATACTAGTACCAAGTATGAGGAGTTGTGCAACCACCATATCGATGCTGGGGCGGTGGTTGACTGGGATTTTCTGAGAGCCAATGGGTTGGAGGCTGCATTTGTAGGGAGGTTCCGCACAGATGGGTTTGCGGGACCGCAGTGGGAGAGATTGTTTAGGTTGAGAGAGACGGTATATAGTGAGTTAGTACGGGAGTTCTTTGCGACCTTCCGTTTTGATCAAGCTGAGGCTAGGGGAGATATGGGGGGCACCACGATATATTTTAGGCTAGGGGGAGAGTTGAGGTCTTGTTCTGTGGCTGAGTTTGGTTAGAGGCTTTGGCTATATACTAGTGAGGAGGTTGATGGGGCTTTTCTGCTGAATTTGTTACATGGAGAGACTCAGCGGAATGAGATGAGGTGTTTTACTTTTTGGCCAAACATAGGGAATGGGGCTTATACCTCGACTACTGGGGCTGCATCGATCAGGGACCCCATTGTTAGGCTAGTTCACAGGTGCATCACATACAGCTTGTCTGCACGTCATGGCACCACTCACTGTATCACTGCTTCGGACTTATTCTACTTGTACACCATCTTTTCTGAGGATGTCTACTGCAACATCCCGTTTTGGGTGGCCAGTTACTTGAGGACCAGTGTGGGTGAGAGGGATATCGACAAGGTTTATGGGGGGATGTTCGTCACACGGTTGGCTCGTTCCTATGGTCTTCTTACTCCTCAGATCATAGGGTACTTGAGCGACTGTGGGAACTGCAGGGTAGTGAGGGCGAAATTCCTTAGGCAGATGAGCATTGTGATGCAGATGGGGGATGGTACCTACATATGGTACGTAGGGGCTGATAATGAGGATGATGACGGTGATGATGAGGGAGTGCCCCAGCAGCATCAGTTTGCCGAGTATGAGGAGGGGACGGCTGATTACTACCGACACATGAGTCGGGGAGACTGGCAGGCACACCAGGGTGCCTGGATGGGTCAGATGGACACATGGCGAGCTGCTACTGACCAGCGCTTTGACTGGATGTATGATCATACCGTCCGCCAGATGCAGCACCTCTCCACCCGAGATCAGCTTGAGCCTCACCTGCAGATTAACTCCTTCCCAGGCCGAGAGACTGACTACCCTCCCTATGGGTACACTGGACACCTCCCACCAGGCTATGATTATCGTTTTGGTCCTCCCCCTCAGTGATCCATCTTGATATCTGAGATTCTTGAACAATTTATTTTTGGTTGTACGATTTGAAACATTTGGTTTGTAATAGTTTAGGATTCGGCCTTTGTTGGCTTTGAACAATTTTCATTTCTGTTCTTTTAATTAGTATTATGCACGATTAGCTTTTAATTTTTATTTTTGCAACCCATGTTTTGTGTGATTTTATTTGTTTGATTGTTATTTACTTCCGTATGCATGCTTTATTTTTATTGTTGGTTGATCATGCTTCTAAAATAAAACGTGGAAATACTTTATTATGTTGTTTGGCCTAGTCTTAACTTCAACCTAAAGGTATTTTTGCAAAAGATAAGTGTAAGGGAAAACCCCAAATATGTTTTTAAGAAACAAACCGATCATGATTCTCCACAATATTTAATGAACATGTATATTCGTATTTGTTAGAGTCAAATGCTTGTATTGAGTCATAATGAAGTTTTGCAGGATTTTCCAGGAAGTAGGACAAAGTTTTTCCAGAAATTTTCCGGAAACTTAACATAAGAATTTCTGCAGGTCCATTCTGACGGCGTCAGGGTATTGCTCTTGACGGCGTCAGGAGTTAAAATCTGGAAATTTTACCGGTTTTGTTTTTCTAACGGAGTCTTATGGTTTTTGTGAATTATTAAGTTTTATAATCTCCAGGAAATCTGCAAACTTCATTCCACAAGCATTATATCTTACTTTGTTTTCTAGGATTTAGTAACTTATATAGGATGCCGCCGATTTTACGCGAGGTTGCCTTGTCTATTGTTGTCAGGATTTACAGGTTATTTGTGACAAGAAGATGATTTATATTCTGGAAGGGAAGCTTTGATTGTTCGTTTTCTTGGAGGAAGATTTAACCTGGCCAACCTATAATCCATACCGAGCGAATCAGGGGAGTATTTGATTTCATTCTCTTTACTTCTTAACTTTTACATTCTTTACTTGAACATTGGGGACAATGTTCATCTTAAGTGTAAGGGGAGGGTAAAAAGATGATACCTTACATATGCACTTTCGCTTGAGTTTGTTTTGTTTGATAGTAGATGAGTAATAAAACTATGAGAAATACTTGTTAGTGTAATTTTAGCGCCAAATTTAAATTTTTTTACAACATTTAGGAGTGAAACTTTAGCCATAGCAAGCGTCTCATGGATAGGAGGTTGTATGACTAGCACATAACCGTATATTCAGAAAAATTTTCCACCCAAAAATGTGAGGTTCGCCTTTAGTTTTGATAGGAAAAGCATTTATTATTAGTGCTTATGAGTGTACCGGTAGCATTTAGATTCTAGAACTTGCGTTAGTGATGCATCCCGAGACCGCTAGTGAGACTACATTCGTGTGGTAAGATTTACTACATGATAAGAGGCATTAGGATCACCCTTATGTTAAACCCGTATTATAATTACTTGACCATTTAAGTCATATTACTTGGCTAGTTAAGTCAACTAATTTTTCCCACACCCTTAGCGTTGTACTCATTTTTAGTACACGATACCCCTAGTACACCCCTCCGAGCCTATCTTTTCGTTTCTAACTTTAAGCATTTTACTTAAAGGAAGAATTTGTTACACCCCACTTAAATGTACAACCAAATCGCCTTAGCCTTCCGTGTATGCGCTCATTTTTAGTGCATTATTGTTATTTGTTAAACCCTAAGTTAACTTTCTAATTGATTACATGGTTGCTAAGTCGAGTCATATCCTTGTACATATTATTTTGGGACGATTGGGACTCATGGGTAAGTACTTATTTTATGGAGTAATGGGGAAGAACATAATATTATTACCCCCATATGTACGTTAATCTTAAAAGTGCTCCAAGTGTTTTGATTTTCTTAATTCGAGTCATTAGAATAATTTAATGTAAAGTATGTAAAGATTCAAGTGTAAGGGGAATGCTCAAACCCCTATGATGTATTATTTTGGATGGTAGGGTAAGAGTGTATGCAAAAAAAAAAAAAAAAAAAAAAAAAAAAAAAAAAAAAAAAAAAAAAAATCGAAAAATTAAGAAAAAGAAAAAAAAATAGAAAAGAAAAAGAGAAAAAACATACGGACTACCATCCCGTTTTTATTCTATGTTTATTTTATGTTTTTGTTATTTTTCATTTATTAGCTTAAGTCGAGTCTAGTCTTGGCTTAGCAACGCCATATTGTACATGTAATTAACTAAGATTGTTAACTCGCCACCAGTAAAACTTCCTTTATCCAACAAAACCGTGTAATTCATATCCCTACACCTAACGTTATAACCCTTTAAAAGACCTCTTTGATAGTTTATCCTAGGTGCTTACGCCATGTGGTGGAGGTTTGATCCTTTCCCAAGCCTATGGTAATCTATTTTGTTATGACAGGTAGTGAGAGATATCTTCCATTTCCATAATGTTATATTACTTTATTACACCCGAGAGATGTGAGTATCTAAACACTATTTGTGAGGTGCTTGTGTATGACCTCCGTGCTTGTCTATTGGTCTTTAGTGGAACGATTATTTGTTGTAATTACTTTTATATTAGTGTTAAATGACCCCTAACTTGTCTTTTGAGTAGAATAAAAGCTCATTTGCTTGAGGACAAGCAAATCTCAAGTGTAAGGGTATATGATGAGGCGAAAAATGATCCGTTTTTAGGGGGTCATTTAAGCCCGAATCCGAATTTATTTGATCAAATATTGCCCTAAATCGTTCCTTTTGTGATTTTAGGTGTTTGGAGAGTGAATTGTGGAAAAGAAGCCATTTTGGACGTTTTTGAAGCATAAAAGTTAAGAAAACGGCAAAGTACCAAATTTCCATGCTGAAGATACAAGGTGACGGCGTCAAGACCACCATCTTGACGGCATCAGACATGAGGAATTAAACACCGTAGGTGGTGACGGCGTCAGAAGGCTTCACGATGGCGTCAAAGTGGCAAGAATAATATACCGTGGGTGGTGACGGCGTCACATAGGCCGTCATAAGTGGATCAAGGCCGTCCGAGGAAGTATATGGCGGCGAGGTGACGGCGTCACAAGTAACTCTTGACGCCGTCAGCCTGTTTTTCCTATATATATTTTTCTAGTTTTTTCATAAAAGAAAGGAAGTTTTGGTGAAACCCTAAAGACGATTTTGGTGCCTCTTTTACAGGTTTTTCAAGGGTTCCAAACCCTTGAGACCTTGCATTGTAATTGAGATAAGTGTACTTTCAATTCAATCAATATGTCTATGTGTTGGTTGTTTATATCTTGTTCTTGTCTCAATTCAATTATGCTAGGCTAGATCTCTTTTGTGTTTGCTTAGATCTAATGAAACCTAGATGTTGATTATGTGTTGATTACTTGTCTATTCTTGTTTTGAATGAATGATTTATATGTTAGGCTTAAGAAAACTGGCAGATCTCCAAATGGTAACATGCTTGAACGTCTTAAGAAACATGAACCGAGGCGTACTAGGTCTTTATTGGTTGTATTTAATGCATGAGCCACTGTTTACAATCCCTATAGTTGTGCTGGGTCATGGTGTAGGAGGAGATAAGAGCTCATAGAGTTGGGGAGTTATGTATGCCACCCCACGAATGGTATTAAGGAATACAATCCGTCATTCATACAAGTGTAACAAGTAATTAACATGTAAAAGATATCTAGGGAGTAATGAAGTCTAAGTAAACACAATTTCTCCAACCACTGCTCACAACTTTAGTATAATTTAGTTTAATTTCATTTTCATTATTTTATTTTAATTATATAATAGCTTTGGGTTAGTTGAATAGCAACTAATTCCGCCCACTCTTCCAAAACCCGAGATTTTACTTGCTTTCATAAAAATATAAAAATACAAAAATAATCATCTTTCACCTCTAGAACTATTAATTAGGTTTTCTAATCCTAGCGACACTATTCCTAAGCTGAACGATCAATCCCCCGGTACTTGTCACTATACTATACTACAACGATCAGGTACACTGCCTGGTGGGGGTTGTAAGCTTCTCGAGATCCCTCGAGAGGTAAAGCAAGGTGCGATTCCCACGCATCAAGTATAACATTCATCCGAGGAATGAATGTATGGGATAACCAAAGAAACGAAACAGTATCCAACAAAAACGAATTCGACTACCCAACACCTATCACGACGTCAATTTGAAAGAATATGGCATATGTACCATCATGGTACGAATAGGAATGCCAACCAAAGAATTAGGTATACAAACAGAGCGTCTAGCAAACGAATCAACTTAAATACCACAACATAAGTAACCATCGATAATTGAGGTATCAACATATGGTAGGTAGGATGGAATCTTACCACCTACACACCCCAACATATAACGACTGCCCTAACGGTTAAGAGAATACTTCTCTAACCATACAGCAATCACCAATCATGATATCACATACCATCTACCACAATATATAACAACAAACATCAATCAATGCAATAATGGTCACAAGTCCACATGTGTGATACCCTTATAATTATGTTTGCGACCACAATTATAAGCCTATTCCACACGCATACTTACTTCCAAAACCACACCTCTCAATGATAACACACATATACCACATAACACCTAATACACCATGCAATCCATGCTATCATACTTGCGAGTCCACTTGTGTCGTGCCGCATGTATAATTATGTTGGCCACCATAATTATCTATGCCCCCTTTCACAAATGTACTCCCTCATATGACAACACATCATGCCAACAATCATGCAAACAAAACAAAAGACGTCGTAAACAATCATCTCACATGGAACAATTCCATCGATCACGTAAACTCTATAATCAAAATCACTTGGATAAGGTCGATCCAATATCCAAGAGTAATCACGCTCCAACATGGCTCCAGACGGCAAATGACAATATACAAATTCCAAAACATAACACAAAACAAAAGACGTCGCATAATGGCTCAACTCCACTCTCGCGCTTATTTCCCCACTCAGATCAATTCAACTAACTACTCGCTGTGGACTCTAGATCCGAATCCGCACCATTCCATCCTAACTCCCTTTCATCTTTACTCAACCACCCATTCATGTTTCCTACATGTTGAGGTAGTCGACAACATGCAAAACCATCTCTATTCTTTCTTCCAATCACGTATGATTCACAAGTGCATACAAATCACGAGGTTTAGACTAAACCACCTCTCCTTCCTATGTGAAGTGAGGACACTACCAAGGGTATTTGGCAATGGCTCCATCTCCAGAAGTCACCGTGGTTCCAAACCTCTCCACTTCTTCTCCACCAACGTTTCCCATAAACGTCCTCTCCTTGTCCGAACATGGATACATGTTATCGAAAACTCGGATTCTGCGGTTAGTCCGCTTCATCCTACCACTTCTCTGACATCCGATAGCGACAACGGTAGTCCAACGAAGTATCTTACGCGCAGAAGATGATATAATAAAGTCGATATATACAATACTACGTATAGGGGATAAAATAGACGTCCGAAACTCAATAAAACATCTCATAAATATAGGAAAATAGACATATAAAATACTATACTTACACATAGATCCTAAATACAACTATATAAGGGACTCCTAGGTTATAGTCTAGGTTCAACCACCTACTTCTCTATAACTAAGGCTCTGATACCAATCTGTCACACCCCGCCACGGCGGAAATGCGAGGGTGTAACTTCATGGATATCATCACAACACATGGTGTCTATATAGAGAATAACTACATGCAATAAAAATGGCAAAGTATAGACACAAAGTGTCATAACAATACCCGAAAGAAAACAACATGATAAACTCCAAACACTCACATAAACCACTTCCAATGCAACTAAGGTCTCGTCTAATCACTTCCTTCTATCATAGCCTTAGAATGCTCACCTGAAAATGATGCTTAAAACGTCAACATAATGTTGGTGAGATTCATAGGTTTAGACACACAAACACTCTCAAGGCAACCAGTTCACTGTGATTATAAAAACATAGTTGGACGAATAAATTACAGTTATCATATAGCTACAAGTATTTGCAAGTCAAAAATCACACACAAGGCAACAACACACATAAGGCAACCAATAGGACGGCTCGTGTCCTCCGACCCCACAATGATTACAACAGGACGGCTCGTGTCCTCCGACCCCAATAAACCACAATTAGGTCGCATGCGCGAGCGACAGGATAAGAATCCTCCTAATTGGAAAACATATATATCCACACAAGCAAATAATCACACATAGCATGCATACGATAACATTATAAGTCCAAGCTCTTTTGACACACACATAATCACAGTAACTCAAATATTTAAGACAAGCAACATTCTCATCCCAAGTTTAAAACAAAGTAAAACATGGGACTATGAACTCACCTCAAACCTTGCAGCTTCCACAATACAAATCACAATCTATAAAAACACAAATAAGTCCACGTTACACAAGGCCAAGCTAAAAGCTACAACCAATGTAATACACATATGATGGATGTCTAAGACTCATATGACCCACCATGGATCTCCTAAACACCATACTATCCATTACCATAACTTAAAACTCACTAAATCCCTTGCACTTTAAAAATCTGAAAACGTAGAATTTTTTGGTACATTCACCCACATGAAATCACGACAATTAAAGCTCAACAACTCACACCAAAAATTTACCATGGTCTCTCATAAGCATACAAGCTAATCCCAGAAGGCCATGGACCAATAACACACACAAATACTCATAAGAAATTCAAACTTGTCAACTACTCAAATTCGGATCTGAACGCACACCAAAAAGTTTTGATTTTAAATAAATACTTCCACAAGTTTTTATCGCGAATCCTCTTCGTGGTAGTCTAATATAACCTAATACTTAACTATTCCAGAAGGCCTAGTCAAAATAACACTTTTATAACCACATGACACCCTCAAACTTTTACCCAAAATCTGTCCGGTTTGACAGCTTTGACACCTTAACAAATAAAAATCAAAAGACCGACTTCCCGACCTTAAAATCGATCGTGGCTGGACTTTTTGGAAAGCTCTTTCATTATACTTAAATTTAGACCTAAAATTCGTGACCTAACTCATCACCATCTGTTATTTACACTCACATCTTTACAGCCTTACAAATCTGCCCAAACCCTAACTCAAATAACTAGCATGTTTTACGCTCAATTCTCTTAACCAATCATCATACCATTATCATTAATTGATCCCAACATTTTTAATAACATTAATTTACAGAAGTTAACACAAACCCTAATCCATCATACTTAATATTACATGAATTAGGTTAATTAATCAATTAATTGAACATAGGGTTTAAAGATTTTACCTTGATTCTTGATTATTGCTTGAAAAACAAAACCCTAACTTTTTCTCCTTCTTTTTCTCTCTTAGTCGACCATAATTTGCAGAAAATAGGGGTTTTGGGTCGTTTGTATAGTTTATATGGGTAGGGGTTGGGCTTGGTTGGGTTGAACTAGGATTCCTTGGGCCTAAGAGTCATATTTGGACTCAAATTGGGTTTCCTTTTTCCCCTTATCCCTTATTGCCGAATTTTTACATATATGTACATATATTTTTTTATTTTTATTTAATTAATTTATTACACTCAAAACCTCATACTTTTGATAGTTTATAAATACCCGTAGCTAATCCTAACGTCTTACGCGATAAACCTCAGTTTTTACGATAAACCGGAAAATAATCATTTTCAAAATAAAGTTTCCAAAAATAGAATTTCACACTCTTTTTGAAATATAACTCATAAAAACAAATCCCACGTAACTTACTGACGCTCAATTACTTGAACGAAGTCTCGTTACGCAAAAACACAAAAACACCAAAACTACACAACTCATTTCTACACCACAAAGGTGATCAAAATGAACTTTCCCAAATTCCAAACTTTCCAAATCACAATAAAACCACTTACGCAAAGGGATTTAGTGCTAAAACTCACCTATATCACATTTATATCACTTCAAACTCCTAGGACACACCAAACAAACGTCAACCGAGTCAAGACTATCAGTTAAACTGACCTGCTAAAACCACGGTTGTTACACATTTTATATGAGTAATCAGAATGTTTCAAAAATATTCAAATTTGATTCAGTTTCCCTTTGTTGATTTTTCTTATATGATTTGATACACGTATTGTTCTTTTTTTGTTTTAGTTGATAAACACTTTAGTATTTTTTTGGTTGAGTTAGTATTCCTTATCATGTAACTTCACAACTTCTACACGGACACAATAAACTAGTAAACCTCAAATTAAAAAACCACTACGCAAGCATTTAAATGAATAATTAACCAAAATAAAGTTCCCATGAAAGAACGTTATTTTCCCTTATATCAATTAGAAGTTTATAAAATTTTGCCCAACGAAAAATGAAATGAACATTATGGAATTATCATATTAAACATTCGTATAATCCGACCTTTAGGATCATAAACCTTATCTTTGGTTGAAGCCCAAAAGTTTAACATAGAACATGAAAATCTCTATGTAACTTTTTTGCTGGTGAGAACTATTGTGTACCACTTATATTTTATTGAAATATTCATATTTATCGCAACAATCCAAAGTTAAAATTCGACCAAGAATGACCATTTGTTGCCCTTCAATTAATAGACGTGTATAACTTGATACGTTTATCAAAGAAAATATCGACCACAAATATTTTTTGATCATATTACTGTGAAAGCTATACACACATATTCTTGTTAGTTTTAATAGTATATATTATTATAGAAAAAAATGTAATGATATACGTCGAAGTATAATGGATTGGTGTGAATAACCCAAAGGTTGGTAGGCGACGAAATATAACTTACGTCATAGAGAATTGGTTAAACGTTTAAGTGTGTGTGTGTGTATATATATATATATATATATATATATATATATATATATATATATATATATATCTTTTATATAATAAAATAAAACCCTTATTGGAATTTTTCCATTTCAAAAATATCAATTCATTCCTTTTTTAGTAATAATTTTTTTAATTTGATTTTCTTTTTTGGATTTTAAAAAATAACTAAACTTAATTATTTCCAAATTTGCCTAAAAAAATCCAAGAAAACGTTTTTATACGAATATATACAAAAAAGATAAAAATACACATGGGCCTCTACGTCATTTGTTCATATTGATGAAAAGGCGGAGTTAAGTTTTAAAAGTTCAGGGTAAAAAACAAAAATCAAGAAACCACGTCTTTGTTGATATCTGATTCACAGAAAACAACCCCTCCTTCTCCTTCTTCTCTTTTACCCAACGATCCAACCCAACCCTACGAAATCAAAACTAATAAGGTATCTTGATCAGAGATTTGAAGATAGATTGAACAAAGTATGTTTTGACTTGGATGTTTTTGGAGTGATTCCATTCCTTCATCTATTCCTCAATGGGGTGTGATTTTTAACCCTAAATCAACATCACTCAATCTATTAATTTAAGGTATCTTTTTTGACAACTCCACGCTACCCTTGAGAAGCTCCATCCCTGCATGTCGTTAATAAATTTTATATGCCGTTGAATTGTAGTGATCGTATCTACTTTATAAGGGCTGTTGCCGATTAGTTATTAGAATGAACGTACACTTCTAAGGGTTGTTTAGGATTGCTTATTGATATTGCTTTCAGGGATTGTTTATTAGATTGTATTTGAGATTGCTTATTGAAACCACTAATAGTGGCTGAATGGGATTGCTTATCAGAGTAAGTACTTTTAAGGGTTGTTTGGATTGCATATTGAAAATCTTTAAAGAGGCTTATTGAAATTAAGTATTAAATTGCTTATACGGGCTGTTTGGGATTCTCTTTAGAAATTAGAATAACTACATTTACGAAGGTTGAACCCCCCACCCTTATCAAAATCGTGCTTGATATAAATGCGTGATGAAGCCATTTTATGTAGTACTAAAATGTTGGTGTGGTTGATGATGCAATTTTATGTAAAAATTGTTATTAAATCATTGAAATAATATGTTTTATGTAATCCTATTTGACGCACCAAATATTATGTTTATAAGAAAAAGAAATTAAGAGTTTTTGTTTCTCCCATGTCGACCAGTACTAAGAAGGCCCGTTATGAAAATTGTTCACTGCCTTTTTCCATTTTTATATCTTAATTTCGAGCTCTACAGTGAATTGAAAACGCAGGGTTACATTTAAATCTTACTGATTTTTGTTCATGATGTTTGCAGTTTTCTACTTCTGTTGAGAGACTAGCTACGAATTACTTGCGGAAAATGTGACTTATATTGGTAAGTTTGTACTCGAAAATCTAATTTTGTCTAACATCTGTTTAATACTTATATTGGTAACTTACATCAAGACGGTGACATTACTTATTGGGAAATCTATTTTGAGTCCATCTCAAAGACGTAAAGAAATTGTAATACGTATGCCACATTCGAAGGTCTGTAAGCAAAATTTCATTAATATGCAATATTCAGAATTCCAACTTTTTCATCCTTTATTTTATTTTTTGTGTTCCACTTCACAATGACAAAAAGTGGTCCAATATAAGAAGTGTTTTTCTGATATACTTTGAATTGGGAAGGCACAAGATTTTGATGGGGATTCATTAAGGAGCATGCTACCGAAAGATGAGACATTGTTAAGGTAAGTGATTTGTATAGCTATTAATACTTCTATTGTTCTGTATTTAAATTCCTCTGCTAAAAAAAGTTAGTTAATCCCTAACAAAAATGATTTGTGTTGGCTTTTGATTGATCATTAGAGGTGGTGAAAACGGTTGTGGTTGGCAATCAGTTAAAATGGATAATTATTTATGTGGGTTAAAATGAGCCATGACAAGTGACAATTCATAGAGACTTTTTTTGTTCACCTTTGTTAATAAATATGATTACACAAACTGTTAGCAAAATATGAAATCAATGTAAAACATTATATGTGTGAGTTCAAACGATAAAGTTTTTTTATAGACATATGTTACCTCACGTCTTAAATGGGTGACCACAAGAGCTTCAATGTATTTACCTCTTGAAAGATACATTGATGTTGATATGCTATACTACACTGATTGTTCTTGTGTGCATACATATTGTTTAAAACACATTATGCTGGATGAGTTTAAATGAAAATAATTAACGGTCTAACTGACCTATGAGTGTGTTATTTTGCATTGCCCTTTTTGGTTTATAGTTGTTTATTAGAGTCAATAACCATTGTGCACATTGTTGCACTAAATATGTATACTTTCTAATTGACAAACATTGGGCAGGTTCTAATTGGCAAAAATTAGATTGGACTACTTGGTGGGCCTGGACGTTATACCATTCAGAGATGCGGTCTCTACCACGTAGTGTCATATTTCATTGATAAGGTATGGAAGACTGCTTTAGTAAGGGTAATTTACTTATAAATTTAATAAATACCCCCTAGACTTTATATTCGTTTTTTAAAAAATAGCATTTATTATTATTGTCATTGTTGTTTGTAAACATTGATATAATTATTAGATTAAATTAATGTATATCGGGGTCATAAATATCAAAATGAAAGCATGGCTTACCGTGGCCATGGTTATGCAAATGTAAGCATGCACCTCGATGTAGCACTCATTACTACAAATGATTAGGAATATATTTTAGTTAGCATATATAGGTATAGGTTTTAATGTTAGCTCACCTCATTCCAACTTGCTAAAGGCCCATTTCTCTGCAGAAACATAACTAGGTTGACACCATGTAATTGCTAAGTTTGTTTTTTCTCAGTTCTATTCTTATTTTTGGAGGCATAGAACTTTAACGACTTATACTTGCAAAATGCATGATGCCAATATAGAGGGGGAGACATGTGTTTGGTGATTTGCACAAACATTTAGGGCCCGCTTGGTTCAAATGGTGGGGAATGCAAAGCAATGCATTCCCTTTCCCCCCAATTTATTGGGTAATGCCCCATTACCCACTACTGGGTAATGGGTCATTACATTACCCTACACCAAGCACCATCATTCATTACCTTTGCCATTGATTATGCCATATGACCCTACACCAAGCACCCCTTAGATGAAGAAGGTAATAGCTAAAGAATATATTTGGTATGGTTATTGTTTTTTATCAATCTCAACTAAAACGTAATCATTTCAAAATGAGTTCTAGATTGAGGTGTGTTATTTAAATCTATGGTTGATAACTTTGGGTAACATACTTTTAGTTGCGACTTAAATAGGACGCCAACTACTCTAAAGGGAATGGTGTGTTTGGGATTGCTTATTAGGGGCCATAATGGGTGTTTGGGTAAGCTTATTGAATCAACTTATTAGCTTATGTGTTATTATAAGATACTCGATAATAACTTAAATGTCTGAACACCTTATGGAAGCAGGGACTATATGCCCATTAAGAATAGAAAAAAGTAAAGTAACTCCCTATACCGTCTTCCACGGGTTATCGGTCCCAATAACGTCTTCCACGGTGTATGGGGGAGGTTGAGACGTAGATAGCCAATGCCCATTAAGAACGCGTTGCCTAATTAAACATATATTTTTCTTATTTTGTCTAGGTATACTTTTTGGTTTTGGTGCTGTCATTTTTCTTATGTACTAAACATAAATTTGTAGTAATCTATTTTGTTTACATTTTATTACGACAGTTTCTAATCTGTCTAATGTCTCATTGATAATATGGCCCATATATGCATAATAATTCTTTATTTCCAAATTGGTTCCATGGTTAGTATGTTATTGTTATACCAAAATATAAAAGAAAAAAAATCTCCAATTAGCAAGTGATAATTTGGATACGGGTGTTACATGTAAGAGACAAGATGTAAAAGAAAGCTCGTTATATAATGCTACAACATCATATGAAATATTATGATCGGGTCAAATGAACACATTATGTTACAAAGTATGAGAAACACTAATGAGGCACTATTGAAATGAAAAAGCACGGGAATCTTTTTTGATTTCACATTCATATGATATTTGTATTGTATTAGTTTTCAATGTATTTTTATTATTGCAGATATGAGTTAAAGTGAGGTAAGGAACTTAAGTTGCGTATGTGATGGCAATGTACGAACACATGATACAACTCAAGGTGAATTAGAATCTTTACATATATTTTTTTTCTCCATGGTACATTTTATTCACATTATTTCTTATTACTCTTGCTGATTTTTTTTTTCTTTCTTACTTTGCTCGATTTACCTCTACACAGGAGTGTCCTCTGTTTATCTTCACTTGGGTGATTGTAATCAAGTGAGTGAACACTGGAATGCAGCTTTATGGTACAAGGAACAACTATAACATTATTTTAAGGATTTAAAGATTCGGTACCAATGGAAGGAGCCACCACTATTCTTGAAGTTATGATTAAGATACAAAAAATGAGGTGGGTACCATGATGCATCACTTTGGTTGAGAGCATTCAGGTAACTTAAAATATATCTTACTTGTCACTTTTTTTTGTTGTATATGTTACTTGTCACACATGTTCGTAATTTCTTCTTTGCAGTACACAATTGAGTTCCAAAAGCGAGGATTCGACATTGTCATATGCTATTATAGGTTATTCAAAGAACAAAAATACAAAAGGATGAAGACGTTGACCAATAAATTCCCATTGAATTACCTGATCAAACACTCAACCTGGATGGATACAATGCCGTTTTGGATATGATGATGCACGACCCATGTGCATACATCAAGGGGATCTGGGAGACATTAAGGTTTTGGAAATCTGAAAGAGGTTCTCAACACTCTGATTATTACATACTAAGCATTAAAAGGGGTTTTCATAATCATCAATTCATTGCCATAGTTATTATAAGGTGTCTTGACAATATCATACACTTACGTCATCAATGTTTTATAACTGTCATAATCATTCTGACTTTTTTATTTTCCATCCAACTTTCGAAGATTGATTTTCAAATATTTTGTCACACTTTAAAGTTTTAACATCATTGGATGTTTACTTAAAAAAAGCACCATTTGTTGTTTACTGACAACCTTGTGGTAAGATACTCATAAGAATTTGTGTACCAATAGAAAGTGCTATTTACATATGGTTTCGTCTTGCAAATGCTATAGAGTGTGGTGTGTCTAATTTAAGCTATAATTTTTATAGTTGACAAGAAATGTTGGGCTCATTTAGGATATCACCCCTCTGAGCACCACAATGCTAATATTGTTGAATTTACTTTATAGTTATAGGTGTGTGCTACCGATCATGTGGTTTTCGCATTGTAGAAAGTGAAGGTTACGAAAGGCATGCAAAAGGACTGACGAGCATGCTACAGCTTCATCTTTATAATTGTTCATGCAACTACAACTTTGCGCTTAGTTGTCTATTAGCTCTAACTGCCTATGTGTCAAAGGTCACATTTGCTTTATTTTCATATGGGAATGATCAGAAACCAATAGTAAGAGGGACAAGTCTGTTGGAGAAGCCAATGAATCTCTGGTAAGTTATTTTTAAGTGGTGTTATTTCATATTGCTGATGCATTAAGAGTTGCATTAGAAGCCTAATTGGTTGATTGAAAATGGTTTATTCGAAGTTAGATCTTTTTTGCTCAAAAATATAAGTTAGATCTTTAGTAGTTTGGCTAAAACTAGCAACTACAATAAAAAAAATAATATATGTGACATAGTGAGACATGAAGTCAATTTCGGATACAGTTGTGGGGGAAAATATGGTAGCTTTCTGGTAAGTAGGAATCAGTAAGGATCACCAAGTTATACTTTACTAACCCCCATCAGATCATGATATGAGAGCTAAAGTTAGGATTTTTGAACCTATGACTTTGATACACATCAGAAATATATTACCGAGCTTCCAAGAATTTATGATGGGACTTTTGACACTGATTTGGGTTTTATGTTTGTCGTTGTGTACTAAGAGGGCTAATGTGGAATGAAGCTTTACATTTCATGAGCTAGATGCGTTTATACAGTATGAGAGGGTGCTATATCAATATGGGAAGGTGGGTTTGGAAGTGTTTATGATGGCGGTTAGATTTAGGAATATAAATTGTTTTAAATGGTGAGTTCTATTGTATGCTAATATTCAAGTTATTGATTGTGTAATAATTTAGGCTTCTTCTTTTTCTTTTTCTTTCTTTTTTTAATTTTTTTTTTTTTTTTTTTTTTTTTGTACCTTTGAATTCATAACATAAATTGGATTTAATTAGTAGGTATGCTTCAAAATTAAATTATAAGAATTCAGTCTCATTTGAACTTCAGTTATTTTCTTTTGACTTTTTTGTTGTTATAGAGTAGTAATGATCTTCCAAAAGGCTTGGTTTTGTATGATATTCTTGAAGGGGCTGCTGCAAGTAATCCAATATAAAAGGTATGGTATGTGGTAAAAGGGTTTGGTTTGGTTAAAAGCAAGGATTAGAGGGTCTTTCAGTCAGGTAAGATTAGTATTAATGGCAGTGGAACATTACCTGATTTAAATTTGTTATATTTGTCGTTTTTCAAAATCATTGGAGATGTATGCGTAAGAGGTTTGCTACTCGAAGAAGAGGTTGACACTGACCGAGTATTAAAAACACCCGCAAATGCATAAGTATTGGAAGTGATGGACTATATGAATGGTACTAATAGTTTATGCATATAATTTTTTATTATTATTATTAAGATCGAAATAGGAAAATGTTCAGGTTTCCATATAGATTAATAGTGTGTTTAACTATTAATCCAAATTGTTGTTTTTATAAAAGTTTTTCACTTTGATGATAAAAATACTCATGGCAAGTAAGTTTCAATTAGGCTTAGTTGATCAGTTTCTAATAGCTTCTTTATGAAAATTCTAGCATGGGTATGCATAATTCTATGATATAAGATTAAGAAACCAATAAGATTATATTTTTGTGTGTGCAAGGGTGTCCATCAATTGGTAACTTACTAATCATCAATTTTGAGATAGAATTTTATCACCTTTTTCTTTAATATATGTAAGGGTCATAAGCTTGCATCACTCTTAAATGCAGTATCAAAAACTCAATAAAGATTTAATTGTTTTGTATGCAGGGTCATCGGACAGATTCCCAATAGCAAGAACAATTGAAAAAATAAAGGACACAATAGACAGGCTAATGGAGGAGCCACCAACATAATGTGATAGTAGCGGTGGCAATTAACCCAAAGCTACTAAACAAATTAGAAGGCATAACAAGGTATTACACATTCATATTTCAATGTTCAAATTAAACTTTGAAAGCTATCAAAAATAGTTTTGATGAGTCCAATATGATAGAATATATTATGGATAAATAAGACTAAATTGATCATTATGAGAGTGTATATAGGTTTGGTCAGTAGTTATACGTCGATAACATAGTTGTATTGGGACTACACCATCTCTATTAAACACGACAAAAAGCCAAATTCAGAACATTGCAAATAACTGCATGGAGAATAAACCATGGTATGAGTAGATGAAGCTGTTGTCTAGAAACTTCAAAATACGCCAAAAAAATGGGCTAATGAAACAAAATCCGAAATCACATAAACTCATAAGTTTAAATTGAGCTTGAATCGAGTATGTTGTGTATTTTTAGGAGTGTTTGTTTGATATATTTTTGGTTTAAGAGATCTTTTTTTAGGACAAGAGTGTTTTGGGTCAACACACCCCACCTGACCCGTTTGACCCGTTTGGTATCAACATTGGGTATATATTTTGGTTTTAAGAGATCTTTTTTTAGGACAAGAGTTTTTTGGGTCAATACACCCGACCTGTCCCGTTTGACTCTTTTGGTATGAAGTTTTGCACTAATGTTGAAGAAATGTTCGAAGAGCCTTATGATTCAAAACAGTCAAATTGGCATGACTGATTTAAGAGATTTAATCTTTTAATAAATCTTCAATAGATTTTGAACGTTCTATATTTGTTCTAGCCGTCTTTATCATGCTTACGATGATATTTTATGATTCACTTGATATTGCAGAAATAATTCAAAGTATGAAGAATGTTGCAAAACTTGATGTTAAAATCAGTTCAATTTTAACTGCATGATAAGTTATTTACTCTATACTTTTTCGTTTGATAAAACTCTGAATTATGGTGACTGTTATTTGTTGCTATCTTTTATAGTGATCTACTTTCATAAAAAATGCCATAGTTGATGTGGACTATTTCATTAAATGTTATGCCAAACATCCTATTAGTGTTTTGGCTCACATGAAAATAATACCAAACATGTTGTGGGTGGAGACATAGCATGGACTTACAATCAAATATGGTCAACCACCTATTCCAGAAACAGATAACTTTGACAACATTTTCATACATAAAAATTGCTTATAAATTATAGGATGAAAATCATTAATATATTAATAAGCTTTTTTTTTATTATTTATTTATTTTATTTTATTTTTTTAATTTTCCCTTCATACATGTAACATATACCAGTCATGCATGTCGTTTGGTTTGCTTCTTTAGATGGCATAATCTTAACTATTTACAAACCTTCCAAACTATTAGCATATGTTGGACAAACAAGTTAGACGCTAAAAGAATTGATCACTTTTCTTAACCATATATAGCTTACACCTTGCCCAATGTAAAATAAATAATCCCAAACACCCCTAATTACAATCACACGCTTTATTTAAATATGATTATTAGTTAAAACCAAAATGACATGATAATGATTTTGAAATGGCAAACCCGAACACCCTAAATGATAAATGATTAAACCTTTGATATATAGGTTTACAGTGAGTGAGTGGGCTATAGTTTTCATGTACCATAAGTTTTAAATTTAGTTATTAGCTTGGAATCGAGAGATTTAAGATCATCAAATAGCATGTAGCATAGCATAGCAATGTTTTTAATCCATGATCAGATACTTGATAACTTATTCTTGAAATGATGTTTTGAGTGGAAGGTAGTTGTTATCAGAGGAGAAGATGCTAAAGATGGACCTGGTAAACTTAAAGCAACCCCGTCAAGCTCATCATCTGCACCGAGCAGCAGCTACAATTTATAGCTATGCTTTACTATTTTGGTATATGTAGGTTGGGAATTTTGCATGACAATTTTACTAAGAGAGATTCTTTAGTACTTAAATGGCTATGGAATTTCCAATTTTTTGTATATCGATGTTAACAAACTACAAGTTGATCAACTGCTTGCTACTGGTTTGATATGTAGGGGTGGTTGCAATGAAAATTCCAATAAATTTATATGAATTAGCTCAGGAAGCACTATAAAGCATTTGGAAATTGACAAGAAAAAAGAGGTGTCCAAACACCAATTGGCTTATGTTGAGAGAATGATCCACACATTTGCTAACTACTACATAGGGATGGAGGATCCACCATGTGGCTGAGTACTGTATTTTTCACGCCTCTTTCCTTTATTATGCTAGCCTAATTAAATCCATTGGAAATGTTGCATACTTATATGATTGCTTTTGTACTATTACAACATCGATACCCTATTGCAGCAATCTGAATACTGCCAGCACCCTTGTGAGAAAGGAGTCTCTTCCACAACCAAGCCCATCTAATTCAAATGTTAACAAGACTGAGAAGAGACTGCGTATGTATCATTTTCCATTTACTTATTCATGTTATTCACATGTTCGTAATTGCTTTAAAACTTAACTCATTGGCATATGTTTGTGACGGGCTTAGTTGTCTTATGTTCAGAACAAAGCTATGTGATTATTGATATTAGACCCGTAAGTGATGACACGTATTTTTTTTATTTAAGACCAAGCTATAGGGAATACATTGTTCAGCGTAGAATGTAGATGGAGGACCGGTCCTGAGCTATTTGACGCCCTGGGCGAAAAGACAAAAAAGAAGCCCTTACTAAACAAAGTAGGCCTGTGTAGATGCAAGTTCTTAATTGAACAGGCATGAAGGGCCTCAAATAACCGAAATTCCCTTGAATAAAAAGGATTGTAAAATCTGGCGACAGTTTAAATGCATACCATCATGCATGTGCTGATGTGTATGCGTATGTATGTACATGGTCTAGGCCTGACTAACTATTACTATTAATAATCATTATGGCTAGAGCCTAAAGGTAGCAACAATGGGCTAGCTAAATAAATGGTCAAAATTTGGTACAGGTTGAAACGGGTCAGGTGACCCAAAAACAATGAGAAGTAAAGAAGAACATATTAATGATGATTGCATAAAAGGTATTGGTTTTCTTAACAATTATATTATATGCATATTAGTTTTGTAGGGTTAATGTTCAGTATGAACAACTTATGAGCACCCTATTTCAACGATTGAAGAACCAAAACCAAAATTCACATGAAAGGAAATAATTTCAGTTTCAGATTTTAATATTGGAAGATTTGTTGTTTTCGATTGGTTCATATAAATTGTCTTAAATTTGGATTTTCTTTGGGAGTGCACTTTATTTATCTTATTCATTGTTATCGTTTTTTAAGAATGCGATGAAGAAGCTCTTAAATATGGATGATCCATGGGTATATGCAACCGGTTGGACCAATGGGACCGAGTACGCCTTCTAAAATGCAACTGATGTTAGGCCTTCAACGACTACGTACTTTGCGAGATGCTCAACATCAACATCAGTTATTTGAGGCACAACATCAATTAGTTGATGTTGCTAGAGAACAAAAAATGTTCAGGAATTTTGAGCAACAACAGTTGCAAGTTTTCAACATCAACAAAAACAAAATCATCATAATTAAGCATATTGATCAAATGAGGTATAATAGAAAGTTTGGTGTTGTTGGACCATCAATACACATTTTTTGTTTACGTTTTTTAACTTTCATCCGGAAAAATGTATAAGATGTGGTGGTCATAATTTCTTTCAAGAAGATTTTTAGTATTGTGCTGTAAAAGTGGTATAAGTTCATTGTTTTTGAGTGTTTTTTGAGGTTGGTTCCAAACTATCCGGCATCTATCAACTCAGAAGTATAAAACATATAAATCTTTATCAAGGATTATAAATGTAAAGTTCATTACATTTTACGAAAATATACTCAGTATTAAGAAAAATAAGTTATTTGTTTTTTAGTAAATAAAAATACGTTATTAAAAATTTTAGAAAAAACCCCGCGCGTGCGCGGGCATTCTAACTAGTATATATATATATATATATATATATATATATATATATATATATATATATATATATATATATATATATATAGCAATTGTGAATGTTTGTAGCACTTAGAATTCAAAACACAATGAGTAATTCAAAATTGTTTTGCATCTTTTTTCTTTTCTTATTTCTCACCACTTTTGCTTCTTCCAATTTAAATAACATGCATAAATGCTCAAAAAAGGATAGTGAAGCTTTGCTTTAAACAAAACCTTTCATCCATCAATTACACAATCGATCACCTAGATGATGATTATGAAAAAGATGGTTGGGTAGATGTAGATGAGCCATGTCATTGATGGCTTGGTTCTGATTATCATCCAATGAAATTCAACTGGAACGCAAGTACAGATTGTTGTAATTGGAATGGTGTTACTTGTGATCGCTACACTGGTGACATTATCGGTATCGATCTCAGTTGTGGACTGCTAAAAGGTAGCATTCATCCTAAGAGCTCCCTCTTCAACCTTCCTCTTCTCCAAAAACTTAACCTTGCTTTCAATCATATTGGTGGTTCCCAAATTTCAATCATATCTGCAAGCATTGTCCTTGGTGCTTCTATCAAAGTTCTATTATTATCTTAACACAGAAAGCTAAAAATCACTTTGAAAATAGAAACAAAATTCATTAGTTTCATTGATAATATCAAGCTTCAACTTTGCAAATAGGAAAAGGGTGTTACAAGCTAACTCAACAAAAAGACACATAACATAAGTTCCAATCTTGTTTCTGGCTCTGGATTTAGACTCATACTTGAATGGGCATGGACATAGGCAAAGGCTCATCAGCAGCAACAAGTGGTGGCCTGTATTCCTCCACTTCCTTGGGTGGTTGTACAACAATGTCGTCCTTAGGCATGTGGATCACAACATTATCAGGTAGAGGGGTCTTGGGTCCAACCTTGCCCGTAGGATCCCAGTCAAGCATGATCTTAACCTTGATACCAAGCACACCCTGTCATTGTAAACCATTTCAGTTAATTGCTGGTATATAACTCAAAAACGCTATACAAAACAAAATGTCTATAGATCTTTCTAAATTACCTGTCTCAGAAGGACGTGTCTCACAGCAGAGTCAATGTACTCTTTAACTGGTTGACCAGAAGATATCATATATCCATCCTTGAACTTCATGGATTTTGCACGCTGAGCCCTAAGCTTTCCGCTGATGATCACCTGAGAATGATGAACAGTGTTAGCAATAGTAACAAAAGCTATCATACAGGACTACAGAAAGATAAGTATATATCGCAAACATACCTCACAACCCTTTGCTCCATTCTCCATGACAAACCTTAGAACACCATTGCAAGCCCTGAAAAATGTTAAACAGAATATCAGTTAAAAGAGTCTTATCAACCTCAAACTGCTACAAGTAATGATAGAAATCATAAACATTTTATAAACCTTCGAACAGCAAGGCCTCCAAGAAGCTTGTAACGCAAAGACTCAGCTTGAGCAATGGCACAAAGCCCCCTGTTGTTGACTCGTTCAGCATAGAGTTCAACACTGTTTTCAGGAAACTTGAATCGTTTCTGAACAAGAGAAGTCAACTCCCTTATTCTCCTTCCCTTCTCACCTGCATATAGAAGGTTCAATACTTCAATATGTGTGATTATTTTAACGGTGGTGACATAATTTTACAAAATTGTATGAGACTGTACATTTTCAACAAAGATTTTTCAGAGTGTACAACTAAAATATGGTATAACCTTTCCTAGCAAATTAGAGGTCCAAATAGAGATCAAGTTTTGTTCATTTTGCACCAAATACACCCATACAAATTTAACTCATGTTTGTCTTTCCGATAACTCAGCAAATGAAATTTGACATAGTAATCATAATTCCAGTTAAACAAAAAAGTAAGAAATTTACCAAGAACGTTTTGGGTTCGGGTAGCTCTGATGATGATCTCAGTACGCATAGGCGTAACCCTAACTTCAACACCAGAGTAACCATCCTCAGCAAGTTCCCTCATAAGAACCTCGTTCAACTCAGCAAAGAACACACCGTCGGCTACAAACTGAGACACGCAAAATCAATTTATACCAAGGACTATAAACAAACATCATCTTTAAATGTTATAAAATGAGAGACTAACCTTTCGTTTCTTGCTCAATTGAGTCGCCATGATTGTCAAAAGTCTATCAAGTGAGCACTAACTCTGAAAATTAATTTAGGAGCAATATTAAACAGCTTTGTAAAACTTCAAAGAGCCAGACTACAAAGATTAAATATAAAACATTTGGGATGCGAATCTCAGTGAATACTCAGAAACTAAATAATAACGCACGATGTCACATAGACAAAACCACTAAATGCCTACACATGTTCGGTTTAGTAAATAAATGTATAAAACGTAGCCTGCTTTCAGATAATTAACAGGCTATAGAGTTTTGTCAATACGATACACATTAAAAGATATATTACATAGTACAACAAATGCACATCATTAGCTAAATTTGTATTCAACAATTACTGACTACAAAAAATAAGCTGCGTAAGGGACAAAAAAGCCTGAACACTAACATTTTGTTTAAGCTTATATATATGGATCGTGGCTTATTTGGTTTTCTGCTTATGTTTCGTAAGCTCACTTTTTGTGACTTATTTTGCAACTTTTCGGCATACAGGAGTGTTTGTTTTCGCTTAAGCTCATTTTTGTGGCTTATTTGAAAATTTTCGGCTTATATAAGTTTTATATGACATAATAAAGCTATATAAGCCGAAAAGTTTCAAAATAAACCACAAAAAATGAGCTTATAAAAACATTAAGCCCAAAACCAAATAAGCCATAAGCGGACTATATAAGCCAAAACAAACACACCCACGTTTCAAAATATTGTATAAGCTTATATAAGCCGAAAAAATTCAAATAAGCCATAAGCCCTCAAACAAACACCCCCTTAACTATCATGTAATATTACTTAAATCTAAAACCAATCTATTAGTGCTTGAGATCAACAATAAATGCCTAGTAAATAAACACAAATTAATGCCTATAAGAAAAGTTTTATAAACATAGCAGAGAAATCATACAAGATAACATATATAAAAATTAAGAAAATGAATGATTTACCCGCAGCAAAATCAGTAACTAAGAAAGAAGAAAGAAAAGGCTAACCTAAAACATGATGATTCAGCGGCTGATAAAAAAGATGTGGAAATGACTAGGGTTTAGTTTCTGTGGCCAGGTTACTTAAGGCCCATTTACCCGTTGTGGGCTAAGTTGAATCCAAAATGCAAAGCACAAACTCATAATAAAATGTAAATATCAAAAGTTTACGTGATAACTAGGGGTGGAAACGAGCCGAGCCACTCGTGAAAAGCTTGAGATCGGATCGATAAAAAGCTTGAATGAGCCGAGCTTAAACGAGCTCGAGCCTAAGTTTGGGCTCATTTAATAATCGAGCTCGAGCTCGAGCTTTATACAAAAAACTCGAGTAGGCTCGCGAGCCTAAACGAGCCCTAGAAATATATACGTATATATATTGTCTATACGTATAAACGAGCTTGAAAGTGGTAAACGAGCTCGAGCCTTATGCAATTAACGAGCTGAGCTCCATTTTAACTTGGTTTTCTTTAAAATATCATACAATTACAAGCATCATTGAAACCCAACCAATCACAATGAAGTCAGAAGATTTTCGAACTGCATCAGCATATGAACAACCAACAAATGTAACTCAGCTCAAGGAGTTCTTCATTGAGCTTGGGTATGACGAATTTGCTGAAGGTGCTAAAACTTTCAAGGTTCTATAAAGATTCAAAAGAAAGTTTCTTCCCGCAAGATGGGCTACACTTTTCTCAATTCTGAACCGCTGCATCACTGGTAAAGAAATGGGAATGGATAGAGGCACTACAACACTATACCAAATCATGTATGGGATAGTGAAGGAGTGTCATTTTGATTTTGCAAAGCTGCTATGGTTTGATGTCATTGATCATGTCAGAAAGAAGAAGAAAGTATGCATTCCTTTTGCCTGATACTTCAAGCTGATGATTGCTCAATTCATGAGGCAACATCCAGAAATCTCACGAAGGCAAGGCAGTCCAACGGCAACAGTGCCTTACATGCACAGCACAAGTGGTGACTCCCTTGTTACCATAAATGCACCAATGCCGATACCGGCAAGACTGTTGGAACTGGCAAACAAGGAATCAGCTGCATATAAGGAGTACATGGAGTTAGTAAATGCTCCTATGGAACACTCTAAACCGAGTGAACCTACCCAAGGAGCAACTAGGGTCTAAGTAGTGTCTAGAACCAAAGTAGGATCAACTAGGAGAAAGACAAGTGCTATGAAACGAACCAAACCGGGTTATATACTAAACCAATTGGTGGATGAAGATGATGAAGAGAATGTTGAAGGTGATACCATCATTAAGCCGCAAACTGAAGAACCTAGGAAAACAAACAAAGGCGAAGATGATGTAGGGAAGTAAAAGGAGAAAAGTGGAACCTTATAAGGAGAATAAGGATAGTGAGGAGTATAGGTCTAGCGATGATCGTTATGATGACGATGACGACAAGGGGGACGGAGATGACACATTTAGAAAGGAGCATAGGACGAAGACAAAGAATGAAACAAGTAGGTCTAAGTCCACTGAGCAACACCAGCTCACTCATCCCGTTACAACTCAAGTCATTCCAACAACAACAATAACAACATCGACAACAACAACAACACACGCAACAACTACCCAATATCCAACTCACATTCCACAACGACCAACATCAAAAACATCTAATCTGAAACATATCCCAACAATGTTAACATCAATATTGTTTCAAAAGAGACAAGCTGAACCAGTATCATTTGTCACAAAAAATCACTTTGATGAAGTCATGGGAAATTTAAGAGTAAACATGGAGTCAAGATTCACAGCATAAAGATTAAATGACTCTCAAGCTGAACTGTCATCATAAAAAAGAACTTTATCTTTGGAACGTTTATCGGAACTAATGATGGATAAGTTATTAAATGACAGTGCACTACTTCAAGCTCATCCCAACATATACAATGGTCTACTGGAACCCAAAGCTCAACCACCTGCACCAACTCAAGCTGACAACCAACTTAAAAACCTCAAAAAGTTAATGTTGAAACAAAATTATGAGGCAATTAAAATGGTTCAAAGGTTGTCATCACGAGTCATTGTGCTGGAGAGTCAATGTCGCCCTCAGTCTTGTAGGCGCAGTCAGGATGATCCTGAGGGGGAGAAAAGCACCAAACGACAACGAACATCTACCACCACAACCTTCTCAACACATAAACAAGTATCACCTCAACAACAATACAAGTCAAGTGCACAACAACAAACTGATGATTATGAAGACGTGAACTTGAACGATGAAGAAGTTGGAGTTGAAACTACTAACAAAGGTGTGGATAGTGATGATGACTTCTGGAACGACATGACGTATCGGGAAAGAGACAGTCCTCCAAAGATTGGGAGATTTGACATTTCAGATGATGATGATGTGTTTGTTGATGTGCTTAAGAATCCAATACAAACCGATGAACAACTTAAAGATCACATCAGAAACACTTGATTGTATGTTCTCCAATCTGCATAAAAGATTTGGAATCAACATGAGGGAAGATGAACCTATGGAGAAAAGAGTAACGAGCATCTATGACTCTGTCATATACAAGTCAAAAAGCGACAGAGATTACAATACAAGACTTGTTGATCAAGAAATCTCGAAAGCTCTTGGCGTCTCTACTTCAACAACACTCGAAACCAACATTACTGGAAAGAAGAGAAGAGAACGCTCTCCACTATGGAAACAGATTCCCAAAGTTCCAAGATCTAACACTGCAACCTTAGTTCCGTACTTCAAAAACGATCTTATGTATATGCTTGTTGGTCCAAAAGAATACCAACCATCAACCAAGGAAGTTGCTGCTTATGAGGAAATTTCCGAACCATTTCTGGAAGAAGAAAGATTCTTGGAAATATTCTCTAAGGAAGAAGTTGACCGTGAGAAATATGACTTCGATTCATTTATCGGGATAATCAATGTAAATGAAAGATCGAGGGGTTTCTATCGACTAAGGCAACTCAAAAGGAATCCTCGTGATGAAGTCTTCTCGAAGCACAAAATCCTCCGATATGTTGAAGTCAACTCCGAGTATCAACACTCTCATGTCAATGTTGAATATCATGTTGTTCGCATTGATAATCAGCATTACCACTTCATGGAATCCGGTTACCTAAATCTTCACCCTCATGATCTTGAAGATATTCTGAAGAGAAGAAGAGACTGCTTCAATAAGAAAGCTATAGATCAAGATGTGATTGAATCAATATTGATATTCATGAAAGCTCATGTTGTAGTAGCTCACATTGAAGACTTCCAGATGGGGATCGAAAGCTATAAAAGGAAGGTCAACTTGACTCCTCCAATGTTAGCTTGCGTTGGTATTCAAAAGATCAAGAACTGGACATGTTTCACAAGACCCGGCCTTGGACTTTGTGTGGTATACGTGACCAACAAGAAGCAGAAAATATTGTTTAGGGTTGTTGAAGTAGCCAAGTTCTCCTCTGGTACCTTGATGTGGATACTAAGGAAACTTGAGCGAATTAAGAGGCGAGTGGAAAAGCTACAGATTTTGATGACTGCAAACAATCATCGTATGTTGTCTAGAGTTGTGAATGTGATCAGGGAAAGGCTTACGCTTCGAGCATCATGGAGAAGAATGGAACAAAGAATCGGATGTCGAAGCTGGCCCAACCGAAATCCCATAAATAGAAGACCTAAATGATCTACCCTTTGGGGGAGATTGTTGGACCTAGAAAAGTGTAAATCATTAGTCTTTGGACTTCTATTTATCTTTTATTATAGTATAGGGTATTATTGTGTAAGTTGTTAAGATTGCGACAACATAGAACTATCGTATACCTTGTATATCTGCGATAGTATGCTTGTGCCTAACGTTTGAGTATAAATACCCCCTACCTCATGCATTATGAGGTGTGTGTTCATCTCTCATAAATGCGAAACTTATCTTTCTTTCTCTTGTTCCTATCTCTTATCTAAAGTGTCCACACCCACTTTATCTATCTTAAGATTATATTGTAGTCGTGATATATTTAGGACAACATGCGACATTAGAACCACTAATAAAATCATAACTAGACATTGCACGTTAAATCATGTCATATGTATCATAGAGGATTAATGAAGATAGCATCATTCTTCCCCATGATTGATTTCAATTTATTTCATTTTAAGCTTTAATTCTAGTTCAATCGCGTGGATTTTAAGCACACTTCTGGAGTTTTAATTTGCTTTATTACTTTAGATTTAAGTTTCATATAAATCACCAACAACTAGCTCTTAGAGTTCGACACCCCGTACTTGCCATAGCTACACTACTACACGATAGGGTATAGTGCTCTAAGTGTGTAGGAATAGTCTAGGTAGTATAGTTTTATAAATTTAAAACTAGATTAAGCACATTAGAAAACAATGCAAGAATATATAGAAATCCATCCTTTTAGCTATGACACCGTCAGCTCGCCGTCTTCGATTTAGGGTTTTTTCCACCAACTTCATTGTGACGGTGTCAAGTTATAAGTTGTGACGGCGTCACCTAGGCCGTCTTCACACACTGACCGGTCATGAAAAATTGTAAAACTTCAGTTTTTGAGCACTTTTAGACATGCCGGTGACAACTTTGAAACTTTTGTCTTTTTGTCCAATCTTTGTCCACATGAGCCAAAATCTTATACGTTTCCAGAAAATGCATAACCAAAGACCTAAAAGTCAAATAGAAAGGAATTTAAGCAATAAATGCATGAAATAAAGTGCTAAATGACCCCTAAAAATAGTATAATTTTGAACCTCTATAAACTAAGTAAAATATTGTTTTGGATAATTAGATTACATGTTGCTTGATGCTGTCCTGAATTTCTGCACAGGTTTTCCTGATGGTTGTGTTGTGTGTACGGGGGCTACAGATAGTATTGCCGCATTTCTTGCAGCCCGAGCTACTAAACCCGGGAAGGCGGTAAAATGTTTTTAGAGTTATGATTTATTAAGTTTCTTCACTTTGTTGGCGTGATCTACATTTATAATAGATAAATGAGACCAATTGCTGAATGTATATTCTTATTAGTCTATTGCCTAATCTCCAAAAGGTTATATATAGGTAACATCTTTGGGTTCAACACTCACGATAAAACTATTGAGCACCACAAGGATTGAAGATGCACGATTCAAGGTTTATAGTCATCGCCTTGATGACAAATGGCTTGTTGGAGGTACCTCAAACACCGGTGGAGCTGTTCTTCGCCAACTTTTTTCTGATGAGCAGCTCGAGAATTTGAGTAAGCAAATTGACCCAATGGAATCTTCTTCGTTAGATTATTATCCACTACCGGTAGAGGGTGAGAGGTTTCCGGTAGCGGATCCAAAGTTCGTCCCAAGGTAAAGTAGTGCAAATATTATAAATGTATCAAACGAGTAATTTTGTTCTTTTGTGTTACTTTTATTTGAATAGTTATTGTGTCAAATACTAGTACTTAAATATGGTCATAATTCACAAAAACTATTAATCTGACTATTTCTATAAAATAATTTAAAAGGTTTTATCAATATACATCAGAGATAAGCTTTAAGAGACTTTCGACCTCTTTGACCTGTTCTCACTTTAAACTTATTATCTAATGACCCATTTGACCATTTAAAGATAAAACATAACCTAAGTCAACAAGTTCATAGTATCTTGCAAATTAGTGTTCGGGGTGAGGTTTATTAGGTGATTTCAAGTTCGGAATTGATACTTATTCATAGCAGATTGGTTTTCCGATCATATTAACTACCAAAAGTGCTTCTGATGCTTATTGCTTTCACTGTCTTAAGATAAAAAGTTGTAGTATGGGTGTTTCATGTTATAGGCTGAGTCCCGTCCAGAAAGCGATATAGCATACTTGCATGGAATCCTTGATTAATCCATTGCACGCATTGAGGTGCATATCTTATTGACTTATGTTTCTGCCATTTGAAGGCATTATTCAATAGTTTTTATTATTGTTTTAGGCAAAGGGATATGCATTGTTGAAGGATTTAGGAGCTACTGAAGTGGAAGAAGTGTTTACTGCGGGTGGCGGATCCAAAAACAATAAATGGACAAAGATTAGAGAGAGGGTACTTGGTTCGCCTGTGAGTCGAGCACTTCAAACTGAAGCAGCTTACGGGGCTGCATTATTGGCATTGCGTGGAAGCCAGTAGCGATGGAAAAAACTAAAGGAACATATATTATTAGTATTGATGAGTGTGTAAATATTCATCATTTTTATCGTATATGAACTGCCAAAACATCCAAAAACACACAGAAATGCATCAAAATACAGAAATTATTCCAGGAATTGTGTTTTATATGTTTTAGATGCAAAATGTTTAAAAACAAATGAAAAATGAATAAAGTTTGCATAATTGGCAGTTTCGGTCCATCAAGTTTCATAAATTGACAAAACTAGTCCCTGAAGTTTTAAAACGAAAGAAAAGTCAACCCAAGGCATTTAAAAGTAAAATATTATCAAAAACGATCCTTGGGTGAAAAGTTTGAGAAAATTACATATTTGGTCCCTGAAGTTTCATATTTGGCAGAAATAGTCCCTTGGCATAAAAATTTTAGAAATTATCAAACAAGGTCCTTGTGTTATTAAACCTTGACAAAAATGGTCTTTGTAATACTTTGGGGAAATTACATTTTAGGTCCTTATATTTTCAGCAAAGTTTCAAAATTGGTCCTTGGGATTTATTAGTTACAATCCAAACGTACACCCTTATAATCCCTAGAATCCAATCAAATAAAACCCCCCAGCCCACATACAAACCTGGCCCATCCACATTACCAGCCCATACCTAATCCCCAAGCCCACACCACAAATACCACTCCCGTTTTAATAAAACCCCCAGGTCAACCCTCCCCTTTGACCACCACCCTCTCCACCTCACCACCCCACTTACAGCTACACTCCAAGCCCCCCATTATAACCCCTAGCCTAACTTCACCTCTGCAACACTCAAACCCACCCCCCCCCCCCTTTGCCTATACAAACAAACACAACACTCCAAGTTTCACCTCTGGCTTCAATAATCAGAAGAAAACTCCAAAAAGAAATTGGGCGGCAAGAAATTTTAAACGGACAAGATCAAAAGTCTTTCATCCAAGGGTTGCAATGCTAGGTGGTAAAAGTCCAAAGTCTCTCAAGAACCCTAATGGGTCAATATAAAAGAGAAGAGAGGGAAGTAATGAAGGAGCTAGCTAGTTAGAGTAGAACTTAGTAGTTAATTATGTAGTGTAGTGTAGTTCAATAGCATAAAAATTCCCTTGTATTTCCTTCTGTATTCTAGATTCAAGTTCAGTTGTAATCCAGACTTCTCAATTAATTCAAGTTTCCCTTTGATTTCAAGAAATTCGTATTTTTACTCAAATTCTAAATTTCTTGTTACCTCTTTAATTTGCATTATATTTTGTTTCAGTAGCTTTTAATAAACCTTTTTAAAGTAATTTGGAGTTAAAGAAAGGACAAACACAGAAAAAGAAAAAAAAGTAAAAATACAAAGAAAAATAAAAATAAAATAAAAAATGGTGGAACTGGGTGATGAAGCTGAGCAAGGATGGATGGCATTTGGTTTAGAGCTCTGTGGGGAGCCTTAGGGTTATTCAGAGAGTAAATTGGAAGTAACAATGGTTCATGCTTGTAAGTCTTTTTAGCTTATTTTTCTTTGAAATTGCTCATTGTAATTTACTGTTTAGATTGAGTGCTTTAAGTTGTTTATTTGTTAATCTAGTGAACTTGAGATAAGTTGTCACCGCATTGCCTGTTTTCACTCCTTGGTTTGCTTAATAGCTTGAAAATCCCATTTTCATTGTGATATTTAATATAATTAGTTTAGGCTTGTTTTAATACCTGTTGTCTGTCCACCTTAGTTCCTTGTGAGTGTGTTTAGTTTAAGTATTGAATAAAAGGCAGTAGAATAGGTGTAATTGTTCTTAATCACTTTCAATCTAAAAGTTGCATCAGTTAAGGGGGTGTTTGGATTAGCAGTTTTACCTTTGATCATATGTGTCTTTGTTGTTACAAATGGTTGAGACATAGTCCACTAGGTTCAATTAGATCATTTAAGGCATGAAAACAGTAGAATATTAGAGAAAAAGTCAAATTGATCCTTGATTTCCAATTCAGCTTGACTGAGTGGATTTTGGATATGTATGATCATTCATTTTGGTTCATTAGTGCTTAACTTAGCTTAATTTAACCTCTTTGCAGCTTGTAACATCAATTTCAATCATTAGGATTAGATTAAAGTTCACCTAAGTCAACATATCATGTTCTTGTAAAAAAGTCAAAATTCAGCTTTGGTAGTTTTTGAATAAAATAGATAATTTTGTGTAGGGTTTATTATTAAGTTCCAAGCTTTATGCTTTTAGGTTAATGTTGTTTTGCTGCTCATCTTAAGTATAGTATTTTTCTAAATTTTTATTAATCTCATTTTAGTGCTTAATTTGTAGCCTTTGTGTATCTGTTTTCCATATATGTGCCCTGCTCCACAGCTTTTTGGCATGTTTCATAAGCTTACCATTTGTCCCATAGTGCACTCTAGCCTGAGCTTCTTGTGGATTTAGAAAGCTCGCTGTACCATCATGACATGCATATGCTTATTTTCTAGTCTCATGCTTATTTGATTGCTTAACTTATGCCTTGTTTCCATCACAACTGAGACCTCCACACTGACTCATCAGTGTGGACAAGCCCCCTTCACAAGCCTTTTTTGAGCTCACCTGTGGGAATAAGCTCATGCTTATTGGCCTCTTGGGAAGGCCTGTGCAATGGTTAGTTAGATCAAGGCTCACTGTCCATTTCCAAGCTCATTTGATAAGCTCATGTAGCCCACAAATAAGCCTTCCAGGCCTGCACATTAGACCTGTCTCACTGCCCCTTTTTCATCAACCCACAATAAGCTCATACAAGCTTGTTAGGGTCTGAAATTGGGTTTGTAAGATGTTTGCTAGCTCATCTTTATGGATTAATAATTTTTAGATTTTGGCTTTAAGTCATTTAGCTTGTGTAATAGCTTGTTTATGCCCCCATAGGTCTGTTTGGTTCTGAGTAAACATGGATTTGCTTATTGGTGTTTTAGCTTATTTCAGTGGTGCTTTATTGTTGGTTCTGCTTAATCTCAGTACTTTTCACCATTTTCCATCCTATTCAAGCTTTTGTTCATTGGTGTGAGCTTATTCTCAGCTTATTAAGCCTCATAAGCTTACTTTTGCTTATCTTAGTTCACTGTGGTGAAAATAAGCTCAAGCAGAGCTTATTTTAGGGTTTCTAAAAAGTTTCTTTTGTAAAAGTTGCATAATATTAGTGTTATAATGTTTTTGTCAAAGAAAAAGCCAAAAAGAAAATGTTTTGCAAAAATGGTCACTGGAGGGGTTTGAACCCCTGACCTCTTGGTCATTGTGGTCAAAACCCAAAACGGGCTCAAGCACCATCTGCCCTACCTTGTACTTAGTGTTTTTAGTTTCCCTTTTTATTTTTATACTAGTCTTTTTTCTTTTTAGCTTATTTAGCTTATTAGATTATTTTCTGCTTATTTATAAGTTGTTCCACTCCTTGTGTATTTTTCTTAGATTACTAATACTACCAAGGATTTTTATAAAAAGTTTTAGATTTATTACTTTTCATTTAGTATTTATTATAATTTAAATTAGTATAATTAATATTTAAATAGTTTTTAATTAATAATAAATAATATAAAAGTTAAAAAAATAATTTTCTTTTTTCAAAAAAATTTCTTATATTATTAGGTTCGTAAAAATATAATTTTCATGTCCGTAGGGTTTGCGTAGCTTAAAATTCACGTTTTATTTTGCGCACTCGCGTTTTATTTAAATAACTTTTACGTTTTTTTTTTTTTTTTTTTTTTTTTTTTTTTTTTTTTTTTTTTTTAATTTAGGTTACGTTCGTAAAAGTAGTTTGTAAAATAAGAAAAACCAAAAACATAAATAAAGTGATAACTTCTATTTAAGCCGTTCGGCTTATTTTTCTGCTTATCTTTAAGCTAACTTTAATTTTAAATTTTTGGATTACGTTTTAGGTTAACTAGGTTTCACGTTATTGTTAATATAGTTGTTTAAATTGTTCTCATTCATATTTCCTCAGCATAATCATTCAAAACCCTTATATACCCTTTCCTGTCCAAATTCACCCGATCACAAAACCCGTTTTTATACCATCCACACCTCGTCGGGACATAACGACCCGGGGAAACCCTATACTTCCACGGAGATTGATTCTAGGCAGTTTGACTTGGTTGACCATTCCCTGGTCAATTAGGTTGACCGTTTGGGATCAATCAAGTATATCTCTCCAGATTAAGAAAGTATAATATTGAAGAGGAAACATGCTATAGACCAACTGTATCAACATTTATTGCTCACAAAATCGAAATTTAGAATACATTTAAAGACAATAGACGTGTACTTTTTTCATATATCTCTGGTTAATTACAATGAGTGAACCTACAAGATTTTATGAAGGGATCAAGTACTATTCTTACCTTTCCTGCTCAGTTTTGCAACTCCTAGTTTAGTTATTTTTGATGAAAAAAAATTAGATGAAACAATGAATGGATTGGAGAAAAAACAATATCTAGTAGTAGGCTATATATTGCTATATATTGTTTGTGGTCTAATTATATATGGAAACTAAGTCAATATTGCAGGGTAACAAGTATATCAAAGCTGACCTATAAAGCCTTTGCACCAGAAAATCTGTATGTTGTGCACTACATGGATAATATTTGGTCGTCACTGCGACCAACATTAGCGTCACATCACTACCACTTTCTCACAACTTTTACCCTGCAATAGTCACTGCTCTCTCTACTTAACATGTTATAAAATAAAAAACAAAATGAAGGGGGAGGCCTTTGTGTTTTGCTCGGCCTTATGACCACGAGAACTGATGACCACTTTGGCTTCATCACCAAATGAGCACAACTTCGCAGAACGAATTATTTGACACATATAATCCATTAATAAACCCATTTTTTTTCTGACTTTTCTTTCAGTAATGATACTATGTTTAAAGAGAATTACGTGTATTATTATTATTATTATTATTATTATTATTATTATTATTATTATTATTATTATTATTATTATTATTATTATTATTATTATTATTATTTTTATTATTATTATTATTATTTATTTATTTTTTTTGCTAAATAGAAAATAATAAAAATGGTAGATGAAGATGTAAATGCTCAAACACAAAGGTCAAACAATAATAATATATAACTAGTTTGTGAAATCAAATTATAGCACGCGTAATTTTAGCATAAACTTGAACTTTTTTACTTGAACTTTTTTATTCGAAAATATTTTTAATTACTAAATGACAATGTTAATTATATTATAAAATATTTAACTTTTTTTCACAATCTTATCATCGTAAATTAATTGATAATAATAATTTACAAAATAGTGAAGATGTTTAATAATATGGGAGCATAACACATCAACAATATACGACTAATTTATGAGATCAAATTGCAACACAGTGTCATTCAATATTTTGTTTTAACAAATTTTATTTGCATGTTGCTAGGCTTTGTTACTTTTATAACTCAATTCTTTTATTTACTACTCGTAACCAGAAGGGTACCCGCGCAATGCGGCAGCAGGTACCCTGTGATTAAATTTTGTGGTAAGTAAATGTTTTTCATTTATACAGTATTTCTAACGATAACTTTACGAAAGAATGATAATTGTTAATTAAAATAACTATAACCTATAACAATTCAAACTATTTGATCTCCAAATAGACGTGTGAGAGAGATATGAAATGGTTGTAAATTTATATGTTAGATGCGATTACACGTTTTTAATAATCATTATTGATAATAACTAACTTCTAGCTGACTTTTTCTCCCATGGCGTTTGCTGTATTCAGGTATGCCTTCCTGATGAGACGAAAAATGATCCGTTTTTAGGGGGTCATTTAAGCCCGAATTCGAATTTATTTGATCAAATATTGCCCTAAATCGTTCCTTTTGTGATTTTAGGTACTTTGGGAGTGAAATCTGGAAAAGGAAGCAATTCGAACGTTTTTAGAGCATAAAAGTGAAGAAAACGCCAAAGTCTTAATTTTCCATGCTGGGAACAGTAGGTGACGGCGTCAAGAGTAACTCCCTGACGGCGTCAAGAGCAAAATTCCATGACGGTCCAGAAGAGATTTGACGGCGTCATGAAGGTAGGGCGTCAAGAGTAAAAGTCATGACGGCCTGGAAATGATTAATACTTGACGGCGTCAAATGTAGATCAAGGCAGTCCGAGATTAGTTTTGGCGGCGAGGTGACGGCGTCACAAACTTTGTCTTGACGCCGTCAACCCCCTTTGTCTATATATAGTTTCTAATTTTTCACATTTAAAGAGAGAAGTTTTGGGAGAAACCCTAAGTACGATTTTGGTTTAACTTTACAGGTTTTTCAAGGGTTCCAACCCCTTGATACCTTGCATGTGGAATCAAGATAAGTGTTCTTCTAATTCAATCAATATGTCTATGTGTTGGTTGTCTATATCTTGTTCTTGTCTTAATTCCATCATGCTAGGCTAGATCTATCTTGTGTTTGCTTAGATCTAATGAAACCTAGATGTTAATTATATGTTGATTACTTGTTTATTCTTGTTTTGGATGAATGATTTATATGTTAGGCTTAAGAAAACTGGCAGATCTCCAATTGGTAACATGCTTGAACGTCTTAAGAAACATGAACCGACGCGCACTAGGTCTTTATTGGTTGTATTTAATGCATGAGCCACTGTTTACAATCCCTATAGTTGTGCTGGGCATGGTGTAGGAGGATATAAGAGCTCATAGAATTGGGGAGTTAAGTGTGCCACCCCATGAATGGTATTAAGGAATACGATCCATCATCCATGCAATTATAACAAGTAATTAACATGTAAAAGATGTCTAGGGAGTAGTGAAATCTAAGTAAACACATTTTCTCCAATTACTGCTCACAACCTTAGTATAATTAGTTTATTTTCATTTTTAGTATTTTATTTTGATTGCATCTTAGTATTGGGTTAGTTGATTAGCAACTAATTCCGCCCTAATCCTTCAAACCCGAGATTTTAATTTGCTTTTCATAAAATATAAAAATACAAAAAGAATCTTCCTTCACCTTTAGAACTACTATTTAGGTTTTCTAATCCTAGCGACACTATTCCTAGTTGAACAATCAATCCCTCGGTACTTGTCACTATACTATACTACAACGATCAGGTACACTGCCTGGTGGGGGTTGTAAGCTTCTCAAGATCTCTTGAGAGGTAAAGCCTGGTGCGATTCCCACGTATCAAGTTTTTGGCGCCGCAGCCCGGGGAATAGTTATTGTCTAGGTTAGAATTTCTTTTTATTAGGTCTACTTGCTAGATTCCTTTCTAGTAAGATTTTATTTTTATTTTTATAGGATTCCTTTAGTCTATCTTTTTCTTTGTGCCCTTTGTTTGTAAAACCATTTTCATTTGTCTTCATGGCGGATGAGATTCCATTTAGATCATTAACAATAGAGGAACAATTAGTTTACTCGGATAGATTAGCTTCCTGTTGCTCCAATGAATTTTTAAGTGATCTTAGATATATACAAGAGGAGATGGGTGTAAAGTTTCATAGGTTTGATGAGTTATGCGCATGTGTGGCCTATATTAAACAATCGTTGTTAGGATCAATTCCTTTTAGTAAGACCCTTTGGAAAAATTTTGAGGAAAGCCTCCTAACCGTGAACCATGAGTTCAATGAATTGATGGGTTTGTATACATCACAACTTGAGGAAACAACTAAGGAGGATTTAGCCGAACATGATCATATTGAGCAAAAAGATGAATCCTTTAGGCAAATTGAACATTGTAATCAAGTTATTGAGGAAGGTTCTTATGAATCAGACTTAGAACTTGAAATGGCTAGAGAAGGATTTGAGATACTTAGGAACATGTTTAGGTTAGATTCTACAAAAACACGTGATGAGGATATAGATGATATTGAGATAAGAAAGGATGAGGTAAATAACAAAAACCTACAAAGTACCCCACAACTCCCATCATCACTTGAGGAATACACACCACCCGTGACTTACCCGAAAGATGTAGAAGAGACTATAGGAGCCCCAATAGAGGTAGAGCCCTTGTACCAAAAACCACTAGAGGATATAGGTTTGAATACTTCTAGTGATAACCTTATTCTTAGTTCTAGGGAAGTTCCTAGTTTTGATGAACCGGAGCCTCAACCAAAAATGTTACCTAATCTTCCATCCTTGGATGAAAATTTAGGAATTGAAATAGGTTCCGATCCACCCATCAAACCATATAGTCCGGGTAGTCTTAGGACAAAGGTAGCGGACTCTAAGCCTTGTAGAGAGGAAGAAAATATAGGAGTGGAAAATGACCTTACATACTTACATCACCCATTTATTATTGATCATAAGAAACATTATGGGTTTAAACCGGGTTTATTAGGTCAAGATGGATCCCCAACTTGTAATCTCTTGAAGTTGATAGAAAATGATCCCTTTCTAGGAGAAAATCTTAATCCACCCATTAACCCGATTGAATTAAGTAAGGTTATGATGATAGGAGCACACCCCTTTGAGCATATAATTCATCCACCACACGTTCCTCACGAGGCATATTTCCACCCTAAGGGTGTGTATTGCTACTTCCACCCACACTTAATCCTAAGTGTAGGGAAAACCTCCCCTATTTTTGTTAAATAAGGGTAGAGTCAGGCTCGTGACTCAAACAAAAACAAGCGCTTCTTGGGAGACAACCCATGCTTTGTGTCATTTTTATTTTGTTTGATTGTTATTTGCTTCCGTATGCATGCTTTATTTTTATTGATGGTAGATCATGTTTCTAACTAAAAAATGGAAATACTTTACTTTGTTGTTTTGGCCTAGTCTTAACTCCACCTAAAGGTATTTTTGCAAAAGATAAGTGTAAGGGGAAACCCCAAATATGTTTTTAAGAAACAAACCGATCATGATTCTCCACAATATTAAATGAACATGTATATTCATATTTGTTATAGTCAAATGCTTGTATTGAGTCATAATGAAGTTTTGCAGGATTTTTCAGGAAGTAGGACCAAGTTTTCCAGAAATTTTCCGGAAACTTAACATAAGAATTTCTGCAGGTCAATTCTGACGGCGTCAGGAGTTTACTCTTGACGGCGTCAGGTGTAAAAACCTGGAAATTTTACCGGTTTTGTTTTTCTAACGGAGTCTTATGATTTTTGTGAATTATTAAGTTTTATAATCTCCAGGAGATTTGCAAACTTCATTCCACAAGCATTATATCTTATCTTGTTTTCTAGGATTTAGTAACTTATATAGGATGCCGCCGATTTTACGCGAGGTTGTCTTGTCTATTTTATCAGGTTTTACAGGGTATGTATGACAAGAAGATGATTTATATTCTGGAAGGGAAGTTTTGATTGTTCATTTTCTTGGAGGAAGATTTAACCTGGCCATCCTATTATCCATACCGAGCGAATCATGGGAGTATTTGATTTCATTCTCTTTACTTGTTCACTTTTACATTCTTTACTTGAACATTGGGGACAATGTTCATCTTAAGTGTAAGGGGAGGGTAAAAAGATGATACCTTACATATGCACTTTCGCTTGAGTTTGTTTTGTTTAATGGTAGATGTGTAATAAAACTATGAGAAATGCTTGTTAGTGCAATTTTAGCGCCAAATTTAAATTTTTTTACAACATTTAGGAGTGAAACTTTAGCCATAGCAAGCGTCTCATGGATAGGAGATTGTATGACTAGCACATAATTGTATATTCAGAAAAAATTTCCACCCAAATATGTGAGGTTCGCCTTTAGATTTGATAGGGAAAGCATTTATTATTAGTGGTTATGAGTGTACCGGTAGCATTTAGATTCTAGAACTTGCGTTAGTGATGCATCCCGAGACCGCTAGTGAGACTACATTCGTGTAGTAGGATTTACTACATGATAAGAGGCATTAGGATCACCCTTGTGTTAAACCCGTATTATAATTACTTGACCATTTAAGTCATATTACTTGACTAGTTAAGTCAACTAATTTTTCCCACACCCTTAGCGTTGTACTCATTTTTAGTACACGAAACCCCTAGTACATCCCTCCGAGCCTATCTTTTCGTTTCTAACTTTAAGCATTTTACTTAAAGGAAGAATTTGTTACACCCCACTTAAATGTACAACCAAATCGCCTTAGCCTTCCGTGTATGCGCTCATTTTTAGTGCATTATTGTTATTTGTTAAACCCTAAGTTAACTATCTAATTGATTACATGGTTGCTAAGTCGAGTCATATCCTTGTACATATTGTTTTGGGACGATTGGGACTCATGGGTAAGTACTTATTTTATGGAGTAATGGGGAAGAACATCATTTATTACCCCCATATGTACGTTGATCTTAAAAGTGCTCCAAGTGTTTTGATTTTCTTAATTCGAGTCATTAGATTAGTTAATTGTAAAGTATGTAAAAATTCAAGTGTAAGGGGAGTGTTCATTCCCTATGATGTATTATTTTGGATGGTAGGGTAAGAGTGTATGCAAAAAAAAAAAAAAAAAAAAAAAAAAATCGAAAAACCAAGAAAAAGAAAAGAAAAAAATAGAAAAAGGAAAAAAAAAAAAAAAAAAAAAAAAACAAACATACGGACTACCATCCCGTTTCATTCTATGTTCATTTTATGTTTTTGTTATTTTTCATTTATTAGCTTAAGTCGATTCTAGTCTTGGCTTAGCAACGCCATATTGTACATGTAATTAACCAAGATTGTTAACTCGCCACCAGTAAAACTTCCTTTATCCAACAAAACCGTGTATTTCATATCCCTACACCTAACGTTACAACCCTTTAAAAGACCTCTTTGATAGTTTATCCTAGGTGCTTACGCCATATGGTGGAGGTTTGATCCTTTCCCAAGCCTATGGTAATCTATTTTGCTATGACAGGTAGTGAGAGATATCTTCCATTTCCATATTGTAATTTACACTTTATTACACCCGAGATATGTGAGTATCTAAACACTATTTGTGAGGTGCTTGTGTATGACCTCCGTGCTTGTCTATTGGTCTTTAGTGGAACGATTATTTGTTGTAATTACTTTTATATTAGTGTTAAATAACCCCTAACTTGTCTTTTGAGTAGAATAAAAGCGCATTTGCTTGAGGACAAGCAAATCTCAAGTGTAAGGGTATATGATGAGACGAAAAATGATCCGTTTTTAGGGGGTCATTTAAGCCCGAATTCGAATTTATTTGATCAAATATTGCCCTAAATCGTTCCTTTTGTGATTTTAGGTACTTTGGGAGTGAAATCTGGAAAAGGAAGCAATTCAGACGTTTTTAGAGCATAAAAGTGAAGAAAACGCCAAAGTCTTAATTTTCCATGCTGGGAACAGTAGGTGACGGCGTCAAGAATAACTCTCTGACGGCGTCAAGAGCAATATTCCATGACGGTCCAGAAGAGATTTGACGGCGTCATGAAGGTAGGGCGTCAAGAGTAAAAGTCATGACGGCCTGGAAATGATTAATACTTGACGGCGTCAAATGTAGATCAACGCAGTCCGAGATTAGTTTTGGCGGCGAGGTGACGGCGTCACAAACTTTGTCTTGACGCCGTCAGCCCCCTTTGTCTATATATAGTTTTATAATTTTTCACATTTAAAGAGAGAAGTTTTGGGAGAAACCCTAAGTACGATTTTGGTATAACTTTACAGGTTTTTCAAGGGTTCCAACCCCATGATACCTTGCATGTGTAATCAAGATAAGTGTTCTTCTAATTCAATCAATATGTCTATGTGTTGGTTGTCTATATCTTGTTCTTGTCTTAATTCCATCATGCTAGGCTAGATTTATCTTGTGTTTGCTTAGATCTAATGAAACCTAGATGTTAATTATGTGTTGATTACTTGTTTATTCTTGTTTTGGATGAATGATTTATATGTTAGGCTTAAGAAAACTGGCAGATCTCCAATTGGTAACATGCTTGAACGTCTTAAGAAACATGAACCGACGCGCACTAGGTCTTTATTGGTTGTATTTAATGCATGAGCCACTGTTTACAATCCCTATAGTTGTGCTGGGCATGGTGTAGGAGGATATAAGAGCTCATAGAATTGGGGAGTTAAGTGTGCCACCCCATGAATGGTATTAAGGAATACGATCCGTCATCCATGCAATTATAACAAGTAATTAACATGTAAAAGATGTCTAGGAAGTAGTGAAATCTAAGTAAACACATTTTCTCCAATTACTGCTCACAACCTTAGTATAATTAGTTTATTTTCATTTTTAGTATTTTATTTTGATTGCATCTTAGTATTGGGTTAGTTGATTAGCAACTAATTCCGCCCTAATCCTTCAAACCCGAGATTTTAATTTGCTTTTCATAAAATATAAAAATACAAAAAGAATCTTCCTTCACCTTTAGAACTAGTATTTAGGTTTTCTAATCCTAGCGACACTATTCCTAGCTGAACGATCAATCCCCCGGTACTTGTCACTATACTATACTACAACGATCAGGTACACTGCCTGGTGGGGGTTGTAAGCTTCTCAAGATCTCTTGAGAGGTAAAGTCTGGTGCGATTCCCACGTATCACTTCCTCTTCCCCAAAATCCACCATTTAAATTAGGGTTCCGAATTCACCTCAAATTAAACCTATTCAATCAAATAATCACTTCAATTTCACTCAGTGTATCACACTCCAAATCAAATCCCCAATTTTCAAATCCAATTTTCATCAATTTTTGTTAAGTTTTCAATCAAATCCTGGATTGGGACATTCAAGATGGGAAGATTATCACACAACACCGATGCTAACGGATGGACCTGGACTTTTCGGAAAAACAATAACAATATCACTAAGCCTATCGGTAATCCATTTCAAAGAACAATGGAGGATGATGTGTTGCGGATTTCTACTTCTATTTTCGTGACGAATTTCCCAGACAAGGTTTCTGCTAAAGATCTATGGAATGCCTGTAAGCAATATGGGTAGGTGGTGGATTCGTTTATCCCGAATAGGAGATCAAAGATGGGGAAAAGATTTGGTTTTGTGAGATTTATCAAAGTGTTTGATGTAGAGCGATTGGTAGGTAACTTATGTACAGTGTGGATTGGTAGTTATCGTTTGCATGCAAATCTTGCTAGGTTTATCAGGCCTGGTGTGAAAAAAAACTTTGATAATGGACCTAGCGAGAAAAAGCATTCCTCTGAAGGTGTTAAGAAGGATAATGGAGTGAGGGAGAAGTGTAATTCGTATGCTCATATTGTTAAAGGGAGAAGTAAGTTATGAGCATTATGAGAAAGAAGATAATCCGGCGTTAGTGCTCGATGATTTGTGTGTCAATCAACAGGAGTTTTCTTGTTGTGTAAATGGGAAGGTCAAGGAGTTTGGGTCCCTAGTGATTTTGAAGATGGCACTGCGGAATGATGGTTTTAGTGACATTGAGTTAAGATATTTGGGGGGGCTTATGGGTGATGATATTTTTACGTTGGTGGAATCAAAAGAAAACTTCTTAGCAAAAGTGGGCACTAAGTCGTGGTTTTCACAGGTTGTTCTGGCGTCGAGTGACTTTGCGGTTGATAGAAGAGTTACGTGGGTGGACATTGAGGGTATACCACTCAAGTTGTGGTCTGATAATACGTTTAAACGTGTAGCATCTAAATGGGGGACGTTGCTTTATGTGGAGAGTACAGAAGGTGGTAATTGTCATTATAAGAGAGTTTGTATCCTGACGACGGGAGTGATCAATATTTTTGAATCCTTTAAAGTTGTTTTTAAAGGTAAAGTGTTTTGGGTGCGTGCTAAAGAAACTTCGGGTTGGACTCCGGATTTTGACGAGCAAAGTGATGATGAAAGTGAGTCGGATAATGAACAATTTGAAGATGTGATTAAGGAGGATATTGGAGAGTATGAGGAAGAGTAGTTAGGGGAAGCCAAGGTGAGTGAAGTTCAGGAGACGGTGGCAGAGAAAGAGATACCGAATGGTGAAGATGGTAAAGAGGTGAATCAATCGGATGATCTGTTTGGTATATATTCATTGCTTAATAAGAATAAAAGTACAGAGAAATTAGAATCGGATTCAATGGGTAGTATTAAGTACCCACCAGGTTTTACACCACGTGAAGAAGGGGAATGTAGTGATCATAATGTGAATGAGAGGGTGATACTTACAAGTCAGGTTGATAAGGGGAATAATGTTGGTGAAGAAAGGAATAAGAATGGACATAATGGGAACAAGAAAGATGGTCTGGAATCAGTAGGCTCGGGGCAGCACTTTAAAGTCGAAATACCAAAAACAGGTGGTTCGCTATTAAACGTGATGGAGGAACTCATTAAGGTGGGTCAAACAATGGGATACAATATGGAGGGTGTTATGAAGAATATAGAAGAGATTGTTGAAGTACAAGGAGTGGACGAAGTGTTTCGATGAATATAATGTCATTAAACATTCAAGGCCTTAACCCGAAGGGAAAAAAGATTGGGTAAAGGAGCTATGTGTTTCTAATAAGGTGAACTTTCTCACTTTGCAAGTGACAAAAATGGAATCTATTACGTTATTCGACATAAAGAGTGTTTGGGGAAATTTCACGTTTGATTGTGTATATAATGAAGCCGTTGGTAAATCGGGAGGGATTATTTGTGTGTGGGATTCTAATGCATTTAAGAAGTTAAGTACAACGATTTCGGATTACTTTATAATGGTCCATGGTAATTGGCTTTCTAATGGTAAATTGATTCTTCTTATTTCGGTGTATGCTCCTCAAGAGCTTTCGGAAAAAAAGATGCTATGGGATTATTTGTGTCATGTGATTGCTAATTGGAATGGAGATGTAATTGTTATGGGGGATTTTAATGAGGTTCGTAACAAGCATGAAAGATTTGGATCGGTGTTAATGAACAAGGGGCAAAGTTTTTTAACTCGTTCATTTCAAAGGCGCATCTTGAGGAGGTTCCTCTTGGTGGGTGTTCATTTACTTGGTGTCATAAATCTGCATAAAAAATGAGTAAGCTTGATCGTTTTCTTGCGTCGGAAAGCTTGCTTAGAGAGTATCCTAATTTATCAGCCATGACATTGGATAGGTTTCTTTCGGATCACCGACCTATTTTGCTACGTGAATCTTGTCATGATTATGGCCCGAGCCCGTTTCGATTTTTCCATTATTGGCTAGAAGTGGAGGGTTTTGATAAGTTTATTAAAGATGTATGGAGTGATGCGCCCATGGTGTCTTCGAATGCCATTGTGAATTTTATACAGAAGCTTAAGTTTACCAAGCAGAAAATTCGGTTATGGAACGGAACGAGACAAAGTTCAAAGAATAAAAGTCATGGTTTGAAGAAGGAGCTGCTGGAGTTGGATCGTACCATTGATGAAGGTAAGGCGATGGTGGAGATGGTTAATAAACGTATAGAGATTTGTAAGTCGATACAAGAGTTGGATAAATTGAAAATAATGGAGGCGGCTCAAAAAGCAAAGATCAAATGGGCGATTGAAGGTGATGAAAACTCTAAATATTTTCATGGTATCCTAAACAAAAAACGTAATCAACTCTCTATTCGTGGTATTTTGGTGGAAGGATTATGGGAGGAGAAACCTGATGTGGTGAAATTTGAATTCTTGAATTATTTTAAGAATAGATTCAATAAGCCTAATAAGCTTCGCCTGTTTTAGATATGGTGTTTCCGAATCAGTTGATGCTTTTCAAGTGGAGGATCTTGAAGCTGAGGTTTCTTATGATGAAGTTAAGAAGGCGGTGTGGGATTGCGGTATTGATAAATCTCCGGGGCCGGATGGATTCATGTTTGGTTTTTATAAACATTTTTGGAGCCTTATTGATAGAGATGTGGTCGCCACGGTAAAGCATTTTTTTCACACGAGTTGCATTCCAAAAGGATGTAATTCATCATTTATTGCTCTAATTCCTAAAATTCCCGATGCGAAGATGGTGAAAGATTTTCGGCCGATAAGTCTTATTGGTAGCTTCTATAAAATAATTACTAAAATTTTGGCCAATAGACTTGTGGTGGTGTTGGGAGATATTGTTAACGAGGTTCAATCGGCGTTTGTTGCCAATAGACAAATTCTTGATGGTCCGTTTATTCTCAATGAAGTGCTCCAATGGTGCAAAGAGAAGAAAAAACATTCATTCATTTTTAAGGTTGATTTCGAGAAGGCTTATGATTCCGTTCGGTGGGATTATATTGATGATGTTCTAAAGAAGTTCGGTTTTGGTGAAAAATGGTATGCATGGATTCAAGAATGTCTAAGATCTTCTCGGGGTTCGGTTTTAGTAAATGGGAGTCCTACGGATGAATTTCAATTCTACAAAGGCTTAAAACAAGGTGATCCTCTTTCCCCGTTTATCTTTATATTAGTTATGGAAAGTCTACATTTATCGTTTAGCAGAGTTGTGAGTGCGGGTATGTTTGATGGTATTGCTCTAAGTTCCTCGTTACATTTAACTCATATGTTCTATGCGGATGATGTTGTGTTTATGGGACAATGGAGTAATAAGAATATTGATACGATTATATACATGTTGAAGTGTTTTGAACGTGCATCAGGATTAAGTATTAATTTGGGTAAAAGTAAATTCTTGGGAATTTCGATTGATGAGGATAATGTGAGGATAGCGGCGGATCGTATAGGGTGCGGAATTCTTAAAGCTCCGTTTAATTATTTAGGAGCGAAAGTGGGGGAAAACATGTCTAGAATTCGAGCTTGGGAGGATATTGTTGCTAGCATGATGAAGCGTCTTTCGAAATGGAAGATGAAAACCTTATCGATAGGTGGTAGATTTACTCTTGTTAAGGCGGTGTTAGGATCTATGCCAATTTACCATATGTCCATCTTTAAGGTTCCTATGAAAATCCTTAATCGTATGGAATCTATAAGGAGTCATTTTTTAATGGGATAGATTTGAATAGTAAGAAGTCGGTATGGATTAAATGGAGTAATGTTTTGTCTTCAAAAGAGAAAGGTGGCCTTGGTGTGTCTAGTTTATATGCGCTAAATCGTGCTCTTATGTTTAAATGGGTTTGGCGATTCACTACTCAACAAGACTTATTATGGACTAGGGTTATCAAAGCCATTTATAGTGAGGATGGGAGAATTGGTGAAGGATCGAATTATGTTCCTAAGTCCATTTGGTGCGGTATTGTTCAAGAGTTGAAGATATTCAAATTGAAAGGTATTGCTTTTTATAGTTTTATGAAAAAAAAGATAGGTAATGGTGTGAAGACTTCTTTTTGGGATGATGTGTGGTGTGGAGAGAATGCGTTGAAGCATACATTTCCTAGACTTTTATAGTTTGGAGGATAATAAGGAGATGGATGTGGCCTCTAAACTTATGCAAGAGAACGTTTGGAGCTCGTTTCGGCGTATACCTCGGAGTGATGTGGAATCCGAGCAGTTGCAACATTTGTTGGATGCTCTCGGTAATGTAGTTCTTGGAGTGGCACAAGATAGATGGTATTGGGCTTTAGAAGGCTCGGGGGAGTTTTCGGTATCCTCGATACGCAAGGCAATTGATGATTATAATTTACCTAATGTATCTTCTCAAACATGGTGGATTAAGGAGGTCCCTATTAAGGTGAATATTCATGCTTGGAAGGTTCGGTTAGATTGCTTGCCTACTCGGTTCAAATTGTCGCGTAGGGGTTTAGATATTCCTTCGATTATGTGTCCCATATGTGGTAAAGGAGTTGAATCGTCAGCTCATCTTTTTTTTGCGTATGACTTTGCCAAAGATAATTTTCGTAAGATTTGTCGTTGGTGGAATGTGGATTTCATGGAGCTTAGATCGTTTGATGAGTGGGCGTCTTGGTTTGGTAATATAAGGATGTCGAGTAAGCACAAGAAGTTATTAGAGGGGGTTTGTTTTGGTTTATGGTGGCTTACTTGGTCTTTCCGTAACAAGATGGTTTTTGGCGTAGATCCTCCTTCAAAGATGACGCTTTTTGACGTCATTCTTTTATCTTCGTTTTATTGGAGTAGATATAGATGCAAAGTGTCTTTTAGTTGGGTTGATTGGTTAAAAAACCCGTATCTTGTTTCCTTGTAATGTTCTAGCTCCTTGCTAGTTTTATTTCAATAAAATCCCGTCAAAAAAAAAAAAAAAAAAAAAAAAAAAAAAAAAAAAAAAAAAACTTCTAGCGGTTACAAGGTATTAATATGGTGACATTTTTTTTTCTCATTAAAAATCACATTTATTTCATTAATATGACAGGTTATAAGTTTTGACCAAGTAAATTACATTTAAGTTTTTATGGCTTTCTTTAATAAGAAATGTTTTTAGTCTTAAGAATTTTAAGACTTTCTCATTTAGAATGTCCTAAATGCTTTATAAAGGAGTATGGTTTGGCATCGACAAGAAGGCATACCGCCGGTGAACACCATTGCCACCCCGGCGGTATGATCATAGGTATGGGGTGAGCGGCATTCTTTGACTCAACGGTTTGGAGCAAAATGTGACCGTTACATTTATTGTTTGGAGCAAAAATAGATTGAGGTATGGAATCATTGTTGCCACTAAAAAAGGGTTGAGATGTATGAAAAAAGTATGAGTGAGGTGAAATGATATTATTAGTGGGTTGGAAGGTATGAAATTTTTTCAGAGTCATGGTTGCCACCACCCTAAACCCGTTATGAAAAAACTTTTATATTTGACATTTCCTTTAAAAAAACAAAAAGGTTTTACTTTTTTTTTAACAAACAAAAAGGTTTTACTTTGAAAGCCTCCTTGTGGTAAAGCAACCACTACAGACAGCCGCTTCTGCTTAAACCCTTGTCTCAACCGCCGAAAATCTTGACTTTTTTTCTTCATTTGAGGTAAGGGTTCTGTGTTATTTATACTTCCATTTGAATATCATTCATGCTCATTAGGGTTTAATCTTCATTTTATGTTCTCTTTTTTTGCTGATAAAAAAAGTACTCCGTAAATATTACAAGGGTAATTTGCTTCTTAAGCTCGTTAATTTGTGTGTATTCACAAAAAGCTTAATCATTTACTAAAATTTTGCAATAAGTATGCAAAAGGATATTTAGTTATTTTTTATCTGCCAATTTATGCATATCTGTTGAGTCTGGTGTTATAAGCTGTTTATCTTGAAATAATGTGAATGATTTACCTAGATATATACAAACTTAAAATGGGTTTATGCTATGTGTTCAAGTGATTTTGTTGATTGCAGCTGCTAAGGGTGTGTTTAGAAATTAGCGGGGCGTTTGTTTCGGCTTTTATAGCCGGCTTATGGCTTATTTGGTTTTGGGCTTATGTTTCATTAGCTCACTTTTTGTGGCTTATTTAGCAACTTTTCGGTTTATGTAACCTTATTATGACATAATTAATATATATAAGCCAAAAAGTTTCAAAATAAGCCGCAAAAAATGAGCTTATAAAACATAAGCCATAAGCCAGCTATATAAGCTGAGTAGAAAACTAAGAAATATTTTCTTCCACTAAAACGCACATTTAGCTTTTGTAAGTAAGGTCATTTCCTGTTTCCTGTATTGTATACGGAATGATTTATCTCCTTTTCAAATCTAGTCGATACAAGCTATGGTGACTGAGTCCATGTTTATATTGGAAATAGATGCTGTCATTTGTAGATTTCTGTCCAAAAGATACTGACATGAATATATGTTTAGTTTACCAAACAGCCTTAATTGGTATTTCTTTGGACTTGTGTTCTGACGTTTATACATGTTTTTCAAGTTTGAAGAAAGCAAAAGCCTTTTCAAACCGTCCTGTTTCCTTCTTTTCAGAAATGGGAAAGAAGATGAAAAAGGGGGGAATTTCCACAGCTTCTGATGTCGTTGAAGCCCCAACTATCGACCTCAAAACATTAATCCAGGACCATGCTCACTTCTTTGACAAGCTAATCGAATTGATCCCTGCAAAATTTTACCTTCCAGTTGATGAAGATTCAAAACCATGGGTTCAAGGTCTCAGCAAATTGAAAAAAGCCACTCTTAAACAACAGACACGAGAAAACATTAAGCAATCCCGACGTGACCGTCTTGACCCCGAGAAAGCACAAACTACGACGCTTGATCTTCTTAAGAAAAGCATCGTTAAGGCTGAGAAAGATAATAAGGATTCCGATGATGATGATGATGAAGAGGAGGAAGAGATTGAAATCAAAGTGAAACCAATGACGAATTTTGATGGTGAACCAAGTAAGAGTGACAAGTCTGTTACTTACGAGGAGTTGCAACAAAGATTGCATCAAAAGCTTGAAATGCTTCGTTCTAATCGAGGCCAAGGGAAAAGAACGATGATGATGAATGAGGTCAGGCAAAGGCCTGATTTTACTGATAAGAAGAGAAAAAGGGAGGATCGTGATAATAGTAATATTGGCAAAACTGCTAGTGGTGGTGGTAAGGATAAGGGTAAGGAAAAGATCGAGCCTGATTTTGAATTCGGGAAATTGAAATTGGGAGACGAAGATGGTACTAGGAAGAAGGCGAAAAAGGTTTCAAAAGTAAAGGAATTGGAAAAAGCAAAGAAGTTGCAGGAGGCTAAGAAAGAAAATGCGGTGGTGGCTACAAAGCATTCATGGAAGGCGGCAACTGAAAAGGCGATGGGAGTGAAGGTTCATGATGACCCAAAGCTTTTGAAGAAGAGTTTACAGAAGGATAAGAAGAAGCGCGAGAAGAGCGCAGGCAAATGGAAGGAAAGGGTGGAGACACAGGATAAACTGAGGGAGGAGAAGCAAGCTAAGAGGAGAGGCAATATAGATGAGAGAGCTAACCAGAAGAAAGCACGGAAGATTGCAAAGAGAGAGAAGAAGCTTATGAGGCCTGGATTTGAAGGCAAGAAAGAAGGATATATTAATGACAAGTAGCTCCGAAAGGTGCACAAATTGTAATGATATTTGGATTTTTTTTAATGGAACTTCTTATATTTATTCGATGTTTTTGCTTGTTATTCACATCAGCCATAGAATATTTATGGATTTTGATGATGTGAACTTTGTTCTTAATATAATATGCTTTGAAGAATTGACGATGTATCCTTTGGGATCAGTCGCACCCATTTATCAAGTAGATCTTTTGCTGATTCTGATAATCGAAGTTTTAAGCTGAGTTTACAATATCCTTAGACTTTCTGATGCATTTCAATGATGGAAAGTTGGTTTAATATAAAACAGGTCGAAGAATTAGTGTTTATTTGCTGGAAGTTGCTGTTATTTTGGTTTCATTTGGGAATTGGTAGATGGTTACTATGAGGAACCGGACATACCTTAATCCTTTTTGATGCCTCAAGTTGCCGGTAATAAATATTTCATATTGTTTACTTGTGTTCTGTAGTAGCTCTTTGATTCTATATGCATTTCAATGGTGGAAATTTCTGGTTTCAGTTTCATACTCTATTATATAAGCTAAATATCCTTAAAATACCTGTTTTTGAAATGGTAAAAGCAGGATAAAAGCTAATATAACTCCTAATCGTTTATCGGATGTTCTATGCTACTTATTAGTAGAAGTATCTAACTTGTTAATTGCAGTAGCTTCCAGATTTTCTTATGTTTTTTAATTATGGTATTTTATTTAGTGAGTCAGTGAGTGGTATATTTCGTTTTGGTCCAATTAGTTAATGAGTTTCATGTAGAACATTCCCTTCCTATAGGCAAATAGCAATGACAAATCTTATACTTTTATGCCGACGGGTGGCACCCTTCTTTGCTTTGGTAATAATTATGAAAGTCGAGAGTCATATTTCTTGCGAGTTCCTTCCGTGATATACTGATAATGTGTGCTTTTCATATGGTATCATCCTGAATGTATCTAATTTTGTTGCACTTCAAATTAATTTATCAACTTGCTTTTGGAATACGAATTAGTTTTGGAATTTGACTTCAGTTGAAGATGCCTTTTGAGTCTTTAAACGTCTTTGTTTATTTGCAACTGCCATATTCTAGTGGTTCTTTACAGTGATGCCACTCTTTGCAGACTCTCCCTTAATCAGGCTATCGTGGTTTGAACTTTTAACGATTGGCTTTGGTGCCTGTTTCGACTTATTGGTGGCTAGGCTGCTGATGAGGAGATGTAGGCTTCTGCACATCGCAGTCATTCTATGGCCTCTTTTTGGTGTTATATGAAATTGATGTGTCGATTGAACTTTGATTAATCTTTGTATCATTAGCTGTTTAATCTAATAAAAAACGCACTTCAGAAGCACGAATAAAGTTTCCAATACCCTTATGAATTAATGTCAGGGAAATAGACGTTTACAAACTTTCATCATATTAAATCTTGGCATGTGAAATGTCCAACAGTTGTCTAAGAAGACCATGTTTGCAAGAAGACCATGTTTGCATCTTTGGCAGTTTGCAACAGTACTTGGTTTTGGATTATCCTATAACTGCTGATTTCCTTGGTGGTTGCATCTTCAATACAAAGTAGACAATCTTCAGACTTTTTATGCCAAGGGTTGCATCATGCATTTCAAACTTGAAACATATTAAAGTTCAAAGTCTATACTTCTACCCACTTGAAACATATGAAACTTTGCTGAAGTTTGATGCTCTTGTTTGAATCTATTCTCACAAAGATTAATCAGAGTGTAATGTAAACTGCTATTTTATCGATGTCAAAATTGTTAGAAACTGGGGTTAGGGTGTGAAGATAATCTTAATTATTTGCTTGAATAGCTTATGTCTAGTTTTTGAATAAATTATTTCGACCCTATAGACGTTTGAGTATTATGAAATTCTTGTCGGGATAAGTCAAGAAAACACTTTGTTTCCAAACACAAGAGAACAAAGAAAAATAAAGAGATTATATGAAATTCTTATGTTAGAATGAGACATAAAAAAGATGGAAGTTGATAGTAATGTCACCAACAGTAAAATGAGTGTGCACTCCGCGTCTTTGTTGTGATAATATGACATATCATATTATTAGCTCAAATTAGTGTGCACTCCACACTTCCTTACCTCATGTCCGAACATATACGAAATCTCATTGGTATCTAGCAAATCACAATCATCTAAAATAGTGATTAAAAATCACGAGCTTGGGTAACACTCAAACAAACCATTGTGTGCGTGTGTTAACTGTGTGGACAGTGTGCAAGAATGTAAGAGTTGGATCCCTTTTTTTGGGTGTGATGCCTTCTATTTATAAAGAGCCATTTATGGTTTAAGGATAAACCCCGCGTGAATGATCAACGGCTATAGACAGGAAGGGTGTTAATCATCCAGTGAATAGACAAGAATGACAGGTGGTGGCTTCTCTTGGCTCATACGAGGTCGTGCCCATCTCCATTGTTTTTCCTTGTGTGTCTCTCATTGTCATATGTCAGATAGTACATCTTAACCGTTAGTGACGGTTGTCTCATGCGTGTCTGCACGATTTGAGATTCTTCCCAAGGCCAGGCCATGGGAGCGTGGTTGGGCCTATCAAGTATTGATAATGAACTTTTGCTAAATATTGATAATAGGCTTGACTTTGACGTACAGTTAATGGACTTTGGCATTAATATTAATATGCTACCCTATAACATAAGCATAAGCCCAAATTTATATAACCTTAGCCACACACACCCTTAGTAACAGGGGTGTTCATCGGTTCGTTTTTTTGGTTAATTTTTTTTTTTTGGTAAAACTGAATCGAACCAAATTTGAAATTGGTTAAATCGAACCGAATAACCGAAAACTGAACCAAATAACTCGAATAACCCTAATTACTTAATTTTAATTGTTTATTTATTTAAGTATACATATTTTTAACGCCCAAAAGACTTTCAAGCTTAAAAGATGCTACATTTATGCTACGAAAGAGTTTTAATGTTTTATTTTCTTATATAAATATATGAAATATATATATATATATATATATATATTTATAAGAATCCGGTTTTCTATTTATTGTTAAAGATAGGATAAGATACAGAGTATCTTTATCTGATATGGGATCTACTACCAAGTTGGAATGTCAAGTTGGCTATGATGTCATGGATGATCTCATGTGAGCCCAGATTTTGCCTATAAAAGGCTGTGAACGAGAGCTTCATTTTCATCCCATTCTCATTCAACTAATACAAAACACACAGTGTCTTTGTACCATTTCTTTCTCCTAGACTTGTAATAATAGAGAGTTTAGTATATTTCCTAGTACAATAGATATAAATTTGTATTATCCTTGTAACTAGAGAAAAGGTGTAACTCCTAGTTTACATAGTCAAACGTATCTTTCCTTGCCCGTAGTTTTTACCCTATTGGGGTTTTCCACGTTATATCCGTGTGTCATCTTTTATTATATTCCATATTTTAGTAGTGGGTTTGCTGCAGTCCGGTGTCACTTTTCTCAACAAGTGGTATCAAGAGCTAAGGTTGGGTGTGTGTATAATTATTTATCGTATGCTCTGTAGTTGCCACTAATTAGTGGACCCTCCACATCAAAAGATAAATAAGATTATATTCACTCAAATGGTGTTCGTTACTATTATTAACTAATAATAGTTTTGTCGAAAAGTAGATTGTGATTGTAGCAATGGCGGCGAAATTTGAAATTGAAAAATTCAATGGGAATAATTTCTCATTGTGGAAATTAAATATGAGGGTTATCCTAAGAAAGGATAAATGTTTAGCGGCCATTGACGAAAGGCCAGCTGAGGTCACGGATGACAGTAAATGGGACGAGATGGACGGAAATGCTATTGCAAATCTTCATCTGGCGCTAGCAGATGGAGTTTTGTCAAGCATAGAGGAGAAGAAGACTGCAAAGGAGATTTGAGATCATCTTGCTCGATTGTACGAGGCAAGATCGCTGCACAATAAAATATTTCTCAAGAGGAAACTTTATGCTCTTCGCATGACGGAATCTACTTCAGTGACTGAGCACGTTAATAACCTGAATACTCTATTTTCTCAGCTCACGTCTTTGAGTTGTAAAATAGAGCCACATGAACATGCTGAAATTCTACTTCAAAGTTTACCTGACTCATATGACCAACTCATAATCAACTTAACCAATAATGTTTTGTCGGACTATCTAGTCTTCGATGATGTTGCAGCCGCTATTCTGGAAGAAGAAAATAGGCGTAACAATAGGGAGGACAGACAGGCCAGTTCAAGACAGGTGGAGGCGTTGGTGGTTACGAGAGGGAGGTCAATGGAACCTGGCTCCAGTGGGAGTCACAATCATGGTAAATCTAAAACAGGAAAGAAGAAGAATTTTAAATGCTTCAACTGTAGCAAGCAGGGTCACATGAAGAAAGATTGTAGGAGTTTAAGAAACTCTAATCCTCAAGGAAATGTCGCCAGCACTTCAGAAGATGGTAATGCTCTGTGTTGTGAAGCAGCGGTTGCAAATGAAGGCAGGACGAGATTTGCAGATGTATGGTTGTTCGATACATGAGCAGCTTTTCATATGACCGTAAGAAGAGAATGGTTTCATCAATATAAACCTATCTCTGGAGGCGGATCTGTGTATAGTTGCAAGGATGAAAAACAAAAGATCATTGGAATTGGAAGTGTCATGGTGAAGGTGCATGATGGTACAGTTCGTACTATTCGGGATGTGCGACACGTGGAGGGTCTGAAAAAGAATCTTTTGTCTCTAGGATAATTTGATAATCTTGGTTGTAAGGTTGAAATACAAAACAAGATTTTGAAAATTATAAAAGGCGCGCTTGTTCTTATGAAAGGTGAAATGTTGGCTGCGAACTTATACCAACTGAAGGCAGAGATAGTGGAGGAGGCGGAAGCATCTGTTGCTTCACATAGTCCAAGTCATAGAGTTGCAGTAACATGGCATCAGAAGCTTGGACATATGTCAGAACAAGGAATGAAGATTCTTGTTGAAAGGAAGTTAATTCCTGGCCTCACAAAGGTTTCTTTACCTTTCTGTGAGCATTGTGTTATCAGCAAGCAGCATCGCCTAAAATTCAAGACATCAAATTCTAGAAGTGTCTCTGTTCTAGAATTGGTTCATTCTGATGTATGGCAGGCACCGGTTCTATCCCTGGGAGGAGCAAAGTATTTTGTATCCTTCATTGATGACTATTCCAGGAGATGTTGGGTGTACCCAATCAAGAAGAAGTCTGATGTGTTTGAAGTTTTCAAAGTTTACAAAGCTCGGGTTGACCTTGATTCTGGAAAGAAAATCAAGTGTTTAAGGACTGATAATGGAGGTAAATATACAGGTGATGAATTTGATTCCTTTTGCAAGCAAGAAGGAATCAAAAGGCAGTTCACGACGGCATACACTCCTCAACATAATGGAGTAGCAGAGCGGATGAACAGAACCTTGTTAGAAAGAGCAAGAGCAATGTTGGCAACTGCAGGCTTGGAAAAATCGTTCTGGGCAGAAGCAGTCAATACCGCCTGTTATGTGATAAATCGGTCACCTTCAACCACTTGAGTTGAAGACACCGATGGAGATGTGGACGGGAAAACCGGTCAACTATTTAGACCTTCATATATTTGGAAGTCATGTGTACGTGATGTATAATTCTCAAGAAACTACAAAGCTAGATCCAAAATCCAAAAAATGTTTGTTCTTGGGGTATGCTGACGGAGTAAAGGGGTATCGCTTGTGGGACCCCACTGCCCACAAAGTAGTCGTCAGCAGAGATGTTGTCTTTATGGAAGACAAAGTTCAAGAGAATGAAGAAGGTGATAGCACTACAAGTGAAACTACATCAATACAAGCGGAAAAGCAGTTTCAGTCGAGTGATTCTTCTGAAGCCGTACCACAGCACGAGGTGTATGAGACAACTGAGTCTCAAGCTCAAACGACTCGTACTCTTAATCATGAAAGAAAACGTCCGGTGTGGCACACAGATTATGTTATGGAGGGCAATGTTGTATACTGTCTTCTTACAGAGGAAGGAGAGCCATCAACTCTTCAAGAAGCACTGAATAATTCAGATGCTTCGTTCTGGAGGGAAGCAATGCAAGAAGAAATTGAAGCTCTTCATAAGAATAAAACGTGGGAACTGATGCCACTACCAGCAGGTAGAAAACCTATTGGAAACAAATGGGTGTACAAGATCAAGAGGAACGGTGATGACCAGGTGGAGAGGTATCGTTCAAGATTGGTAGTCAAAGGATATGCTCAGAAAGAGGGAGTCGACTTCAATGAAATATTTTCCCCTGTGGTTCGAATGACAACTGTTCGAGTAGTTCTGGCAATGTGTGCTACGGATGATTTACATCTAGAGCAGCTAGATGTGAAAACTGCATTTCTTCATGGAAATCTTGAGGAAGAAATTTACATGCTCCAACCAGAAGGTTTTAAACAAAAAGGAAAAGAGAACTTGGTTTGCAGGTTAAACAAATCTCTGTACGGTTTAAAGCAGGCGCCGCGGTGTTGGTACAAGAGATTTGATTCTTTCATCATTGGCCTTGGATATAACAGACTACACGCAGACCCTTGTGCATATTACAAGAGGTTTGGAGACAATGATTTTGTCATCTTGCTGTTATATGTTGACGACATGTTGGTTGCAGGCCCCAACAAAGATCGTATTAGTAAACTAAAGGCACAGCTCGCTAGGGAATTCGAGATGAAAGACCTTGGACCCGCAAACAAGATTCTAGGGATGCAAATTCACCGAGATAGAGTTAGTAGGAAAGTTTGGCTTTCACAGAAAAGTTATGTGAAGAAAATCTTGCAAATGTTCAATATGCAAGATTGTAAGCCAATATCAACCCCGTTTCCTACTAATGTCAAGTTATCCTCCAAGATGAGCCCTAGCAGTGAAGAAGAGAGGATGGAGATGTCTCGAGTACCGTATGCATCAGCAGTGGGAAGTTTAATGTTCGCGATGATTTGTACAAGACCAGACATTGCACATGCAGTGGGAGTAATGAGTCGGTACATGGCGGAACCTGGTAGAGAGCATTGGGAAGCTGTGAAGAGGATCTTTAGATATCTTAAAGGAACCTCGGATGTTGCATTATGTTATGGGGAATCGGGTTTAACTGTCAAGGGATATGTTGATTCTGATTACGCAGGTGATCTTGACAGAAGTAAATCAACCACCGGGTATGCATTTACACTTTCTGGCGGAACAGTAAGCTGGGTTTCAAAACTGCAGTCAGTTGTCGCTATGTCAACTACAGAAGCAGAATATGTTGCAGCTGCTCAAGCCAGCAAAGAAGCAGTATGGTTGAAGATGTTGTTGGAAGAGCTCGGGCACGAACAAGAGAAAATTACTCTATTTTGTGATAATCAGAGCGCCTTGTATCTAGCAAGGAATCCAGCATTTCATTCAAAGACAAAGCATATACGAGTTCAGTATCACTTCGTTCGTGAGAAAGTGGAAGAAGGAACTGTGGATATGCAGAAAGTTCGTACTGATAATAACGTGGCAGATTATCTGACAAAAGCAATCAACTGTGACAAGTTTATATGGTGCCGATCCTCATGCGGCCTAGCGGAAACGTAAGCAACATGAAAGTGAAAGGAGGGATAACGTTGTGAAGATTGATTGGACTTCAATCGAATCTTCAAGTGGGAGATTGTTAAAGATAGGATAAGATACAGAGTATCTTTATCTGATATGGGATCTACTACCAAGTTGGAATGTCAAGTTGGCTATAATGTCATGGATGATCTCATGTGAGCCCAGATTTTGCCTATAAAAGGCTGTGAACGAGAGCTTCATTTTCATCCCATTCTCATTCAACTAATACAAAACACACAGTGTCTTTGTACCATTTCTTTCTCCTAGACTTGTAATAATAGAGAGTTTAGTATACTTCCTAGTACAAGAGATATAAATTTGTATTATCCTTGTAACTAGAGAAAAGGCGTAACTCCTAGTTTACATAGTCAAACGTATCTTTCCTTGCCCGTAGTTTTTACCCTATTGGGGTTTTCCACGTTATATCCATGTGTCATCTTTTATTATATTTCATATTTTAGTAGTGGGTTTGCTTCAGTCCGGTGTCACTTTTCTCAACAAGTGGTATCAAGAGCTAAAGTTGGGTGTGTGTATAATTATTTATCGTATGCTCTGTGGTTGCCACTAATTAGTGGACCCTCCACATCAAAAGATAAATAAGATTATATTCACTCAAAAGGTGTTCGTTACTATTATTAACTAATAATAGTTTTGTCGAAAAGTAGATTGTGATTGTAGCAATGGCGGCGAAATTTGAAATTGAAAAATTCAATGGGAATAATTTCTCGTTGTGGAAATTAAAGATGAGGGTTATCCTAAGAAAGGATAAATGTTTTGCGGCCATTGACGAAAGGCCAGCTGAGGTCACGGATGACAGTAAATGGGACGAGATGGACTGAAATGCTATTGCAAATCTTCATCTGGCGCTAGCAGATGGAGTTTTGTCAAGCATAGAGGAGAAGAAGACTGCAAAGGAGATTTGGGATCATCTTACTCGATTGTACGAGGCAAGATCGCTCCACAATAAAATATTTCTCAAGAGGAAACTTTATGCTCTTCGCATGACGGAATCTACTTCAGTGACTGAGCACGTTAATAACCTGAATACTCTATTTTCTCAGCTCACGTCTTTGAGTTGTAAAATAGAGCCACATGAACGTGCTGAAATTCTACTTCAAAGTTTACCTGACTCATATGACCAACTCATAATCAACTTAACCAGTAATGTTTTGTCGGACTATCTAGTCTTCGATGATGTTGCAGCCGCTATTCTGGAAGAAGAAAATAGGCGTAACAATAGGGAGGACAGACAGGCCAGTTCAAGACAGGTGGAGGCGTTGGTGGTTACGAGAGGGAGGTCAATGGAACCTGGCTCTAGTGGGAGTCACAATCATGGTAAATCTAAAACAGGAAAGAAGAAGAAATTTAAATGCTTCAACTGTAGCAAGCAGGGTCACATGAAGAAATATTGTAGGAGTTTAAGAAACTCTAATCCTCAAGGAAATGTCGCCAGCACTTCAGAAGATGGTAATGCTCTGTGTTGTGAAGCAGCGGTTGCAAATGAAGGCAGGACGAGATTTGCAGATGTATGGCTGTTCGATACAGGAGCAACTTTTCATATGACCGCAAGAAGAGAATGGTTTCATCAATATAAACCTATCTCTGGAGGCGGATCTGTGTACAGTTGCAAGGATGAAAAACTAAAGATCATTGGAATTGGAAGTGTCATGGTGAAGGTGCATGATGGTACAGTTCGTACTATTCGGGATGTGCGACACGTGGAGGGTCTAAAAAAGAATCTTTTGTCTCTAGGACATTTTGATAATCTTGGTTGTAAGGTTGAAATACAAAACAAGATTTTGAAAATTATAAAAGGCGCGCTTGTTCTTATGAAAGGTGAAATGTTGGCTGCGAACTTATACCAACTGAAGGCAGAGATAGTGGAGGAGGCGGAAGCATCTGTTGCTTCACATAGTCCAAGTCATAGAGTTGCAGTAACATGGCATCAGAAGCTTGGACATATGTCAGAACAAGGAATGAAGATTCTTGTTGAAAGGAAGTTAATTCCTGGCCTCACAAAGGTTTCTTTACCTTTCTGTGAGCATTGTGTTATCAGCAAGCAGCATCGCCTAAAATTCAAGACATCAAATTCTAGAAGTGTCTCTGTTCTAGAATTGGTTCATTCTGATGTATGGCAGGCACCGGTTCTATCCCTGGGATGAGCAAAGTATTTTGTATCCTTCATTGATGACTATTCCAGGAGATGTTGGGTGTACCCAATCAAGAAGAAGTCTGATGTGTTTGAAGTTTTCAAAGTTTACAAAGTGCGGGTTGAACTTGATTCTGGAAAGAAAATCAAGTGTTTAAGGACTGATAATGGAGGTGAATATACAGGTGATGAATTTGATTCCTTTTGCAAGCAAGAAGGAATCAAAAGGCAGTTCACGACGGCATACACTCCTCAACAGAATGGAGTGGCAGAGCGGATGAACATAACCTTGTTAGAAAGAGCAAGAGCAATGTTGGCAACTGCAGGCTTGGAAAAATCGTTCTGGGCAGAAGCAGTCAATACCGCCTGTTATGTGATAAATCGGTCACCTTCAACTGCACTTGAGTTGAAGACACCGATGGAGACGTGGACGGGAAAACCGGTCAACTATTCAGACCTTTATATATTTGGAAGTCATGTGTACGTGATGTACAATTCTCAAGAAACTACAAAGCTAGATCCAAAATCCAAAAAATGTTTGTTCTTGGGGTATGCTAACGGAGTAAAGGGGTATCGCTTGTGGGACCCCACTGCCCACAAAGTAGTCGTGAGCAGAGATGTTGTCTTTATGGAAGACAAAGTTCAAGAGAATGAAGAAGGTGATAGCACTACAAGTGAAACTACATCAATACAGGTGGAAAAGCAGTTTCAGTCGAGTGATTCTTCTGAAGCCGTACCACAGCACGAGGTGTATGAGACAACTGAGTCTCAAGCTCCAACGACTCGTACTCTTAATCGTGAAAGAAAACGTCCGGTGTGGCACACAGATTATGTTATGGAGGGCAATGTTGCATACTGTCTTCTTACAGAGGAAGGAGAGCCATCAACTCTTCAAGAAGCACTGAATAATTCAGATGCTTCGTTCTGGAGGGAAGCAATGCAAGAAGAAATTGAAGCTCTTCATAAGAATAAAACGTGGGAACTGATGCCACTACCAGCAGGTAGAAAACCTATTGGAAACAAATGGGTGTACAAGATCAAGAGGAACGGTGATGACCAGGTGGAGAGGTATCGTGCAAGATTGGTAGTCAAAGGATATGCTCAGAAAGAGGGAGTCGACTTCAATGAAATATTTTCCCCTATGGTTCGAATGACAACTGTTCGAGTAGTTCTGGCAATGTGTGCTACGTATGATTTACATCTAGAGCAGCTAGATGTGAAAACTGCATTTTTTCATGGATATCTTGAGGAAGAAATTTACATGCTCCAACCAGAAGGTTTTAAACAAAAAGGAAAAGAGAACTTGGTTTGCAGGTTAAACAAATCTCTGTTCGGTTTAAAGCAGGCGCCGCGGTGTTGGTACAAGAGATTTGATTCTTTCATCATTGGCCCTGGATATAACAGACTACACGCAGACCCTTGTGCATATTACAAGAGGTTTGGAGACAATGATTTTGTCATCTTGCTGTTATATGTTGACGACATGTTGGTTGCAGGCCCCAACAAAGATCGTATTAGTAAACTAAAGGCACAGCTCGCTAGGGAATTCGAGATGAAAGACCTTGGACCCGCAAACAAGATTCTAGGGATGCAAATTCACCGAGATAGAGTTAGTAGGAAAGTTTGGCTTTCACAGAAAAGTTATGTGAAGAAAATCTTGCAAAGGTTCAATATGCAAGATTGTAAGCCAATATCAACTCCGTTTCCTACTAATGTCAAGTTATCCTCCAAGATGAGCCCTAGCAGTGAAGAAGAGAGGATGGAGATGTCTCGAGTACCGTATGCATCAGCAGTGGGAAGTTTAATGTTCGCGATGATTTGTACAAGACCAGACATTGCACATGCAGTGGGAGTAGTGAGTCGGTACATGGCGGAACCTGGTAGAGAGCATTGGGAAGCTGTGAAGAGGATCTTTAGATATCTTAAAGGAACCTCGGATGTTGCATTATGTTATGGGGAATCGGGTTTAACTGTCAAGGGATATGTTGATTCTGATTACGCAGGTGATCTTGACGGAAGTAAATCAACCACCGGGTATGCATTTACACTTTCTGGCGGAACAGTAAGCTGGGTTTCAAAACTGCAGTCAGTTGTCGCTATGTCAACTACAGAAGCAGAATATGTTGCAGCTGCTCAAGCCAACAAAGAAGCAGTATGGTTGAAGATGTTGTTGGAAGAGCTCGGGCACGAACAAGAGAAAATTACTCTATTTTGTGATAATCAGAGCGCCTTGTATCTAGCAAGGAATCCAGCATTTCATTCAAAGACAAAGCATATACGAGTTCAGTATCACTTCGTTCGTGAGAAAGTGGAAGAAGGAACCGTGGATATGCAGAAAGTTCATACTGATAATAACGTGGCAGATTATCTGACAAAAGCAATCAACTGTGACAAGTTTATATGGTGCCGATCCTCATGCGGCCTAGCAGAAACGTAAGCAACATGAAAGTGCAAGGAGGGATAACGTTGTGAAGATTGATTGGACTTCAATCGAATCTTCAAGTGGGAGATTGTTAAAGATAGGATAAGATACAGAGTATCTTTATCTGATATGGGATCTACTACCAAGTTGGAATGTCAAGTTGGCTATGATGTCATGGATGATCTCATGTGAGCCCAGATTTTGCCTATAAAAGGCTGTGAACGAGAGCTTCATTTTCATCCCATTCTCATTCAACTAATACAAAACACACAGTGTCTTTGTACCATTTCTTTCTCCTAGACTTGTAATAATAGAGAGTTTAGTATATTTCCTAGTACAAGAGATATAAATATGTATTATCCTTGTAACTAGAGAAAATGTGTAACTCCTAGTTTACATAGTCAAACGTATCTTTCCTTGCCCGTGGTTTTTACCCTATTGGGGTTTTCCACGTTATATCCGTGTGTCATCTTTTATTATATTTCATATTTTAGTAGTGGGTTTGCTTCAGTCTGGTGTCACTTTTCTCAACATTTATTATATTTAAAACTATATCCAAACCGAAAACAGAATCTTTATTTCGGTTCGGCTCGGTTTTAGCAAATTCGATTCTGTTTTTTTCTATTCGATTTCAATTTTCAATTTTTGTGGGTGAAAACCGAATTTCGCACTCCCCTATCACGTAAACTTTTGATATTTACATTTTATAGTGTTACTATCTTTTTAGTTTGTGGTTTGGATTCAACTTAGCCCACAAGGGCTAAATGGGCCTTAAGTAACCCGGCCACAGAAACTAAACCCTAGTCATTTCCATATCTTTTATCAGCCGCAGAATCTTCAGATTTCTGGTTAGCCTTTTCTTTCTTCCTTCTTAGTTACTGATTTTGCTGCTGGTAAATCATTCATTTTCTTAATTTTTATGTTGTATTTGTTTTTTTATATATATGTTACCTTGTATGATTTCTTTGCTATGTTTATAAATTTTTGTTTATTTACTAGGCACTCATTAACCAATTATTTTATAGTTGATCTCAAGCACAAATAGATTGATTTTAGATATAAGTAATATTACATGATGTTTGTATAAGGGCTTATGGCTTATTTGTAACTTTTCGGCTTATACAAGCTTATACAATATTTTGGAACGTGGGTGTGTTTGTTTTGCTGTATATTGCCGGCTTATGGCTTATTTGGTTTTGGGCTTATGTTTCATAAGCTCATATTTTGAAACTTTTTGGCTTATATAAGTTTATTATGTCATAAAGTTTATATAAGCCGAAAATTTTCAAAATAAGCCATAAGCCAACCATATAAGCCAAAACAAACACCCCGGTAAGCCAAAAAGTTTCAAAATAAGCCACAAAAAGTGAGCTTATGAAACATAAGCAGAAAACCAAATAAGCCATAAGCCTTTTATATAAGCTTAAATAAACACCCCCTAATGCAAAATGTTTGTATTGTTTAGGCTTTCTTGTCGCGTACACAGCTTAGTCTTTTGTAGACGGTAATTGTAGAATACAAATTTAGATAATGATGTGTCATTTGTTGTACTAGTATAGTAGTATATCTTTTAATGTGCATCGTATTGACAAAAGTCTATAGCGGTATATTATCTGAAAGCAGGCTAAGTTTTATACATTTGTTTAGATAATGATTATTTACTAAACTGAACATGTGTATGCGCTTAGTGGTTTTGTCTATGTGACATCGTGTTATTATTTAGTTTCTGAGTATTCACGGAGATTCACATCCCGAATGTGTTATATTTAATCTTTATAATCTGGCTCTTTGAAGTTTTATAAAGCTACTTAATATTGCTTCTAAATTTATTTTCAGAGTTAGTGCTCGCATAATACACTTTTGACAATCATGGCGACTCAATTGAGCAAGAAACGAAAGGTTAGTCTCTCATTAATCACATCTACAAGATGATGTTTGTTTATAAATCTTAGTATAAATTGATTTTGCGTGTCTCAGTTTGTAGCCGACGGTGTGTTCTTTGCTGAGTTGAACGAGGTTCTTATGAGGGAACTTGCTGAGGATGGTTACTCTGGTGTTGAAGTTAGGGTTACACCTATGCGTACTGAGATCATCATCAGGGCTACCCGAACCCAAAATGTTCTTGGTAAATATCTTACTTTATGTTTAACTGGACTTATGATCACTATGTCAAATTTCATTTGCTGAATTATTAATAAGACAAACATGAGTGGAATTTGTACGTGTGTATTTTGTGACAAAATGAACAGAACTTGATCTATGTTTGGACCTCTAATTTGCTATGAAATATCTATGTTGAAAATGTACAGTCTCATACAATTATGTAAAATTATGTCACTAATTTTAAAATGATCACACATATTGAAGTATTCAACCTTCTATTTGCAGGTGAGAAGGGAAGGAGAATAAGGGAGTTGACTTCTCTTGTTCAGAAGCGATTCAAGTTTCCTGAAAACAGTGTTGAACTCTATGCTGAACGAGTCAACAACAGGGGGCTCTGTGCCATTGCTCAAGCTGAGTCTTTGCGTTACAAGCTTCTTGGAGGCCTTGCTGTTCGCAGGTTCCTAAAACATTTATGATTTCTATCATTACTTGTAGCAGTTTGAGTGAGGTTGATAAGACTATAACTTATTTTCTGTTTAACATTTTTCAGGGCTTGCAATGGTGTTCTAAGGTTCGTTATGGAGAATGGAGCAAAGGGTTGTGAGGTATGTTGCGATATGTACTTATCTTTCTGTTGTCCTGTATGACAGCTTGTGTTACTATTGCTAACACTGTTCATCGTTCTCAGGTGATTATCAGCGGGAAGCTTAGGGCTCAGCGTGCAAAATCCATGAAGTTCAAGGATGGATATATGATATCTTCTGGTCAACCAGTTAAAGAGTACATCGACTCTGCTGTGAGACACGTCCTTCTGAGACAGGTAATTTAGAAAGACATATAGACATTTTGTTTTGTAGAGCGTTCTTGATTTATATACCAGCAATTAACTGAAATGGTTTACAATGACAGGGTGTGCTTGGTATCAAGGTTAAGATCATGCTTGACTGGGATCCTACGGGCAAGGTTGGACCCAAGACCCCTCTACCTGATAATGTTGTGATCCACATGCCTAAGGACGACATTGTTGTACAACCACCCAAGGAAGTGGAGGAATACAGGCCACCACTTGTTGCTGCTGACGAGCCTTTGCCTATGGGCATTCAAGTAGGAGTCTAAATCCAGGGCCAGAAACAAGATTAGATTGGAGATCTTATGTCATGTGTCTTTTGTTGAGTTAGCTTGGAATGCCCTTTTTCTATTTGCAAAGTTGAAGCTTGATATTATCCTTAAATGAAACTAGCGAATTTTGTTTCTGTTTTCAAAGTTACTTTTAGCTTTTTGTGTTAAAGATTATAATGGCATAAATAAAATTGTGCTACACAAAACCTGAACACATGATTCTAATGTCAGTTAAATGCATTTTGGGCATATAAGTTGTGAATGTGAGTGTTTACTTAAATGGGTTGGATTTCTAAAAGGACATGATCAACATACGGAGTAGTAGTTTGTATTTGCGATAAAAGATTATTTTTATAAGTTAAAACCAATTCAGCTGCTGGTGGTATACGTTCACCAACTAAAAACCCACCATGCGTTGATCATATGATGGGCAGAAAAAAGAGACAAAAAGATGACAGGTGTCATTCTTTCCTTGGACTCGTACGGTTTGTACTAATACATAGCCTGCTGTTTTCTGGTTATGTCTCTCCTATTGTCACGTGTCAAGTGTCGTATTCTAACCGTTGGGTTGCAGTTTGATGCCTTCCCAAGTCATTGCGACTTATGAATGTTTGTGTATCGGATCGGGCTTATCAAGTATTGATAATTGACCTTACTTTGACATATATTTAGTGGGCTTGCCAATATCTACACGCAATCGCATACCATCATGATTAGCATGATTGCTTTGCTCATTAAATTTGTTTCTTCACATAATCAACTTTCATAGAAACAAAGTGGCTACATCGAACGCTAGGAATGTAGAAAACGAATAAGAAAACGTGTCACCTTCAATTGGTTATAACTTAAGATTGAAATCCATATTTCTAATTCTTGGTTATATGCGATTTTCGTTACTGGGTAACAATAGTTTGTTATTTTAGACCGGTTTCAATGTTCGTGTTCCTTTTCCCTTACTTAAACATGGAATTTTTGTTGTTTGGTTATTCTCCGTTAGTTCGGATTTTCTGTTTCTGTTATATTTTCGTCTCTTAGCACTATTTTTATTTCACATTTATAAGAATCGCCTACAACAGACCTCCCTAGTAACGGTTACGAAATTTTGACATTTTTCAAACTTATCACAAATGAATACATAATGAACACCACGATATATACAAAAGTGTATAAAGTTGAAGCTCTACAGTTGCCACTTTCAGAGCAAGAGTATGAAAGGATGTGATAACGTCTAGTGACTTTTTACATTGAAAGGCCAAGAATAAATACAATGATACAAACATAATGGGATATTAACTACAAGCCAAAGCAGATAGAACATACTCTCTAAAAAACTTCGGTAACCTTGCTTGCAAGAACTCTTTCTCGTCTTTCAATGTATTCAGCAGGAAACCAACCTACTTTCCCTTTACATTCACCTTCAGCCCAACCATTATTTGACACCTATTAACATTACCAGATTGTGAGTTACCAAACTCATGTATTCAAAGAAAGCTCGGATATTTTATATAATATTACAATTCACAGTATTCAAGAGTTGCATACTTTTATGATAATAACAAAATCACCAGTTGTCCAGTTGATAAATTGAGCTCCACATCAGACTTTACATAATATGAGAACATAACCCGGAACAAGATGGAAACAATTTAATAGGAATTAATTTAGTTCATTACTGTATAACAAGAAATTATGAAAAAGTTTAAATGAGATTTGAATGATTACTTCTCCTAAAAAGTAATCCACTCCATCATTTGAACCATTTTGCAGTGGAGGCGCATTATTGACTACTTCGTAAAAAGGAGGTGAAGGTGGAGGTGGAGCTGAGCTGTTTCAATTCGTTGTCGCTCTGATACCATTTGTCATTAAAAATTTAAAAAAGAAAAGAAAAAAAAGGATTATACTATGAAAATAAACTTCTATCAAAGGGTAATGGCACAAAAGCATACATCTCCTTCAAGATCATCAAGAATTTGAACAACCTTTTGGTGATAAGCTCGTTCTGATTCAATCTATAAAAAAAACGTGTTTCAGAAAATATAATGAACAAACCATGAAATGTGAAATTCATGGTGTTATTATTATTATTATTATTATTATTATTATTATTATAAAAACATCTCTTTCATTAGAAACAAAACAATATGATTACAAGAAATTAGTGGGGAGCCTCAAAACTATCTGAGCCCCCACACCTTTAGCAATAGCAAAACTAATCATACTGAAGATATGAGGTGCAACACGCGCCCCAATGTCTTGAGTAAAGGGTTAAATTAACTTATTACCCCTCATGTGTTTAGGTGTAAATTTACTTGCTTTATCATTTTTAATTTTATTTAACATTAATTCATTTGGCAAAAATGATCATTTACACCTCTCCATTCCATCATTCGTTAGAGCATCCGCAGCAGTAACGTGCCCACTCACGTTAAAGGGTGAATAACGCACGTTAAGGTGCGTTAGTTGATGCAGCTTGTGGCATTAAGGGTGCGTTAACGCGAGGCGTTAACCCCTTAACGTCACGTTAAGGCTTATTTTGCTAAAAAAAAAATTGACACTTTTCACCCCTATGAACTTTTATATATTTTGAACTAAAGATATTGGAAATTACAAAAGACCCCCTTATTTCTTAAACGGTATAGTAAAATAACGATACGATTCATTGAATTTCAGCTGGTTGGTTAGCCATAGTGTTTGTTGAAATTTAGTTTTAGTTGTTTGTTGATACAAAGTTGAGTAAAGATGGTATTTATACTGCTGAAACTAGCCGTTAGATAATTTTATTGGAGAAACTAGCCGTTAAGCCTTTTATTCAAACTTAAACTTAAACTGACATAACATCGTACTACATCATACAACACAATAAACTAGCCGTTAACCTCCCATACGGAAATACTTAACATAAACCAACACACGATATAGGAATACAAAGGCCATTAATTCATATATCTGTTCCAGTTGACGTTGTCCTTCAAAATCAACCACACTTGAAAATATTTGAAATCTTTCCCACCATTGCGTTCTTTGTAAACATTCATTGCATCTTCAAGACGAACATTTGGCTCACGTGTAGGCTGCAAATTCAAGTAAATGTCATGAAATTTTTGGCATTCAGAGTTCAACCGTGCCCACTTACTCGTTATCTGGTTTTTGCTACGAAAAGGACCATCTGATTGTTCATTGAACCTTTGTGATACGACTTGCTAAAAAGGTCCTTCGGTCGCATGGAATTCGTGAATGTTTTGCCACATATCGGCTAGCAAGCTTTCTTCTTCAATAGACCAACGATTTGCCATTGTGAATTTCTTTAGAAAGTGAAGTGTGCAAAATTGTATGATAATGTATGCTATATATAGGAGTGTATAAACGTTTAAAATTCAAATTTCAAAAACCTGAGCGGGATAAATTGAAATTTCAAATTCAAATAAAAAGGCAATTAAACTTTTAAATTTCAAATTCAAATACATGGGCGGGATTGTTTAAACCATTTAAAATTCAAAAGTGGGTGGGTGGGATTTTTTTGAATTTCAAGTTCAAATCAATGGGCGGGATTTATGAGCTTATTTAACACCCATTCACAGCTAATTATTGGTCACACCCATTTACACATAATTCTCACACATATCATACATAATTCACAAACAATTCTCTCAAAATAATGTCTCATAATCCACCAACAAACAATCCACCCCACTACAATCCACCGGCAAACCTTCCACGCGCATTGACTGATGAAAAACTGTTCTTGCAAGATATGCAAGAACTGTTACGTGTTGAAGCAGAGGAAGCACGTGAAGCAAGGGAGCGTAAGGAGTACTTAAGAGCTAAACAGGCTCGGAGAGACCGTCGTTGTGAATGGCGAATAGAAAATGGACTAGACCGTGTGCCAACGAGTGAGGACGATTCGAGTGATTCGAGTCACGAGGGCTATGTGTCGGATGATTCATTTTATTGATTCGTAGTTTTATGTTTAATTATCGTAGGTTTATGTTTAATTATCGTATTTTATGTTTCATGTTTGTTGTAGTTTGTTGTAGTTTGTTTAATGTATGTTTAAATTTTAAATATTAATATAAGTTGTGTATTATTAGTTATTAAATGAAATATTAGTTTTAGTTGAGGGTTGAATTTGAAAATAGTTGAGTTAAAGCTGAGTTATTGTTGTGGGTGTTTTTTCCTGAGTTAAGGTTAATGTGTTAAAACTGACGTGGCGCTGACGTGGCACTGAGTTATAACTTAACTCAAGTTATTGATGTGCTTGCTCTTAGAATGTTAAATGACCCATTAGCAGTTTAGTATTACTTTATACTCTAAAATTTTTACGAATTGTACAACTTTAGCAGAATTTAGACTAACAGCTTAATGAAATTTGGATGTCAAAAACTTTCATTTCTCAAATTTTAAGGTTATTTGAGGAATAAAACAATTAAGATTCATTGGTATAATTTTATTGAATTCTATAAATAAGTAGTATCCAAAAACAAAATTAAACATACTTAGATTTGTAAAATATTTGGTTTTGATTTTCATTGATACACATGTTTGTAAAACATGACTAGTTACACTCTTTTTATGTTTATTTTTATACAAAATAGTTTGCTAGTTTTAAGTCGTTTTAGCTTAAAAGACATGTCATCTGTAAATGTATTGTCAGAAAAACATATACTTCTTCCGTCTCAAATTTATTGTACACTATTGACTTTTTTAGTCTTTCTTCTTCAACTTTGACCTTAAATATTTTTGTGGGTGTTACATAATATTTGATGTAAAATAAATAAATGGATTGAGTTTTAAGTGTACTTTTCAATGATATTATTTTTTATTAAGTATTATATAATAAAAAATATATATTTATGATTAAAATTGAATCAATTTTACTTTGAAAGACAATAATTTTGGGACAGATGGAGTAATAAAAAGATCTAATTTTTCAATGTTAATTACATGGTACTAACGTTGTAACGCGCAATTACTGTTAAAAAAAAAAAAAAAACCCCCTTTAAATTCGTATATCAGAGCTCTAGAAGAGTCTCTTTTTGTACCCAAAAACATCGAATAAACCTCACAAACAAACGCAAACTAAATTCACGATAACCATCTGAACCCTTTTCAGCTGCAAAGAAACCGCACCCCAGATGGTTTGTTTAATTTATTGTTTTTTTAGGCATTTTATCGAACACTTAATTATATTTGCTAATAAACTAAGGTTGTTTACTAACTGTTTGTGCTTTTGTGTGTTGATAGTCTGTTACACTTCATACTAATTTGGGTGATATCAAGTGTGAAATTGCTTGTGATGAAGTACCTAAAGCATCGGAGGTTAGTTATGTTTGATTTCATTATGTATGTTTATTTAGTTTTAATAGATACTTAGTATATGTCTTTTGTTTAAGCTTATATAGCCAGCTTATGCCTTATTTGATTTTAGGCTTATGTTTTATAAGCTCACTTTTTGTGGCTTTTTTTGAAACTTTTCGGCTGCTTATTATGACATAATAAGCTTATATAAGCCGAAAAGTTTCAAAATAAGCCACAAAAAGTGAGCTTATAAAACATAAGCTCAAAATCAAATAAGGCATAAGCCGTCTATATAAGCCGAAACAAACACCCCCTAAGTTGGTGTTTGTTCTTATGAGCTTATTTATATATCGAAAACAAATAAGCTCGTAAGCCCACATGTAAACTTAAACAAGCACCCCATTGTTGTTTATGTGATGTTTTGTGTGACCATTAAGATAGTGATATTGTGTCGTGAACGAATGAGATTTACCCTGTTGAGGTTACTTGGAGATGGGCGCGGCCTAACCGAGGTATCCCGTGACCATTTCTGACCCTTTCCTTGGCGACCCGACCACAGATGTGTACCTAGTGAGGTTTGAATCGGGTGTGAGGAGGATGGTGAAAATGTATCGCCAAAGATAAATTGTATTAGGAAGGGTAATTGAGTTTTTTATATCTTAAGTTAGGTTATTAATTAGGTTAGTGCTTATTAATTAGGTTAGTGCTAAGAGTATTGGGTCCACTATATAAGTGTTGATTATCTTGCACTAATTACGTGGGTCTTATATGTAAGTGGGTTGACTAGGTTTGGGTTGATTCTAGTAAGTGATACATCTGTGGGTAGATCATGGATGTGATGTTCCGTGAAAACGAATGGAAATACTCTAGCAGTTGATTCAGTTAAACATTGGGGGCGAAATAGAGAATATGTACCTGACATGTAATTTGAAAAGGCGGGTACATGAATTTTGAAAATATCTTATGAGGTTATGAGCATCACTGTTTTGAATAAACATGAATTAGGGATAGCGAAATCTTTACTGTTAATGTCACTTCGCTCAAACCCTGTTCTTTTTTCTAACCAAATCCTGCTTGGAGCAGTTTGCTATGAAAGTCTAGTTCTTCAACCGTCAATTATACATAATGAGCTATTGCCTTTTTTGTATGGAATTAAGACAACTAAACCTTCAAAGATTATATAAAACAACGTTAACCTAACATATATCAATGTAAGACAAGACAGGTGATGGTAACCAGGGATAAGATGCTAGCTGAGTAGCTGTCATAAACAAATCTTACAGATATGAATCTATGATATTAGGTTAAGGCATTGGTTAACATTACATCTTGGGTGCAGCATGTTAAAGAGGTCATATACATAATTACAGATATGATGTAGTTGTGCTGTGACATTTCACTTCCCTTCCTTTTCCTGAAGCGAGCATCAATTCAACTTGAAGCCTGTGCATGTTTCCGCTCTATTGTCTTGCTGTAATTTTGTGTTTACTTAATGCGTTTATAAAACCATCACTGCAATTTAGGCAGTGAATCTTAGTATAATATATCTTTAAATAGGGCATTGCATATCGTGTATCCTTGGAACTATTTGAGTACCAGTTCACTTGTAATGCTACTTGCAACATAATCTTTATCACACATTCATGTTGATGGATTTTGTAATACTTGATGGCTACAGAATTTTCTGGCATTATGTGCAAGTGGATACTACGATGGTACCATTTTCCACAGAAACATAAAGGGATTTATGATACAAGGCGGAGATCCCACAGGGACTGGCAAAGGAGGGACAAGTATTTGGGGCAAAAAGTTCAATGATGAGATACGCGACTCTCTCAAGGTAAACTTTCATTGTTGGATGCTTTCATCCTTCTGAATTAGACTTTATCATATGCTCATTCTTCCATCAATAGTATTGCTTTTGATTTATGTCGCTATCTCCTAATATGATCATTCTCCTATGAATAAGACTTTCGAAGTCTGATAAAGTCACACAAACAAGAAATTGCTACATGATCTAAGTGTGTGAGCTCCATAACCAAATGTCTATAGCTAGTAGCAAATAATGCACTATTCCTTTGTGATTCATCTTCTATAAAGATTAAGTTTAAGGTGTCTTGAGTGATATAGTGATAATTAATCTTCCTGACATGAACTAGTAGATTTCATTTTTAGATGTCGTCGTCAGGCTTTCTTGTTGATGTTTCCGGGTGTTTTTGTGTTGCTTCACTGATGATTGTTTGGCTCTTTCTTCAGCACAATGCAAGAGGTATTCTATCAATGGCTAATAGTGGGGCTAACTCTAATGGGAGCCAGTTCTTCATCACTTACGCTAAACAACCACATCTTAATGGAGGGTATACTATCTTCGGAAAAGTGATACATGGGTTTGAAGTGCTCGATCTCATGGAAAAGGTAAAACTTGTTTATATCTGTGCTTAGAAAATCGATTACTCCCTTGCTACACTCTCTATTTCACAATGTTCGATTAACATTTTGCTTCCTTTTTTTTTTTTTTTTTTTTTTTTTTTTTTTTTTTTTCAATTTATAAAGTTAACCTTACTTGTTTACCTGTTACTTTTGAAACGGCTTATTGTGCGTTGATCATATTGCCATGTATGTGACTGATTGTTGCATAGATGATTAGACCAGAACTTGCAATTTTCATGAAATATTAGGAGCATTTATTTGCATAGCTGAATGAAATAAGCCGCTGCTTGTAATGGCAACCCTACACGTGTAACATGGTTATTTTCAATTGTTTATAAGACAATCAATCCTACATGATTCTTTTCAATTGCTTACTTGCTAATCTTGGAATCTAATTGTATATCTTCTCTAGGAAGTGTAATATGATTGTGTGTCAAGCTTGCATAGTTTTGCATAAATAGATATAGGTGGCAAGATTGCATGTTTGGCGGGTTTGAGGGCGGGTCGAATTGGATTTGGATGCACCACAATTTGTCCATTTTCGTACTTTCTAGTAAATTTTTACGCATAACAAATTACATAAACTGTATTATTACAATGATTAACTTAGTGTCTGAATAAAGTGAATTAGGAGGTTATATGTATTAAAAAAACGCTGGCCAATTTTCGACCCAATTAACTCGTTCGACCTGCTCAATCTTTTGTGATTATATTTAGACCTGTTTGAGACAAGCATAACCTAAATCCATCAATTCATAAGCAAATGGGTCGAAATTGCCATTTTGTCAATGAGATAGGTTGGGTTTAATGAGTTGTAGTGAACATATCAATTCACGTGTATTCCAAACCCATAGGTTTTGCATGTCACTATGATTTATCTCATTGGTAGCGAACTTGCTTGACGGATTCCTGTTATTTCACATGTAACTTTGATTTATATCATTTGCAGCGAAATTGCTTGTCTGTGATATTATCTAATATGGGAGTAACGGTAATCAACCTAAATGTGTGCCTACATATTAACCTAGTACTCATAGACCACTCAACAAAATAATCAACACCATTTATCATTTTGACAATTGTCCATTTGGCTGATTTGTAAGCAGAAATAAACCATATAACACATGCTATAACTTCGATTCGTTTATCCTTTGTGCAGACTCCAACAGGTCCCGGGGACCGGCCACTGGCAGAGATTAGGATTAACCGTATAACAATCCATGCTAACCCGCTTGCCGGCTAGTCTTCGTATCGATTCATGTGATCGCTTAACTTGAATGTTCGAAATTATGGTCCAGATTTTGAAATGTTTGTAATGATAGACTTATAACTGTCTTATCACTATAACCCGATTCAGAACTTTAGCATTTAGAGTTTGCGTGCTACTATGTATTGAGAATCCCGGGCTATAAAATGTGACTGGGTTCATCTCATGTAGGTGAGGGTGGCAATACTGATTTATCTACTAAAAAAATGGTGGATTTTCATTGCATCTTTTGCTCTACTTATACAGTTTCATAAGCATATTTTATACCTGGAATAATTGTAAAAGAAATTCAATGAAGTGTTTGTCATGGTCAAGTTTTTGTTGGTTCAAGCCAGTCAGAACATCCATGACTTACATGTATAAGTGTACAGTATACACTTTACCTTTAGTTATATATGATATGTTAAAACTTTGGAGCAGGTGCGGTGCTGAGAACGTAAAAAAAAAAATTAGGCCCGGCACAAAAAAAAAAATAAAGTGCCCTTATATTTCCATAGACCATAATCAAGTATGAAAAGCCAAAATTACGAACAAAAATCATTCTTGCAACAAAAGTATTACTTTTACAAAATAAAGTATATTTAAGTAAACGGTGCGATTCTTCTCGCGTTTTTTGAGGCAAAGTCTTGGATTAAATGATTAATACTTTAATAGTGTTTATTTTTAGTGCCCCTTAGTGGGTTGGGCCTAGTACATATAATGAGTATAAAAAGATTTAGTGCTTCTTAGTGGGTTGGGCCCAGCTCGGATGCTGATGATGCGCCGGCCCAAAACCGCCCATGCTTTGGAGGAGTTTCAACCAATGAAACCTCAAATATCATGGGTGCAAATGCGAGCAGATCATGGCTTGAAAGTTGAAACACAAAAGAAAGTGAGTGACGCTGAATATTTTTTACGCACACATGAATCACTAAGTTTGTTTTTTCAATTCTCGTGTATCCATAGTGATTGCTGAAATGCATAATCCTTCTTAAAGAGAAAGATGAAGATCTTTGAAATGACACTTTATTACGCGTTTCCTACACCTTCATGGCTTCTCGTCAACTACCACCAAGGTGGTATGGCACCCTCATTCCCTCACAAGAGGTCTCAAGTCAGGGACGGACTGAGGGGGTTTTCGGGGTTGCCCGTGAGCCACATGAATTTTTCTTTTGCAGTGTAAAATTATGTCGAATACTCCGGTTTATTCTAAAATGCACATGGTCTCAATTTATTTATTTTTATTTATTTTTTTATTTTATTTTTTTATTATTTTTTTAATGAGTTTTCCATAGTGTTAACATAATGCACCTCATAACATTTAGTTCTCAATCCGCCACTGTCTCAGGTTCAAAACCCGCTAGGTACACAGAGCAAGTACTCGATACCTTGGAATTCCAGTTGAAACACTTTGAACTTGATGTGAAAGATCATTCAAAGTTAGGAAAGTCATCTTCTATAGCTGATTTATGTCAAGGCTTAGCATACACTGGAAAAGCAAGTCACTATTATCTAGTTGACAGGTTGATACGACTGGTGTTGACTCTTCCGATGTCTACTGCGAGTGTTGAACGTGCGTTTTCAGCCATAAAAATTGTGAAGAGCAAATTACGTAATAAAATGGGTGATGAGTTTCTTTCATATAACTTAATACTTTATATTGAAAAGGAAATTGCAGATACCTTTAGTTTAGATAGTGTTCTAGATGATTTTAATGATGTTGGAAAACGTCGTGCGCGCTTTAAATGAAAAACTCTTATTGTAAGACTCTTTAATATTGTTTTTTTTGTCAATATCTTTTTCCAAATTTTTTATTTTAGCCTACCCGGCTAAACAATCCTGGCTTCGTCACTCGCTTAGTGGAGTTCCAAATCTAAAGAAGAATACCGTTCAAACTTAAAAAAAAAAAAAAAAAAACAATTCCATGCAACTTAGCTTTGCAATAATCATCAATAAAACTTAGGGTCAGCAAATTCCAAACTTGGATGTTTATTTTCCAGACTCTATTCTCTCATGGACAAATGTACTTTGTGTTCTAGAGATATATTGATTACTGAATATATAAAGAGTTTACACGTCAAATGTAATGTCGTGTACTAAAAAGTTTTATTTGGTAAATAACGTGCATTGATAGGTGATGTGTTCTTGTTGTAGGTATAGATTATGTTATCAAGTTTTACATTTATATTTAGCCAACTTAACCTATAACAAACATTATCGGGTAGTGTACCCGATCAATGTAGCCTAGTTGGTAAGCAGAGTGTCGATCACTAAGAGTGGAACGTTAATACCTAAGTATCTATCAGTATTTTAATCCTAATTTTAGTTATAGTTAAACGTAGTCTAACGCAAGGGGGTTTTCAGCCTGTGAGACTGGCACAATGTGTAGATCAAGTAAACAGTAAATAAAGTGAAGAGACAATTGACACACACGTACACAGATACAAAACAGATATAGATAAGATGCCTGGTCGATAGTAAGGAAGACTTGTCACCCTTTTAAATGCTTAGCTGTATAGGATGAGTACTAAAGTTTATTCTCTCTCAGTGGAGTCTTAGTATATGCGTGCATTCACTTAATGATTACTAGGTTTGTATATTATTTATCCCTTCTATAGGCTTACATTAACTATGCAAATGATGTTAATGAAGTAATTGTGCGAGCCTACATTGACAAGGCATGATAAACTCAATATGTAATCAAAACATATGCATAAGAAACCAATAAAACATCAAATACTCTGTATAAAAGCTGGAAACAATTAAGTCCGGTCAAATAGTGAAAAAAATGCTAACTCAACGATTAACAGATTGCTAATACAAGTAAACGAATCTTCCTATGAATTAAAGTACTAGTAGGACCTTCTTACTGCTCTGAATTCGTCTTTCAGGTTGTGTCTTGTACTGCCAATTCGTCCTCTTCTGTGGTATGTTCGCCCTCTCTAATTTGGCTGTCGAATGGGGTATTTATACATTCTGGAAACAGAAACGATACGGCGTATCTATTAAGTTGATACTCCGTATATAGGTAATTTCGCGTGGGGTCCAAAATTATTATATTCTAGAACATTTGTACACCGTCATAGGATACAACGTATCTTTAATCTTCGTACGACGCATGTTCTTTAATATCTTGGATTTATATGGTGAAGTCTTGAGATTGATACGATGCATCTCTGAGATGTCATGCGGCGTATTTGGAGTCGGATGAGTAAGATATTCATACGTTGACCAAGGTTTCATACACGGTGCATGAGAAATCCATGCGGCGTATGCTTCAAAGTCAGGCAATGGTCTTGATATCTGTCTAAGTCTTTATGTACGGCGTATCTATCTAGAATGATACGGCGTATCTTCATTCAGTTTAGTAGACTTTTCCAACTTGATCCATTTTGCTCCAATTTACGTCCAAAATAGCTAACTTTCACCAAATGCTTGTTTATAAATGAGAATTACAAAAGTAAACGATTAAGTATCAATTCTCATATAAAATAATATAAAACAAGCTATAAACATAGGATAAATGATGCCAATAAAATGTAGTTATTTGATATCATAAATAGGTAATTCAAAATGTTTTTAAAAATCGTGTTTGACTAATCTTTTTATTTTTATTTTATTCTTTTTTATTTTTTATTTTTATTTTTTGTCGACTTGTAGTATCATTCAATTTATTTTATTCAATTTTAAAGGATATAATGTGTTTGAGACATGATTTGCACATTACCAATTTTTGATTGATAACTTACACATAAAAATGGTTGTACTATGGTCATAGCCAATTTTGCATATTTGTACAATGATATGTGCAAATAAAAAGATAACAATATTTTTTCTTTTATCTAAAAGGGTGTTTGATTTTAGGATATAGGAATAAAAATATTAATTTCATTTACAATGAAACTTTTTAGTTAGTGCTATTAATGTGTCCGGAATTGTGTGTTTCAAGGCTTTGGTGCGAAGTTATGTTCATGTGTGAGGTCAAGGTTTGTGTTGTCAATCCGTGTCATGCTTTCTGCCGTGTGTTTGGTGTTAAATGTCATTGCGCTTTGGTGGGTTTGGTACGTAGAAGTTATATCTTAGTAAGTATGATATCCATTTTGGGATATCCCTTGGAGGTCGTAAGGTTGGTTAGCCGGTGTAGTGAGCTTAGATTTAGTTTGTTCAATTTATTATATTTGTGTCGTGTAACTTTAGTATCTTGCTAGTTTATTAATATATGCCGCCTTTCAAAAAAAAAGTACTGTTAACAATGGGTATAAAACCCACAAAATAACAACATACCATACATAGGGCTAAACACAAACTGAGGAAATCGAGCCGAACCGGACCAACTGAAACCAAACCGACCATATTTGGTTTATATAGAGTACTAATGGTTTTTGATTTCGGTTTAGTTTGGACCGACCCACCTAAACAATATGAACTGAACCGAACCGAACTAAGTCACTTCAATTTGATATTTTTTACAAAATCGATTTTGGTTCAGTTCGGTTCGGTTTTCGTCCACCGCTCGGCCCTCATACCTACAATGGATTCGTTTTTACAACAAAGAGCCCCTCAAAGAAACAAACAGTTTACAGTATGAGTTATCACTCCCCCTAATTCCCAGTATCTTCTCCAGTACACTTTCACTTTGCAGTTATGGCGCTAAAACCACCCTCCCCTCCCTCCCTCCCTCACTCCCTCCATAAATAAATAAATTAATTAATTAATTAACCAGGCCTCATTTCCCCAAATCCAATCAATCAATGGCTACTAATAACAACAACCAAGACAACAACAACCTTCAAACAACGCCTATATCAATATCATCAGCAACAAACCCTAAACCTAATAACGGAGAACCGTTGACCAAGTCAACGAGTCCGGAGGAATTTATACTGTCAGTTGCGTCGAATATCGCCAATCAAGCGTTGCAGTATTCTGATCCTGATGTTTGGGGTGTTCTTACTGCTATTAGTACTAAAGCTAGACAAAGACGTCAGGTTGTTTGTTTGTTGTGAATTTTATGTTCTTTTTTTAGTTATTTGTTACGAATTCACGTGAATTGATTTGAATTTGGTGAGAATGTGTTAGTTTTTGAATTTGTAGCGAATTCGGTGTCGAATTGAGGTGAATTGTTTGAATTTGGTGAGAATGTGATGGTTTTTTAATTTGTAGCGAATTCGGTGTTAAATTGAGTGAATTGTTTGTTTTGTGAAAATGTGATGGCTATGTGAATGTTTTTAAGTTTGTTGTAAATTCGGTGTCGGATTTGAATTCGGTGAAAATGTGATGTTTTTTTTTGAATTTGTAGCGAATTCGTTGTTGGATTGTGTGAAATGTTTTAATTTTGTGAGAATGTGATGGTTATGTGAATTGTTTGTTTGTTAATTTTTTGAAATTTGTTTTAATTTGATGTGGTGTGAAATTTTTTGAGTTTGTCGTAAATTTGGTGTTGAGTAGAGGTGAATTGTTTAAATTTGGGAGAATTCGGTGTTGGATTGAGTGTAATGTTGAGTTGATTGTTGCGTGAATTGTGTGAGGCGGTTGGAATTTGTGGTAAAGTGATGTGTTGGAATGAGGTGAAATGTGTAGGTTGTGTGATGATTGAGTAAGAAGGTTGTTGAATTTGTATGAGAGTTTGGTGTCAGACTGCGGTGAATTGTTTGAATTTTGTGAGAATTGTGATAGCTATGTGCTAACAGCGTAAGAAAATTGTTAACGGCTATCACTTTTTCAAGGAATTCAAACCATTTACCCGTGTCTTATACGTAACTTTTGCAAACTCAACAACCTTCTTACTCTATTCGGGCATAAGCATCACTTTTTTACTGAGGACGATACCAAATTTGCTACTAGGCACATACATAGCTATCACATTTTCAAGAAAGTCAAACAATTCCCTTAGTCCATAACTTTTTATACCCTTTTAGCGCATACCTATCATATTTTAGTAAATTTAAGCATTTTCCTCCGTCCAATATGTAAGTTGTTACAATCAACAACTTTTTACCATATTCCCACATAACGATTGCATTTTCACGAAACTCATGCATGTCATTCAGTTAGATACCGTTCTCAAATACCAATTTTCACAATTTTCTTACGCTATTAGCACACAATTATCACAATTGTCACAAAACTCAACTGTGATAGCCATGTGCTTACAGTGTAAGAAAATTGTTGAATTTGTAGCTATACGGTATCGGACTGAGATGAATTGTTTGATTTCTTGAAAATGTGGTACTTACGTGCGTAAAGTGGAAGAAGGTTTTCATTTTGTAACAAATTGCGAAGAGATTTAGGATGTGCGAAGTAAACTTGACGCAAAAATACAAACCGCAGCTGTCTAGACAAAAATGCAGGTCGAGGTGTTTACATTTATTGCCGAATATTTAATACGTGATTACGTTTTCATTAGCCCTGGATGTCTCAAGGATTGTGGACATATCAACTTTTACTATATATAACATGGTAGAGTTATTTTGTAGCAATTGCATTTAGTTAATTAGGTTCCGTGACAATAGTCATTTGCTTGTAGAATAAGAATATTGTTAAGTATATGACAAAATTCTGAACCGTTTCATGAATATATCTGAGACCAAAGTCAAAATACACCTCTTTTCGGGAAACAGACAAGAGGAAGTGGGGGCAGGCTACATTTTCTGTTAAATTTGTGAATATGTGATTACGTTTTATAGTCCATGAGGTTTCAGTGATGGGTAGGAGTGTTAAAGATATTTACTAAATTTGACGTTGTTGAAAGTAATTATACGGAGTATAGCAATTGCATTTTTCAATTAATGAAATTATGCTGATAATTATATTGATAAAGCAGGGAATAAATATGCTTCTGACTAAGGATGAACATGTCATTGGCCGAACTGTAGCTGATAGTCGGTTCCAGATTTTGTCAAATCAAATAAGTCAACAGCATTGCAGAATATATAGGAAGAAAGTTACTACAGAAGATGAAGAGGGTCATAGATTCTTTAACTGCGGCTTTCTGAGAGATACCAGGTTGTTTACCTTTTAAGTAAATGGAATTTATCTGGTTAAATATGGGGAATCGAGTTTATTGATTATAAATTTTTCACAGCACAAATGGAACGTATCTCAACTGGGAAAAGTTAAATAAGAACAGCCCTGAGTCGAAACTACATCATGGAGATATTATATCATTCGCAGCACCTCCTCAACATGGTAAGTTTATTTTACATTTTTTTCTTTGGCTTTCTGGAAATTTGACCTGTGATTAAAGTTATTATTTCTTCATGGTAGCAGAAGTTGCGTATGCTTTTGTGTTCCGAGAAGTTCTCAGACCTACGTCAGGAACAGATAGCAGCTCGCCACTAAAAAGAAAAGCAGGTATGTACTTGTGGGGTATACTCCATTATTGTATGAAGTCATGTTTAGTAGTTATGTGTAAACTTTCCCAAGGTGATTAGTATAACTTGAATGATTATTTGATCCTCCTATTGATACAAAATCCGTTGTGATAATGTTGATATTAATGTATAACCGATTGCTAACATGGAAAATTTTTAGAGGGGTATCTGCGACCTCATGGGGTAATTTTTTAAGTATCTTTTGATTCTATATGATATATATGCACTGCTGAACTAAATAATTTTTGCTACGCAGATGAGTTTGGCTCTGAACCCATGAGGCTGAGAGGAATTGGTATTGGTTCTTCCGAAGGTCCCATTTCTCTTGATGATTTTCGGAGCCTTCAACGGTCAAACACGGTATTCTTATTTGTAATTTTGATTTACCTCCAAATTGTGATTGATGAAATAGATCGTCTGACCGGTTACCTTTAATCGATATGTAGGATTTAAGGAAGCAACTGGAAGATCAAGTTGCAACCATTGAACAATTACGTAATGAACACCGTACAGCCACTGAGCTACATGAAGCTGTATGTTCTGCTTACTTGTTGGGTCTAAATGTTCTTTATCCCACATAATCTACATGCATGTGTTTCCCATGGGTTGTATTTGGGTTGGGGTGTTGACTTATGTGTTATCAGGTGGGCAAAACCCGAGAGGTTATATGATTTCCATTATGCATTTTTATTTTTTATTTTTATGTAGATATGTCCTTCAATGATTATCACAAGCTTCCTTGATTGGTTTCTTCTGTCGTTTTTGTAATAGGACTGTTTCACTTCTTTAATACTCGGAAATAAGTACCGAAATTGTGCATGCAGACAAACTTCATATGAAGGCTTGGCAGCCTGCCGATTTATTGCTTGTTAGGCTAGTTTAAAAGCATGAATATTGACTTATAATATCTCTATTTTTAGACAAACCAGTTTTTGTGTTACTGAAGATCTTTGGTTGGAGTTTACTTTCTGGTTAGTTGTACATTGCTTGTCTGTGACTCTGGTCTTACTTATTGTTCACTCATAACTTATTTTGGAACCATCTTTTGATTTGTATAGAATCATTTTTACTATCCTTGAAACACGTCTCACCCGTGCTTGACTCTGCTCAAATCTCAAGTGACTCCTTTCTTGCATATATTCAGGAAAAGAAAGACTTGAAGGAGTCCATTTCACAAACCTACGTAGATGAGCTCAAGGAGATGAGTAGCTCATTAGAGGCAAAGCAGAAAGAACTAGTGGAAGTTAATAAAATATCGTCTGAACAAAAAAATGCTTTGGAGGACCTTAATGAAAGACACAATGCATTGGTGCAGAGCTGTACTGAAGCAGATGAGATAATGCGTAGGTGAGTGAAATTTTTTATTAGGTTTGAGACTGAAAACTGTCAATTGGTATCCTTTTCCATGTAACATAGTGACCGAGTTGGTAACAAGGCCACACAGGGGCCAATAATCGCCAACTCGCCAAGGGTGTTCTCGCTTGTTAAAAAGTGAAGTATTGATTACCCCATATGAAAATAAAAAAGTATACCATGGATCCCTCTAAAGTTGAATCTTTTTGGCTTGTGCCATGTAAACTGCCAAGATGTATGTGCACCCACTATAATGATTTACTTGGGAGCTTTCCATGTTATAAAGGATGTTATTTGAATCTCTTTTTGGTTTATGAATGTGAACTTAGAATCATTTACGGAATTGCATATTTCATTTATACCATTTAGAAAGGGTTTTGGAATACATTATCGATTTACCGGCCAACGCCTGTTTTAAAATAAATGCTGCAAATAGATTCCTCTTGGATAAAAAAAGGCACCTTAATAAAATGACAAGTGAGATTAGCATTTTCATGTTTTTAAAGACCCGATATCCATTCAATCTATCATTTAACTTTATCCTGATGTTGTTCGACGTCATTGGCAAATTAGCATCTAATTTATTGTTCCCTTAATTATTATTCCCTAAAATGAGGTCCTGAAGCGACTGTTATGTTTTTGATATTATGAGTTTTTATGTTGTAAAATCTACTTTAAATTTGCAAAAGCTACAAAGATTTAGTGAGCTTACTAACTTTTTATCTTTTTAGCCAGAAAGCAACCATAATTGAACTCAAGAATCTTCTAGATGAAGAGAGAGAACAGAGAAAAGAGGATCGAGAAAAGGCTGTAGCAAATTTGACAGCCTCGATACAGAGGGTTAAAACGGAAGCTCAGGAGGAACTGAAGCGGCTCTCGGATGCCTCTCTTAGGCGAGAAAATGAGCAGCAAGAAATTATTAATAAGCTTCAGGTTTGCGAATGGATCTCTTTGATGATGGTACTTCTTATTTGTGTGTTTTAATGCAACAGGGAATAATTGAAGATTAATGTTTATGTTCTCAGGAGTCGGAGAAAGAAAGATGTTTATTGGTAGAGACTTTGAGATCCAAATTGGTAAATTTGCACCACCACCATGGACTATAATGTCATTGATTTGCTAATTCTTCAACAATGTGACCTTCATCATCTTTATTTTACTCCAAACAGGAAGACACTAGGCAGAAATTGGTTGGCTCCGATAATAAGGTCCGCCAGCTTGAATCCCAGCTTTCCCAAGAGCAACAGGTTTCTTCTGTCAGTAAAAAAGTATGAATATATCCTGGAATTGCTTAATATAGCTTTTAAATAGGTTGCCATTTTATATTTGATTTTCTGCATATAAACTGGTTTTTAATTATTCATTCTGCGATATTTTACTTGTAGAGGGTGCAAGAACTTGAGCATGAAACTAGCAGACTGAGAAAAGAACTTGAAAGCGAAAAGGTACATTTGTTACTCTTAACCAACTTAGTTTCCAACCTAAGTAAAGGTTATTATAACCTCCTGTAACCTTTGTTATTTTATCAATTAATACAATAAATTATTTGTTTATTACCAATGTTCATTACATTTACCAAATTTCCCTTCATATTCGCAAACTGAACTTCCACTCCTTTTATGAGCGAGAATAGAACTGATACCCCACATTTTGTAAAATTTGGAACTTTTAGCTACATTTCTAGAGAAACTTCCAAGCAAATATTATAAAGCATTATCTGCTAATAACATGTCAGACATGTTAAAGCAAAGAGAGTAAAATAAAGGTTTTGATGGTATCAATTATGAATACTGTAAACATCCTAGGGGCTTAATACTAATGGGCCTAATAAAACCCACTATTATTTCTAACAGTAAATTTGAACAATTTATGGGTTGTTAAATTTGTCAAAATTTTTCTTCTATATTTGTTGAAAATTAATCTTTCAACTCTATCTACCCTTAATAACAATTTTCAAAGTTTTTTTTAAATGAATAGTGATTTAAGGGTAGTTATGTTATATTAGCTAATGCATTAATCTACCCTTAATATCTATTTTCAAATTTTTTTGAAATGAATAGTGATTTAAGGGTAGATATGTCACCAAAGGGCTTTGGCTCAGTTGGTACCCACCTCCAAAAAAAACTCATGGGCCCACGGGAGAGATTTTGTGGATAAGAGGTCATGGGTTCGAGTTTCGGCCCGTGCTCACTCTAGTTGGTGCCCCACTGGACAAGAGAGTTGCCGGAGCTATTCCTTGTGGGGTGGACAATGGCTGGTGCCAAAAGGCACCCGGGGTCAGGTGTTCCCGCCAATTCACACCTTTTGATGCATTAAGTGCTTAGTCAATGTTTTGTTTAATGGGTAGTTTGGTTTTTCTAAATGGTTTCAAGTTTCAGCATACAAGGTTTAATACCAATTATCATGTATGTGTGTTATTAAAGGTTTTCAAAATGGGAAATGATTTGTGCACCATTTATTTTTGGCTATACACCACTAAATCACTCCAGTGATGCATACAGTACAACACCGCTATGCATAATTTAGTGGTGGATGGCAAAAAAAAATGGTGTACAAATCACCTCCCTTTCAAAATCTAATTCTTTTACATTTACTAAAAGTTGATTGATTTAGCAAAAGCTAAGAAGGGGATCTCTCAAGAACAAAATATGCACAAATTCATTGGTTGTTTTGCAAAATAAGTAAATATACATTCATTGAAAAGGAAACATCGATTTTTATTGGTACTCTTATTATTGTATACTACGTAAGATCCAGCATGTTACACATAAATCTGTATTAAGTTACATGTTTTTCTACCACTAAACTACAGAAGACAACACACTCATTATAAAAAAAGGCTCAAAATTCCATATAAGGATCATAAACGTTAAACAAAGAGATGAAAATGCGTTGTTTATTTCTTACGGAATACCTTATTTTGGTGATTCAATTTTTTCCCCGCAGCTACAATCTATAAAACTTTTGCTACAGAAATAAGTGTGCCATGACCAACTTCTAGCAACAACCATTGTTAGTTAACTAAGAATTTTTTGAAAGTGAAATTTGTTGAAACATACATTTAATCATAATCCTATTATAGGATGTCTGGAAACCGTTAAATAAACGTGTATAAACTTTGTATACAGACAATCAAGGTAAGTAGTAGACATAACCAAAGTGATTTTGTGACAACAGTTCCATCATCAAAGTTATATGTAAATTATACGAGTGATCAATACGTTTATACTAATTTCCCGGTGCGTTGGCATTCAATACCTAGTATATGTCAAAAATTGAACCTCCACTCCTTTTGAAGAGCGAGAAAATTACTCGTACCATACATTTTCAAATTTAAGCTCTCTGGTTACCTTTCTAAGCAATCTTTTGCTTTAAATGATTCCATAATTTCATTAGACCATAAAATTCCCGTTCACCTTTTTAATGTAATGAGAAGCTGTGGGGATACCCATTTTAGTTTCATGCAGAAAGAAGGATGTATATGCAAATCATTATAACTCCTTTGGCCGAAAGCTTGAACTAGGGTCTATTCTTTGTGTTTAGCAGGCAGCTAGGGAAGAAGCATGGGCTAAGGTTTCAGCCCTTGAATTCGAGATCAATGGTGCCATGCGGGACCTTGACTGTGAAAAGCGTAAGCTAAAAGCTGCCAGGGAAAGGATAATGCTTCGGTGAGAACTCTATTTTTCTTAAAAGAAAAGCATGTTGTGTTACCATAAAACTTAATAGTATGCACAAGTTAAATAGTTCTTCCCGTGTGTGGATTTGATTCTTTTGGTGTCTTTTTGCGGCTGTTAAATTTCATGGTTAACGTGCAGGGAAACACAGCTACGGTCTTTCTATTCAACAACTGAGGAAATCTCTAGTCTGTTTGCAAAACAGCAGGAACAGTTAAAGTTGATGCAGAGAACACTAGAAGATGAGGAGAATTATGAGAACATATCAGTTGATATTAATCCTAATATTGATAATGGCAATCGGATAGATTCTATACATCAAAGTAAAGAAGCAAATGGGTCTCAATGCAGTGGGAGCATGAAGGCAGCAGATTCCAGCACTTCCACCAAGACCCGAGGCGAAAATCAAGTGGAAACATTAAATGAAGAAGCCAGTGTAACTGAGAAACACGACTGTGATGCCCGAAATAAAGAAACTTGTGAAGAAACACAAGAAGCTGAATTTACAAGTGGTGAGCCTAGTGCTAAGGGTGCTTTTGGATCTGATATCGATGCTGGCCATACTGCACCAATAGGAACTGAACAAATACTAGGAACCGAACAAATAATGGAAACCGAAACCCAGGGACATGACCAAAATGTCGACTTGAACAAGTTAGTTGGTGATACAATGGTAATTGATGATGATGATGATGATGAGGAGGAGGAGGAAGGGGTTAAAGTCGATAATGGTGAGAATTTGCACCAATCAAAGGACCCTATTGAAGAAGATACAGAAGCTGGAGACCCTATTAGAACAGCTGATCTTTTGGCATCTGAAGTTATTGGTAGCTGGGCCTGCAGTACGGCTCCTTCATGCCATGGAGATAATGAGTCTCTGGGAAGCGGAGGGTTTGATAAAGGCAATCGGGGCAGTGCTGGTGGCGGGGGTGGGGTTTTGCAGGATTCTGCTTGTATTGCAGCTGAGAGCCAAACTGGTGGTGGAAGGAACCTTGAGCATGAAGCGCTTACTACGATGATAGGGATTGTTGCTCCTGAGATGAAGGGCCAATTTGGTGGTACTATAGAGAGTGATAGTGACAAGGCTGTTGCATCTAACTCAGATACAGAGGATTGCACTGAGGACGAGGATGGTGAATCTGATGCGGAGATCCAGGGTCGTCATAGTCCATCACATAACGATAATAATGTGGTTGAACTAATGGACGAGGATGATGACGACGGCGACCAGGAAGAAACCCAGCCAGATTCTCCTTAAACTGCATTAGAATGGTTCATCTAAAGGTATGCTTTAATTACAGGCACAACTAAACTACTAGACAAATTGGAATGAGCTAAACTGATTGGTTTGAATTCGTAAAAAAAAACAATAGGGTTTTCTTTATATTCAAAAAAGTTTCTTGAACTAATCAGTTTAGCTCGCCACGGAAATGATTGATATATATATTGCCTTAGATCCATCTGTAGTTGGAATTTATTTCAGTCAAATTGCATGTAAATAGAACATATTACCAGGCACTTTCTGTTTTGAGTAAGCAAAATTTGAAAGCGCCTAGGTTATTAGTTTATAAGCAATGATTAATAGTCTGGGGTATACCAGTCGGCTTAATACACTTTAACTTTATAACAGACCTTTAAGCATTGATCTGTATGTTCCATATCCATACAAAAGAAATTGGCTGAATGTACAAGACTTATATGCAATGGTGCGATGTAGGGGGTATATAGTTTTCGTGTAGAAAAATTTCGGTATATTCGGTTTCGACCCCCCATTTTAATTGTGAATTTTTTTTTTATACATTAAGCAATAAAAAATTTTAGATCCCGACCCCCCACTGAAAATTTTCTAGCTTCGCCACTGCTTATATGTGCTTCCCCTATTATTTTTTTTTCTAGAGTAAACTGCATAAATGATCCCTGTGGCTTGTTAATGGGGGGGGGGGGGGGGGGGGGGGGGGCGACCCCCCGAAAATTATTTTGCGATGTAGGGGGTATATAGTTTTCGTGTAGAAAAATTTCGGTATATTCGGTTTCGACCCCCCATTTTAATTGTGAATTTTTTTTTTATACATTAAGCAATAAAAAATTTTAGATCCCGACCCCCCACTGAAAATTTTCTAGCTTCGCCACTGCTTATATGTGCTTCCCCTATTATTTTTTTTTCTAGAGTAAACTGCATAAATGATCCCTGTGGCTTGTTAATTATTACGGATTCAGTCCATTTTTCCATTTCGTCTCGGATCAGTCACTGTGGTTATGACGTGTTACGGATCCAGTCCATTTTGCCTAATCTCGTTAACTTTTGCTGTTAATTCAAGTAAATGACCCAAATACCCTCACTTTTTCTAGAGTAAACTGCATAAATGGTCCCTGTGGTTTGTTAAGTATTACGGATTCAGTCCATTTTTCCATAGCTTTATAAAAGAATATAGAATGACAAAAATACCCTTTAATACTAAGTCAAACTAACGGAGTTCGGCAAAATGGACCGGATCTGGAACGGGTCAAAACCAGTGACTAGATTCGAGAAGAAATGAGAAAATGGACTGAATCCGTAATAATCCGCAGTGACCATTTATGCAGTTTACTCTTTTTTTCTAAAATGATATACCCTACCATCAAACTGCACCGAACTGGTTAGTGTGTCTTCATTCGGTTTGAAGGCATTAATGGTTCCGTTGGGTTTTAGTGTTGGATCTATGAATAACGTTTAGTTTATGATGCTGCCGGAAACCAAACCAACTGAATCATATGTCTTAAAATGCTGGAGAGCTAATATTTGTGGTGTAATGTAACAGCCCGGATAAATCAAAAGAAGGCAGCAAGGGAAGAGGAGTTCAGGAGGCACATGGTGCTTTTAGAAGTTTAACTTTAACCTTGTAAAATAGAGTTTTTTTGTTCTTTTCTTTTATAGTCTTGTGATTTGTAACTAATTATTCTTTGTAATTGGTATGCTTGTTAATAAGAAAAGCTATGGGAAATTCAGTTTTAGGGATATTGCATCCATTTTGCTCGATCACAAATGAAAGTTAAGTGATGCGTAAGACACATAGAAAAGACACCAAATTTGTCTTTCATTTTTTATGACGAGATGCATGTCTATTTATATCCGATGATTCATGCCGCTCCTTGTAACTGGTCTGTCTATATATTATATTAAGGGAAAATTTTGAAAATATACAAAAAATTGAATTTGTGTCCGCAATATAGTCAAGAATATTGTAAATTCCAATTTTGGTCATGTGCGACCGTGTTACTGCACGACTTCATTAAAAAGTTGACACGTGGAATGGCAAAAAGTACCATTCTAATCAGTTGGTGACACACTTGTCACATTTTGAATGACTCTTGAATGGGTCGCACAGCCGCCGGTCGAGCAAGGCAAATGTGTGACCTCATTCAAAATGTGACAAGTGTACTACTAAATGATTAAAATGGTACCTATTGTCATGTCACATGTCCAATTATGAATGAGGCCGCGCGATCACACACCCTAAAATTAGAATTTGCAAAATTCATTGAATTTTTCAAAAACTTCTAAAAGTTGTCTTTAAAATCCTAAAGATGACTCTCATTGAATATGAAACTGTGGTGGTATCTTCTTAAAATATAGTTATAGATAAAACATCTATCATGCATTATTAAACAATGTAATTTATTAGTATAATTAATATTTTTCAGGATAAAAGGTGTTGCTTCTATGAATAGTATGGTTGTTTTGACATTTTAATAAATACTACGTGGACGCCAAACAAATTAGTACTTTGGAAAATGGCTAATTTGACAAACTATATACTAGATGGTTTAAACTTGAAATTTTACCAAATAAAATTAAAAGTTTTGGGTTTCTGTGTCATCTTCCTCGTGGAAAAGATCCAGTGCAAACTTTCTCCATTAAAAATGGCTACTGAGCTTTGTTTCTCGTTAGTGACTCAAACAACTAATTTTCAACATTATAAAACGTACTTATTCCATCATAAAACATCATTTACTTGGACTAAAACTTACAAAATTGAGTTTATATGTTACAGATTTAGAAATTTGAGGCCCTTAAAAAATGGGGGCCCTGTGCCACCGCACACCTTGCACATGTTTAAATCCGGGCATGATTACATTACATAAGCTGTTTGATTTTAATGTAATTGTAATTCACTTACTCTAATTACATCAGGTGAAGGAATTAAAATATATAAAAAGTAAAGAATTCAAATTATATAGAAAGTCAAGATGGATAATTTTATTTAATAGAAGATAATAGTACATCTTCTATGGCTCGTACAAGAGCACAATCCGGAACTCTACCCTCAAGAATAACCTTATCATTACATCCTACAGCCCAAGTAGCTATACTATGAGCAACTTCATTCCCTTCTCTTTTAACAAACGACCATTGACACGTACTAAAATCTAGAGAAAAAGATAAAATCTGTGAAAACATGTTGGCAATTTGTAAAAGAGTAGATCCGCTACGTAGAGCATTAACTAGGACCTGAGAGTCGGATTCGAAAACAACATTCGGGTAACTTCTACTTCGAGCATGACTTATATCCCACATGATAGCTTTCGCTTCGGTTTCCAATGGAGAACTCGCAAAACACTCTCCCCGAGCACCTGATAATAACACTTCTCCATTATAATTTCAAGCAACAAAACCAAAACCCACCTTTCCGGACTCTTTGATCCAAGATGCATCACAATTTACTTTAACCTGGTGAAGTTGTGGTTTAGCCCATATGGAAGCTTTTCTTACTTGTACCGAACCTGCTCTTGACATATCCTTCTTGTTCGCCATATGGTATTATGCTAGTACATGCTTAACAACAACATCCACTTCCCAATCCCTTCCGTCAGGCTGACCATGAAAGTTCTTATTTCGTCTCGTCCATAACCCCCAAAGTATCATTATGAACGTCTCCCAACTCAACGGACTATTTCCTAGAATCATGCAACAACAGCTTCCAAAATATCAGGATTATTTTCTTCATACAAGTAACCAAAACCACATCGAATCCACACCTCTTTGGCTGCCGAACACTTGTACAAAACATGCATTACATCTTTACCAAACTCGCCACAAAGTGTACAAGTTACTGATGGTAAAGTAAGACCTCGAATCTGCATATTTTCAACAGATGAGACATAATTTTGCAATGCTCGGCACACGAATAATTTGATTTTGTTAGGTACATGTGCCTTCCAAAGAGCCCGCCATAATCAAATACATTCTTCTGTATCATTCTGCTCCATTTCATCGGCTAAATCAAGAGCCAAAAAATAAGCCATTTTTGTTGAAAAATGTCCATCTGGACTATTTAACCAGTAAAGAGTATCAAGACTCGATTGATTCACAAAACAACATGAGATTTTGTTTGCAACATTATTTGGGAACAAAGATATAAGTAGTTCCCTGTTCCAATCATCACCATCAACATTTAATAGGTCATGAACATAAATTACCCCGCAATTGTCTGGTTTAGGACCCAAATATCTATGGTTCTCAAGCCAGTAATCCTCCCACACCTTGACATTATGGCCATCACCTATATTCCATTTACATCCTTTCTGAACAAGTTCTTTGACTCCATGAAAACTACGCCAAATGTAGCTAGGATGATAGCCGACGTTTACCTCAAAGAAAGTTGATCTTGGAAATATAACGAGCTTTGAGTACCCTTGCCACCAATGTGTTTGGCTATGTAATCAGCCGCCATACCTGTTTTGCAAGAAGAGACCTATTAAAATGACCCAAATGGCGAAAGCCAAGACCCTCGCGAAACTTTGATATACACATTTTCTCCTACGAACACCATCAGATAGGATTCTGTTTAACCCCATTGCCCCACCAAAAAAGGTTAAGATCTTTGTGAATATCATCAATTAAAGTTTCAGGAAGTAAAAAAATATTCATTACGTACATAGGAATAGCTTGACACTACGGTACATAAATCCTCCTCGTTCTCCACCCACCTCCCATCCTTGTCTTTGAGTCTTAAAATATTGTTATGTTTTCGCCGGTTGCTAGCGCGAGAGTGGAAAAATCAAGTATTTTTGTCACCCTCTCGAAGCCACTGGACACAACTACGTTGTTTCCACATAATTTCCTCTCTAGTGAGTAATTCCTTGATTTCTTGCCGCAACGCCCGTTGCTCTTCCCATGTTGAAGCATCAAAATAATTATGAAATACGTCAAGGGCTCTTTTTTTCGATTTGATTGAACGTTGAAAATGGCCAAAACTAACTTTATGCCATTCTGAAAGCTTAGTTGCACATTCTTTCAAAATAGCACAAGGAGTCAAGGATCATGCTCAAGTTCATTAGCAAGATAAGATGCCCATGTATCTGTAATGACCCGATGGATATTCTGATCACGTAACCACATACTTTTAAAGCGAAAAAATTTGTTCTTTTTTCTTACAAGTGGCACCAAATGGCATACAATGGAGGAATGGTCAGAAGAGATGCGTGCCAAGTTTTGAAATGACACAACAGGGTATAACTCTAACCAGTCTGGGTTGGCAAGGAACCTATCAAGTCTTTTCTTAACATTTGCTCCACCTCGCCGCCCATTACTCCAAGTATATCTGAACTTCTTTGTGAAACTTTAGCTACGGTCTGAACATGTTCCAAGTCCCCAGTTGAAAATTCAGAAATTACCATATTCCCCTCTATGTCATCGCCATGTAAAACCACCTCCTGGTTCGATAACCTTAGATCGAGCAATCCTTCTGCTTCCTTTGTATATTCCTTATTGTTATTAAAAGTAGTTAAAACACAATGTGGCAGTTCACCAAACGACCCATCTTCTTTTAAGTTAGAAGCCCAAAGCCATTCTTGAAAAGGCCAGTTGTTGAATGTCTTCCCATCAATCTCAAGTGGCTTTGTGAGACACTTTTTCTCCGTATGACCCAATAGTCCGCATCAATAGCAAAAATTTCAAGATTGAAAGTTCTGAATTACCTTGTAATTCAAAATTTTATAATTTGAAACATTAATATTTATAAATTATTATTATTATTATTATTATTATTATTATTATTATTATTATTATTATTATTATTATTATTATTATTATTATTATTATTATTATTATTATTATTATTATTATTATTATTATTATTATTAATAACATCACTTTATTAGAAAATCATAGGATTTACAAGAAATTAATGGGGAGCCGAGATACTAACTGGGCCCCCACTCTTTTAGTTATAGCGAAGGTAATCCTACTAAAAATATGGATAGCAGCACGTGCTCCAATGTCGTGAGTTACCGAGAATCTTCAGATACGCTTTAGTAAGGTCACCGCATCCTTCTCAAGTTCTCCAAAAGAAGAGAAAGAAAAGGGGAGAAACCCATATCCAATATCCACGCATTTAGCCTTGTACTTGACGCGTTTATGTTGTGCGGCTTCAATAACCGCACGACCCGACACAAAATCAACCATACCGGTTTGCGTCAAGGGTGATGACCCTGTCAGATCAACACATACACCAAGCCCACCATCCCACGAGTAAAGTAACATATCAGCTGGACGTAAGGGTTTGTCCCTTTCTCCACTAAGCCCAATATCAACCTCCTTACGAGTTGAAATTCCTGACCGAGAACATATGTCAACAAGAACATCACGTACCACGTTATGCCGATGTTTAATACCAATAATACCCACGCACGATACAACATGGTCCCCATAAATATCCCCAGTAAAGACCCTGGAACAAGCTGAGCACGGCATCTGAACAGAAAATAGAGGAACACCTAGCCGATAACACAACACACATCGGTAAGTCCTAGCATTCATAGTTTGTCCCAACCCAGATATTGGAACCACCCTAAGCCAATCTGAAGTGTAGTCCTCCTTTTTCGAACTCCATCGCACCATCTATCGAGAAGATAGGCGAAAGGTGGATTCAACTGTTTGGGTAACATGTGTGAAATGTATATCTGCCAATTTCTTCATGAGTTTGGGGGCAGCAATCTCACTTGGGTTACTCAAAACGCATCTCGAGAGTTCAAACGTATCAAGATGTCTAACAATCAAGAGTTTACAATTATGCGTCCAATTGCCCATAATTGTAACACCCCAACCCGAAAAGGGTAGAGATATCACATTCATGGTGTCAAACAGAACATACACAAGCGGAAGACTTTAATAATACAAATAAGTACAAAGTTTACAAATGAATTCTAAGGAAAAAGAAGTATAATGACCACAACTAAGATACAATAAGTCTAATATGAAACATCTCCAAGTCAACTCTAATCCATGGTAGCTATTAATGGTGTAGTCCTCTAATAGCTCCTATGCACTCTTCACTCATATCCCATCTTCCTTCTAAAACCTACCACAGTAAAAAGAAATGCGGCTGAGCTTAAAAAACCCAGTGAACAGATATAGCAATAAAGAACATAAATATAAATGTTGTGGAAAACTAGAAGGGGGGTTGAATAGTTTTACATCATTTTTATTTTTATAAAAACTTTGTTTACAATATCTTCGATTCTAGTTTTATGTGAGATCAATACTTGCACATTTGGGAATACTAATATATAAGAAAGTAAGCAATAACAATATCGATAAGTAAATAAAGAGATAGAGATGGAAAGATCGCACCACAAGACAAAGGATTTATAGTAGTTCGGCTATGAAGTTCTTCTTCGCCCTACTCCACTCCCCGAGCACCTAACTCGAGAGTTTTCTTCACTATGTCAACAAGCTCCCTTATGGCGGAGAAACCTTACACAACTTTTTCTTACACCAATTAACGACACTAAGCTAAATGTCGAGTTCTAATAGTAGCTAGAACCAATCTCACGACTCTTCACAATTTCTCACAACTTCTACACGACTTATACACACCACAACAACTTCACACCTTCACACTACTTCTTCTTCACAACACTACTTCTATTTCACTATTTCTCTTCACTACTAACCCACCTAGATCTACCTATTATAAGTACTCTACACCTTTACAAATAATTTACACAACTACAAGACTATATACACAAATCTACAATACTTCTTAACTTGATGTTGAAGGAGTATTCTTCTCTTGCACTTTGAATGGTGAGGGATTGAATCACTTGAAACAAATACTAATAATCTTATTATAAAAGGATTTAGAAGTGTGTTTGAAAAGGATTAGGACTGAAAATTTTCATGCAAAAGGTGAGGAAAAATTGCAGAAGTGAACTAGTATTTATAGGCAAGAGAACCTGGCCACAGGAGCGTGCCGGCCCCCTTAATTGGTGGCCGGCCCCCTTAAAATTAAAGGGGTTGCCCCTTATAATTAAGGGGGGCGCCCTTCTGTAACAGCCATTTCTCTTGTCTTTTTATGGGGAAAGTTTATTTGGTGAAAATATAACTGATTTTGGTTAAAAATTTGAATTCATATATTTATTATGAATTAAACATTTTTCTTTAATTACCAAACGTGTTTTTCTAAAATATATAAAATGTTTATAACATTTTATAAAATTTGTAGTGTCTAAATAAAAATCTCTTTGATCATAAAATGTATTAGACATTTGTTTATTCATACCTTAAGTGATTTATTTGGATGGAATGATATTTGCAACTAAATACTTGTTTACGTAATGATTTTACGTTTAATGATTTTACATCTTGTGATCGTCAAAACGTAGGGATATCGAGAAATATTAATAAAGTTTTTATGCATTATTGATATCAACAATCTCCCCCTTTTTGATGATTAATGTCACACCCCCAATTTACCTGACTTGCAGCGGAATGGAATACTTGGGGGTGTCTGTCATAGCACCACAGTTACAGTTACATTGAACGACCTAAAGTGTCGTTTGGAAAATACTGCGTTTGATCATTGAAATAATCCAGAGTTTACAAAATGAGGTCCCCAAGATGTGTTGCATGTTTATGAAAAACAAGTCATACTAGATCAAATATTTACATAAGTGCATGAAATAATGATGAGACGCGTCGACTCCGCGACTCCATGAAGGTCCAAATGCATGTCACATGAGCTACCTTAATAACCTGAAATACATTGCTAAAACGTCAACACGAATGTTGGTGAATTCCATAGGTTTGTAAAATGTAATGATGTACGGCCACCACAAGTAAAAGTGCAAGATAAAAATCTCATGAAAATTGTACAATAGACCTTAAGCTCATGACCCCGAAGCTATGACTGATGAAACTATGCCCCTCCTGAATGTTCTGCCGAAACACTCAAATGTAAAAGACATGACATGCATCCGCTTACTGTTGGTAATCACTACCACGGATGGAGGCGTCACCCTCGATAGATCTATCCACTCATTCTCGCTTACCGGTAAATTAACGGTTCATGATGTTACAGGGGACTTATCACATGGCAAGGTAACTTAAGCTATGTACATGGGTTTTGATACTTGGGCTCGTACAAAAATGGTTGATGCAATGTATTCCCCCCGTGGGATTTGAAAACAATCAAAAATGTTGAATTGAAAACGGGGCTATGAAAACTCACCTCTAGCTGATGATACTGTGATGAAGTGAAATGAACAACAATGAACAATTAGCTGCCGCAACCCAATATGATGGTACCATGAACAATTAATGAGCTGAAAATAACAAGGCGCGCACACTAGCCGCAACCTAAAGTGAATGATGAACGATCTACTTTAGATCACCAAATGATGTTATGAATGTCCATGCACATGTTTCCTATACCACTCTACTCTTTGAAAAACACTTGTTGTTATCAAAAGTATATATTCCAAGACTTAGGAAAAATATGGCTATTAGAAAAATAAACTAGTTGCAATATATATACTTATATATATATCGTATGTACCAATGTTTGTGTTGAAATCCTCGGTTTGAAATCCTTGAAATAACGCCTTGTGGTGATGAAAATATACTTGTAATCACTAATACATCATTGGTTATGAAATTGGGTACTTGGTTAATATTTCTAGAAAATCTAGAATTTAGTACGTAGTGTTATTATTATTTCTAAAAGCTGCCAATTATAGAGGATTTTTGCCGATATTGAAACGTGAATATCTTTGTCGTTATAAGTCTGTTTTACTTGTTCTTTATATCCACGGTTACGTCTTAGTATGTAGTAATATATTTTGGAAAGATTGACTCCTCCGGGTTACGTCTAAAGTCTCTTTTTGTCCGACGAAAAACGTCCATCAGCATGTATTTTTCCGGAAAATAGTTTTCGTCAATAAACTTGCAAAAATCATAACTTCTTCGTTATAAACTCTTTTTAATCCGTTCTTTCGCCTACGGATTCGTTTTTGAAAGTATTTTCCAAAAATTTTGCCAAACTTTCCTTTATGTTTACTGATTTTCCTGGATTTACCAAAATGGGACAGCATGTTTATAAACTTGTTAGAAATCCATTTCCAAGGTTCAAAACTAGTTTCTACTTCAACCAAATCTCTTGCAAACTTCACAAAACTATACTAATCTTACCATACACCTTCTTAGGGTGCCATGGGTTCCTAATGACTAGTAATCAAGTTAATTTAACAAAGGAACACCTAAATCACAATCTATGGTTTGTATGTTCAAAAAGTCTTCAAAAATAAAGTGGTATAACTAGTTTGTGCATGAAATTAAGCATGAATACCATAAGATACATATGTTAATTTGATGAAATCATGAAAATAAATTTGAATACTCACTTTGAAATAATAGATGATGAGATGATGAGAAACCTTGGATTACTTGTGTTTTTGTGTTATGATTCTTGATTAGGATGATGAAATGAACAACTTTGATGCTTTGTACTTTGAAAAATAATGGATTTTGGTTATGGATCATATATGGGTCGTGGGTTTTGGGGGTGAAAGAGATGAGAAAAAGTGAACTTATGATTCTTAGAAATTGTTATGTTATGTTATAAGTGTTTATGGGGTTTTTGGTAAATATTAGGATAGTTATATTGTATAATACTTGTACATAAATACATGAGGTTAAAATGAAATCACATGGTGTCTAGGGGAGGGCATGTGGCCGGTTTTTAATGTGAAAAAGAGATGCAAAGTCGGTTTTGATCACTTAGAAGATATAGTGTATTATTAGTTGTAGTTTAGTGTAAGTATTTGTTATAATCGGGTACTGGGTTTGCTAGAAATAAATATTAAGGAAGTTAACCGGGACTTAATAAAGTCATAAAAATGTTAAAAATATGTTGGGTACAGTTACTGAGTGTTCGGGTGATTATTGTTTAGTTTTCACGAAAACCGTTGTTATATTCATAAGCGTACGTTATAAATAAAATAAATTTCCAAAATACTGGGTAACTGAATGTTATAACTTTTATGATGTTAAAATGGATATAAAAATATGTCGGGACCATTGTGGGAATATTTAAATATATTCGTCGTGTATAAACCGGGTGTTAACGTTTATTTAGAAATCACAATACGTAAAACGTTAAATATACTGAATATAGTAATTTGAAAATCCTAAGAGTGGTATAACATGAAAATGCTGTTATGATGATATGCAGACTATCTCCAGTCCGTATGCAGTGTCCTTAGCACTAATGAAATGAATTCGCACCTAAACCAATCCGGTTACGCGAATTTGAATACCCGTAAACTAAATTTACGATGAAATGTGTAATGCACGTGAATGATGAAATCTTTTCCCGCAATGAATAGTGTTCCATGAATAGTAAAATTTCTGAATGCTTCTCGGAATGTCAAACTGACACCAAAAATGATGAATAGTAAACTGATGAATAGTGTTTTGATGAATAGTGTTTTTCCAAAGTTCGGGAAATGACCTGAAATGGTGAGTTGTGACAGTCTTCCCCTCTAAAAGGAACTTCGTCCCGAAGTTCAGTTTATGTTGGTATCTGAGAATGTATTGGTGAAAAGGTGATGATATTCGAGAATTCCAGCGAACTCTACGATAGGAATTCGACTCTGTTTCAACTGTTTGACCACACGGTCCATGATTTCTGTTGGTTCTCTTACAAGGTCTGAGATTGTCATTTGGGTTGGATCCCTTCCAATGGAATCATGAGTGACTCATCTGAAAGTCATTTTTGGGGATCTGAAAATGTGAAATATGTTCGTGTAATCCTGTTGTTCTCTGACAATGTTCAAGTCTGACGGCCACTATGCCTTCTCTGTCAAAATATAAATGGTCCAGTGTATATTGGTGTAACTTTCCAAGTTTTCTGAACGATAACATGCCTTTCCTAGGCAGAACTTTCAACATAATTCTGCCTACCTACTTGAAGTTTTAATGATTTACAACTTATTGAACTTGTAACTGATTCTTGACTTGTAGGAAATTTTCTGGTTATCTCATGAATGCCTACTAGACTAGTGAGTTGAGCTTTTTCTGAGTTTGGCCCATCAATCGATGGTCTGCGCTTCTAAATGTTTTAAATGTGATACTGGTAATATATACTGCTGAATTCTGCCAGAACTCAAATTTGTATGCTAGTTGGTCGATTCTAAAATGAATCTTAAATAGTCCAATATGCTAAAGGTTCAACCTTTCTTGTTATCCCATTTGTATCATGCCAATCCAAGACAATGCTTTTAACTTAGTTTGTTCTCCTACTTGAATCTGGATGGTTTGTTATTCAGGATACCCAATCCAAATGATGTGTGTTATGTACCAATCTAACTTCTGTCAGTTTCTCGCTGTTGGTGTAATAACTATTGTTGTAGATGAATTTGATTTATGTTAATTGATTGTTCCAACCATTTCTAGGGTCAATCACTCATGCTCTGAGCATACCTTCCTATGTTTGAATTGTTCTCTCGCTTTGACCATCGTTCTGAGGATGATCGGTGATGTTCACATCTAAATGGGTTTCTGAAGGAAATCCTAAAATGATTATCTGAAGTCCAAGGTGAATCGGTTTCCTTAACAGGAATAACTGAAATGGGTACAATAAACCTTTGGGACTAATTCCATAACGTTCGGTCCTTCGAACTTGGCGTTATCTGAAGGGATAGAATATAGGTAACAATTTGATTCCTTGTGTTTTGTTCCAACGGATGATAAGACATATGTCCTTCTTTGTCTATTGGGTTTGGTCTCCACTACTAAAGTTCGTGATTAATTTGTGATGTCCTTCCCAATTCCTTCATCACATATTCCAAATATTCTTTATTGTCAAGTCACAAATCCTAAATGCATAAGCGATGTTGTAGGGAAAGTGGTTCTGGAAATTTGTCTCGCGATTGTGAGTTTTGGTTGAAATATTTTTCTGAATAAACGGATTTAGAAAATGGAGCAGATGATTTACTAAGTAATATTCTTTTCCTGATGATTCAAAATCCAGTAGTTATGAAATAGGAACTGTTTTCAAACATGTTGTGATTAAGACTGCTTACCAAAGTTTGATGTCTATGTATATTTCTCATTGTACAATAGTGTTGCTAAAGATTGACCAAAAAGGATCGTACTTGTTCAAAATAGGAATTTCAGAAATCATTTTTTCCACAAGGTATGTGATTTATGTAAACGCATCAACTTTATTTAAAAGTGAAAACACTAACAAGGATAAAATGGTAGAATAGGAAATGTTCGCTTAAATGCATAGATGTCTAACACTTAGTTCCTGAGGTTGGATAATGTCTATTGGTGGTTATCTGGCATAACTACAAGCATAGGTATTTAGACTAACTTAAGTCCTGAAATATTTTATCGTTGTAATTGGCAAGACGAAGGTATCACTTGATGTTGTGTCGATGAATGTCTATTCTGTTTTCCCATGTAGATGAGGAGATATGTTCTGGTTTGATCCCTTGCTTGGTATGAAGGTGAGGTTATCTGAAATTTCTAGAGACATAATGCCTTAGAGGAATCTGCATCGATATTCTTGTTTCAAACAATTGTCCTTTGTGAAAACTTACTGCAGGAAAGTTTATGTATGGATGAGGCCATGTTTAAATGAAATGCTCTACAGTCTCAATTAGAAGCTTGGTTTATTTCTATTGTGTTGTCCTGCGGACATTTATTGAGTTCAATCCTGTAGCTCAGTATAGCTAGTACCCTTGAATAATGACATTGGACAACTAAGTCAGAGATGGTGATTAGGATGGTCTCGCAGTATCTGAGGATTGTTGTTGAGTTATGAATTCTCTCTCTATATACTTCTAGTTCTGGTTAGTAGTTCTGTAATCCTTTCATTGCTTTTATTGTATAAAGGAATTCCTGCATGTCATTGATATGGAAAGTCTCTCCTAGGGAAGTCAATGAAAAAATCCAACTTAATGGCTAAGTGAGTGACAGGTGGGGTAAGTATCCAGGGATAGTTCGGCAAAAGGGATGTTTATGAAAGAGTTCCTTTGTTTACAAAGCTTTCGAATGAATATTGTTATTAACAATCCTTTGAAAAGGTAATTATTTCCTTCATGGCATAATCCTTCCTGAATTTTACATAGGTGATCAGGCTATGTATAATTGAGGACTAATGATGCGATGTTGGATTTTGTCAAAATATCATAACTTTTATCAAAAGTTTTAGATGGTGTTCAACGCATTGTTATAAAAATGGTGTCCTGATGTTTTCTTTCAAGTAACATGAAAATTGCTTCGCGTAATAATAGTAAATACTTGGTGTAATGACAGAAAATCAATTTATAGGATGGTAATAAAATAGCTTACTTCAGAAATTTTTCTGTAAAACAGTTTCCCCATATGATAGTAAAATAGCTTGAATGGTGTATTCGATACGTGGGTGAATCTTGTCGAATGGTAATAGTCTACTAATTCGTCAAAAACGAAATCAACCTAATTCCTGATGAGACAATGCTAAAATGTTGCGAAACGATTGAAGTCTGAGCAATTGGGATAGAAAATGAAGTAAACGATGGTTATGATTATCACAGAGGTAACAAAGGATAGATACTACATTGGACTGGAAAGTGCTTAATACAACTAGGTTATGTCATCGTACCAACGGTAAGTACAAAAGGAAAAGTACAACCCTAAAGGCTCAAACTACGGTTTATATATTGAAACAAAGCTCCTCCTGCTGAAGCATTTTTGTTATCCTTGATGTTGTTAATATCCTGGCGGTTCTCTTTCAACAGTTCACGCTATTCCTCGAGCGATTCAGTCTTGATTCCAAGTTCCTGATTTTCCTTGTCCCTTAGCTCCGGGCAGTCATTCTTGAAATGCCCAAAGTTTCCACATTTGAAGCAACTCCCTGGGATTTTCTGATTTGTGAGTTTCCTACAGTCTTCAGTCCAATGACCCCGCTTCTTGCACACTTCACACGGTTCACTGCAATGACCTCGGTGATATTAATTACACAGGTTGCAGTAAGATAACTTTCCAATATACCTTCTCTTTGTGTGCGGTTCTGCAGCAAAGGCTCTATTCACTTTTTGTCCTTTGGGTGATTGTTGAGCAGCATTACAACCTAGATTGTTGTTCCACTTCCTTTTATTGTCACTATTGTTTCCTGATGTCTCGGCGTGAACTATGAGTTCCTTTGCCTCGATCGCCATTTTGACGGCTTCAGACATGGTATCGGGTTCCCATGCGATGACCAACATACGAATTTCATTTAAGAGTCCCCCAATGTACCTTTCAAGTTTCTTGCTTTCCGGTTCATCCATTGCAGAACCTAGTCGTGTTAACTCATAAAAATGAGTAGTGTACTCGTCAACATCATTTCCTACCATGGTAAAGTTTAGTGTTTCCTGTTCCTTTGCTCGTAATTCACATCCTACACCAAATGTTATACTCGTCATCCTTCTTAGTTTCTCCCAAGAGTGTGAGTAGGCAGTATCAACTCCTACCATCTTAATATGTTTGGTCCACCATTCCTAGGCATGATTCTGAAAAGTGCATGTGGCGAACTTAACCTTGTCTTCCTTATGATAGTCGCCACATTGAAATATTGTTTCTATTTCTTCGAACCATTTGAGAAATTCCTTTGTGTTTCTAGTTCCGCTAAAGGAGGGAGGATTGCACCCCATAAATTCCACGTGAGTAAGTTCCTTAGTGAGGGCGGTGACTATGTTCTTGACAATGACTTGTCCAACAGCAGCTTGCGTCATGCTTGGAGTGGTTTGCTTAAATTTCTCTTCATCAGATTATAAGTGACCATGAGGGTATATAGTTAATCAGAGCCATCATATTCACAACACATGAATATAATACATGAAAATTTCGGTCTACGTGAACCGGTATCACAAATAGCACAACCATTTCTTACATAGTAGAGTCACACTTGATATATTTGTTTGTACAACAATCAAAAGACAACAAGTTCTTTAGACTATGTCCCACACCTTCTGTGGCTAGGGTAATAGTAAAAGCTAGTGAGGATATAAGTCTGGTCCAGGGACTTCCTGGTGTCCCTCTGTGTGAAATCAGGTTTGTGGCATCATAAGGTCGAGATAGTCCTGAAGTGGTGTCTGAAGTTGTGCATCTATCAAATCTTAGATAATGTAGGTTCTGAACCATTCCTGAAGAATCTGCGGATGTTTCTGTTGAGTCCGTGATATTGGTATTTTCTACTAGGTGTCAATCTAGTTCATGGCAAGTGGGAATGGAAAAGGAAAATGACAATGATGGTACTAGTGTATGGAATACTACCCTCTTTCGCGCTACCTCGCGACATCCAAAAGGTAAAACTAAAGTACACACTGTGGGAAGGCCAATAGTGTAATAAGTAACTGATGGTGGTGATAGTACCTGAGTAGTAAGTGCCCTACTAGTGATGGAAAGAAAACACACTATCTTCCTTGCAATAAGCATTCTAATAAGTCCATTAAGATTAATTCTGAATACACTACCAAAAGGCATTCTATGTACGGGCTGAATGATAGGAAAACCCTGTTCCTATGGCAAATCAATAGTACTAATGGTGGTGTAAGTGCAACTGGTGGTATAATGGTAGTGGAAGATGACAAGGCATCTTCAATGTCGGAATCCGATAAAAGGATGTCAGGGTGAGTATCTGAAGACATGTCACTTGTGAACCAGGTCAATAAAATGATATATATATATATATATATATATATATATATATATATATATATATATATATATATATATATATATATATATATATATATATATATATATATATATATATGAGTATAAATAACTCGCACAAGGTATGTATGAAACAACATGTATCATGATTATGCACTTATGATGAAATGATGAGATGCTATGATGATGTGGTTATAGTCTAGGGTCCAAGATACATCCTAGTTCGCTATAACCTTAGCTCTGATGCCAATCTGTCACACCCCCAATTTACCTGACTTGCAGCGGAATGGAATACTTGGGGGTGTCTGTCATAGCACCACAGTTACAGTTACATTGAACGACCTAAAGTGTCGTTTGGAAAATACTGCGTTTGATCATTGAAATAATCCAGAGTTTACAAAATGAGGTCCCCAAGATGTGTTGCATGTTTATGAAAAACAAGTCATACTAGATCAAATATTTACATAAGTGCATGAAATAATGATGAGACGCGTCGACTCCGCGACTCCATGAAGGTCCAAATGCATGTCACATGAGCTACCTTAATAACCTGAAATACATTGCTAAAACGTCAACACGAATGTTGGTGAATTCCATAGGTTTGTAAAATGTAATGATGTACGGCCACCACAAGTAAAAGTGCAAGATAAAAATCTCATGAAAATTGTACAATAGACCTTAAGCTCATGACCCCGAAGCTATGACTGATGAAACTATGCCCCTCCTGAATGTTCTGCCGAAACACTCAAATGTAAAAGACATGACATGCATCCGCTTACTGTTGGTAATCACTACCACGGATGGAGGCGTCACCCTCGATAGATCTATCCACTCATTCTCGCTTACCGGTAAATTAACGGTTCATGATGTTACAGGGGACTTATCACATGGCAAGGTAACTTAAGCTATGTACATGGGTTTTGATACTTGGGCTCGTACAAAAATGGTTGATGCAATGTATTCCCCCCGTGGGATTTGAAAACAATCAAAAATGTTGAATTGAAAACGGGGCTATGAAAACTCACCTCTAGCTGATGATACTGTGATGAAGTGAAATGAACAACAATGAACAATTAGCTGCCGCAACCCAATATGATGGTACCATGAACAATTAATGAGCTGAAAATAACAAGGCGCGCACACTAGCCGCAACCTAAAGTGAATGATGAACGATCTACTTTAGATCACCAAATGATGTTATGAATGTCCATGCACATGTTTCCTATACCACTCTACTCTTTGAAAAACACTTGTTGTTATCAAAAGTATATATTCCAAGACTTAGGAAAAATATGGCTATTAGAAAAATAAACTAGTTGCAATATATATACTTATATATATATCGTATGTACCAATGTTTGTGTTGAAATCCTCGGTTTGAAATCCTTGAAATAACGCCTTGTGGTGATCAAAATATACTTGTAATCACTAATACATCATTGGTTATGAAATTGGGTACTTGGTTAATATTTCTAAAAAATCTAGAATTTAGTACGTAGTGTTATTATTATTTCTAAAAGCTGCCAATTATAGAGGATTTTTGCCGATATTGAAACGTGAATATCTTTGTCGTTATAAGTCTGTTTTACTTGTTCTTTATATCCACGGTTACGTCTTAGTATGTAGTAATATATTTTGGAAAGATTGACTCCTCCGGATTACGTCTAAAGTCTCTTTTTGTCCGACGAAAAACGTCCATCAGCATGTATTTTTCCGGAAAATAGTTTTCGTCAATAAACTTGCAAAAATCATAACTTCTTCGTTATAAACTCTTTTTAATCCGTTCTTTCGCCTACGGATTCGTTTTTGAAAGTATTTTCCAAAAATTTTGCCAAACTTTCCTTTATGTTTACTGATTTTCCTGGATTTACCAAAATGGGACAGCATGTTTATAAACTTGTTAGAAATCCATTTCCAAGGTTCAAAACTAGTTTCTACTTCAACCAAATCTCTTGCAAACTTCACAAAACTATACTAATCTTACCATACACCTTCTTAGGGTGCCATGGGTTTCTAATGACTAGTAATCAAGTTAATTTAACAAAGGAACACCTAAATCACAATCTAGGGTTTGTATGTTCAAAAAGTCTTCAAAAATAAAGTGGTATAACTAGTTTGTGCATGAAATTAAGCATGAATACCATAAGATACATATGTTAATTTGATGAAATCATGAAAATAAATTTGAATACTCACTTTGAAATAATAGATGATGAGAAACCTTGGATTACTTGTGTTTTTGTGTTATGATTCTTGATTAGGATGATGAAATGAACAACTTTGATGCTTTGTACTTTGAAAAATAATGGATTTTGGTTATGGATCATATATGGGTCGTGGGTTTTGGGGGTGAAAGAGATGAGAAAAAGTGAACTTATGATTCTTAGAAATTGTTATGTTATGTTATAAGTGTTTATGGGGTTTTTGGTAAATATTAGGATAGTTATATTGTATAATACTTGTACATAAATACATGAGGTTAAAATGAAATCACATGGTGTCTAGGGGAGGGCATGTGGCCGGTTTTTAATGTGAAAAAGAGATGCAAAGTCGGTTTTGATCACTTAGAAGATATAGTATATTATTAGTTGTAGTTTAGTGTAAGTATTTGTTATAATCGGGTACTGGGTTTGCTAGAAATAAATATTAAGGAAGTTAACCGGGACTTAATAAAGTCATAAAAATGTTAAAAATATGTTGGGTACAGTTACTGAGTGTTCGGGTGATTATTGTTTAGTTTTCACGAAAACCGTTGTTATATTCATAAGCGTACGTTATAAATAAAATAAATTTCCAAAATACTGGGTAACTGAATGTTATAACTTTTATGATGTTAAAATGGATATAAAAATATGTCGGGACCATTGTGGGAATATTTAAATATATTCGTCGTGTATAAACCGGGTGTTAACGTTTATTTAGAAATCACAATACGTAAAACGTTAAATATACTGAATATAGTAATTTGAAAATCCTAAGAGTGGTATAACATGAAAATGCTGTTATGATGATATGCAGACTATCTCCAGTCCGTATGCAGTGTCCTTAGCACTAATGAAATGAATTCGCACCTAAACCAATCCGGTTACGCGAATTTGAATACCCGTAAACTAAATTTACGATGAAATGTGTAATGCACGTGAATGATGAAATCTTTTCCCGCAATGAATAGTGTTCCATGAATAGTAAAATTTCTGAATGCTTCTCGGAATGTCAAACTGACACCAAAAATGATAAATAGTAAACTGATGAATAGTGTTTTGATGAATAGTGTTTTCCCAAAGTTCGGGAAATGACCTGAAATGGTGAGTTGTGACAATTAAAAAAATCTAAACTCATTAAATCAAAAATTAAGATATATACAAGTATTTAGTGAGTTTATATCATTTCTCCCCCTTTTTTGTTAGCATCAAAAAGGTTATCCCGACGAATGTAGAACTCCCCCTTGATGTATACTCCCCCTCATTTAAAGGACATAAGAGAAATAAAGATATGGAATGCATGTAAACATATTTATAGAATAACTAATAAGAAAGCATGAAGATAATAAGACAGAAAAAGCATTCATTGATTATTGAAAAAGATTATGTTGAAAACATAATCATTGGTACAAAAGCATACATATATGCTTTTCTAGCATACTACAATAGATAATATTAATTTGCCAACTTGAGGTCTCTAGGACTTGCTTGGAGATGTGGAGCATGATGGTTGGATTTAGTGGAGGTAGATTTTTGTGGGAATGTTGTTTGGAGGGTTTGGAGTGTTTGGTGGTGGCGAGTTTGGAGCGAAGGGTTGGAGTGTTGTGTTTGTGATGGCGGTGAAGAAGACCTTATGAGGAGATACTCAATCCAAGTGAAGTATTCATTGAGTGCAACGGTTTGTTTTTGGAGAAAAATGCAACAAGGACAATTGTTAACATGATTCTCAAGTTTGACCAAGTTGTTGGGTGGTGAGGAGTGAGTGGAGGAAGGTTGTTGATCCAAATTGCTTTAAGCAAGGTGTAAGGCAAGAAGAGCACTAAGCTCATGAGCTTCTTTGAGCTCCTCAACGAACTTTTTATGTCCGTAGGAAGGTGATGATGGTGGAGTTGGATTGTGACTAGGGATTGAGGTTTGAACATTGAGCATAGGGTTCATGTTTGGATGAGAGTGATGGTTGTTGTTTTGAGATTGAGTGTGTTCCTCAAAATGATCATTTGGAAGAAGTGAGTGAGATAGATGTGGATTTTTGTTGGAAAGAGAAATTGTGAGGTTGTCATGTTGAGGTAAAAGAGAGGTTTCATTTGGGTGAGTTTGATGTTTAGGTGTTGGTTGGTTGGAGACAACATCATTGATTGAGGTGGACTTTTGACAAGTATCAAGTTTTCTTCTCCACACGGGTTTGATGGAGATCTTTGCAATTCTTGAAGGCTTAGATCTTGGGTGATTGGGTGATGACATGATGGCTGAGTAATGATTTATGACGAAGAAGGGTATTTATAGTGTGATGATTATGTGTTTATGGAAGGATAATATGTGGTGGATTTGTTAGACAAAATATGTTTGTGAATTTAGGGAAGTAGAGAATCAAAATAGGGTGAAATGGGCTAAAAAGCATAAAGCAAACAGGGAACCTCGACCTTCAGGTGGCTGACCCCCTTAATTAACGGCCGACCCCTTTAATTTTAAGGGAGCCGCCCTTTATAATTATGGGGGCCGCCCAGGTCCTGGTTCCCAGATTGCTAGAAAAAGGTTTTTGGCAGAAATTCTTCCAGAAAGATGTTTGTTTTGAGGTTTGGTTTTAGGCAAGTCCATCTCTTTAGGCAACTATGCATGTATTATCTTAGTGAAATATGCATGGAAAGTATTTATGTAGGCAAATAAGCATATAATATAATTTCAACTAAGCATGCATGCAAAAACAATAATGTAATAGAGCAAATAAGCAAGCCATTCTTCCTAAGACAACTAACTTAGTGTAAGGGCAAAGGCAACTAGAGAGTGAGAAACTAGTGATGGAACAAATGTGACAATGTAATTCTTGACTTTGTTCTAGTGTGTGCCTATATGCAACAAATGTGGAGATGCAATTGCTTCGACTCCTAATGCAAAGATGAAGATATCCTAAGAAGCAATCCAAATTCTCCTTGATTCAATTTGCTTAACTCATGAATGTCAAGGATATATATTAGATTATATATTTTGACAATTCATGTGAAATTTCATGCATGATTTAAAGAACATTTTTAGCATTATTCAACAATGCAAGAAAAAATGATTTTCATGTGTTTCCTAGAAGTGAGCATTGTTTAAATAAAATAGATTGAGTTTTATAAAAATGTTTATGCAATGTTGTATTCCCAATCTTCAATTTTGTGCGAAATAGATTCCTACACTCAGAAATGAAGAAAAGAAAAGAAAGAAATTTTATGCAATAAGTGATTAACGAAAATGCAATAGAATTTAGTCAATTTGCTCCATCATTCCTAATCCTAAACGCAAGTGGTTAAATAGTTCACGCTTAAGGGGTTTAGTGAATATATCCGCAATATTATCTTCCGATGCAACCTTTTCTATAGATATATTACCTTTTTGTACATTATCCCTAAGGAAGTGGTGGCGTATTTCTATATGTTTAGTCCTAGAGTGTTGAACGGGATTCTTACTTAAATCTATAGCACCTTTATTGTCGCACATTATAGGAATATTTTCTAACCTAACGCCATAGTCTACGAGAGCTTGTTTCATCTATAGTGCTTGTTGACATGCCTTTCCAGCGCTTACATATTCAGCTTTGGTGGTCGAAATAGCATTCTGATCTAAACCTCCATTTCTATCCTCTATAATCCTTTGATCATATATACATTAATCTTTGTTTCAAAGTGATTCAAGCTTCAACACTCAAGTGCAAAGAGAAGAATACTTCTATCATTCAAGACTAGAAGTATTACAACTTAGTATCATCTTGCTATCTAAGTTGTTTGTTTATTTCATCTTGTAAATCATTCATTCTTTGGTGTATAAGGTGTGCATATTAGTTAGTTAGATTTAGACTTGTTGAAGGTGTGAAGTGGTACAAGAAGTGAAGAAGTAGAGGTGGATAGGAATAGTTGTAGGAAGTATAAGAAGTAATAATACTTTGAAGTGGTGGTGAGTAGTAAAGATATAGAAGCCGCATCGTAGTGTAGAAACCTTGAAGTAGCAAAGAAGTTGAAGCCTTAGAGTAGTGAAGACGTTGAAGTTTTTAAAGTAGAAGAAGCCTTGTAGTGGTACATAGATAAAAGCCCTCAAGTAGTGACATAGAAGTATTGAAGTTGTGAAGACATAGAGGCTTGGAAGTTGTGAAGAAGCATTAGACTTGAAGTAGTGAAAAGATGGAAGTTGTGAAGGTGTGAAGACATAAGTGTTGTGAAGAAGTGTAGAAGGAATGAAAGGGTGTGAAGAAGTTGTGGTGTGTTTGAAGTTGTGAGATTAGTTCTAGCTAGGATTAAAACTCGACATTTAGCTTTGTGTCGTTAAATTGGTGTAAGCTAAGGTGTGTATGGTTTTCTTCGCCATAAGGGAGCATATTGATTTAGTGAAGAAAACTCTCGAGTTCGGTGCTCGGGGAGTGGAGTAGGGCAAGGAAGGTGTCCTTGTAACCGAACCACTATAAATCCTTTGTCTCTCGGTTTGATCTTTCCATCTCTCACTCTTTGCTTACTTACTTTCTTATTTACATTACGCACATAGTTATAATAGCTTGTGTTGTGCATGTATTGATTTCACATAAAGATCAAATTAAGTTCCACTCACAAACACCAATCTTATTTAAATAAACTAAAAGGACACACACACACACACACACACACACACACACACACACACACACACATATATATATATATATATATATATATATATATATATATATATATATATATATATATACACATATATATATATATATATATATATATATATATATATATATATATATATATATATATATATATATATATATATATATATATATATATATATATATATATATATATATATGAGCGCGTTATATGCAGTACCATTCTTATATACAATACTTTACAGTACCATTTAGACCAATAACAATTTAGTATTATTAAATCCTTTTAATTAATTCAAAAGGGTAAATTAGCAAAACACATTTTTACTTTCTTTTTGTATTTTTTTTAATTAAAAAACGTTTTTCTAAGACCTTTAATTTTCAGAATAAAAAAAAATTGTTATTTTTAATTTTATAATATATTTTAGCATATATGTTTTCAAAAAAAAAAATCATTGTGCATATGTGCTTTTTGATGAATTCTTAATCACATGATTTTATAGTGTACAACTGTTTAAGATTTTAATGTTAAAAAGATAGAGAAAAGTTCATCTAGGGACTAGTTTTTTTTACATACTAAGGGACAAATCTCCACCATCCATCTAATTTGATCTAATGGTGGGGATTAACATTTTAATATGGAAACCTAAGTCCATGTCTTTTTTTTCCTTTTTCTTTGTCTTTTTGTCACTTTTTTATTCATTCTTTTAACATTTTTTTTGCCTTTTTTTAATCACTTTTTTTAGATCATTTTCTTTTTTGCTTTTTTTAATCACGTTATTCTAAATCAAGTTTTTTTTAATATATATAAATTCACGTTTTTTTCACTTTATTACGTTTTCGTTTGTTTTTGTTTGTTTTCACATGTTTATATACGTTTTCAGACGTTTTTGTTCGTTTTCGTCGATTTTTTTACGCTTTCGTATGTTTTTAGACGTTTTTATCCATTTTTATACGTTTTCGTCTGTTTTCAGATGTTTTCGTCCGTTTTTATACGTTTTCGTCCATTTTTTCCGTTTTCGTCTGTTTTAATATGTTTTTATCCGTTTTGGTAGTTTTTTATACGTTTTCAGACGTTTTTGTTCGTTTTCATCCGTTTTATACATTTTCATCCGTTTTGAGTCGTTTTCGTCTGTTTTCATATATTTTTGTCCGTTTTCATAAGTTTATATACGTTTTCGTCTGTTTTTACACGATTTTTTCCGTTTTATACGTTTTTGTCCGTTTTCATACGTTTACATTTGTTTTCGTCTATTTTCATACGTTTTCTTCTGTTTTCGTTCGTTTTCAGACGTTTTCGTCCGTATTTATACATTTTCAGATGTTTTCGGCCGTTTTTAAAAAATTTCGGCCATTCTTAGACGTTTTCATACGTTTCTGAATATCACAAGTGATATTCTGTGATACTCAAACGTTTTTGTCCATTTTCGTCCATTTTTGTACATTTTTGTCCTTTTTGAAACGTTTTCATCCATGTTCATACATTTTCGGTAGTTTTTATACGTTTTCAGACGTTTCTATCTGTTTTTATATGTTTTCGTCTGTTTTTTTTACATTTTCGTCTGTTTTCCGACGTTTTCTTCTGCTTTTATAAGTTTTCGCCCATTTTTAGACGTTTTCATCTATTTTTATATGTTTTTTTCATCCATTTTGATCGTTTTCATACGTTATAAACGTTTTCGTCCATTTTTATGTACTTTTGTCCATTTTCAAACATTTTCATCTATTTTCATACGTTTTCAGTAGTTTTTATACGTTTTTGGCAGTTTTTATACGTTTTCGTCCGTTTTCATCAATTTTTCATACGTTTTCATCCGTTTTCAAGCATGTTTTTACGCTTTCATACGTATTCGTTCTTTTTCTTATGTTTTTTTTAGTTTTTATACTTTTCTGAATATCACAATTGATATTCTTAATATCAAAAGTGATTTTCTGTGATATTCAAAATATCACTTGTAATATTAAGAATATCAATTGTAATATTCAGAAACGTATAAAAATGGACGAAAACATATGAAAACAATCGAAACCGTATGAAAGTGGAAAAAAACCTGAATTAGAAAAAATGTGAAAATCACTTGTAATATTCTGAATATCACTTGTAATTTTCTGAATATCATTTGTGAGATTCAGAATATCACTTGTGATATTCAGAATATCACTTGTGATTTTCATATTACAAAACATTAGTTTAAAATCACTTGTGATATTCAGAATATCATTTGTAATATTCAGAATATCACTTGTGATATTCTAAATATCACAAGTGTTTAGAATATCATAAGTGATATTCAAAAAATTACAAGTGATATTTCAATTAATACTTTGTAACATGAAAATCACAAGTGATATTTTGAATATCATAAGTGATATTCTGAATATCATAAGTGATATTCAGAAAATTACAAGTGATATTCATGTTACAAAACATTATTTGAAAATAACTTGTAATATTTAGAATATCACTTGTGATTTTCATGTTACAAAACATTAGTTGAAAATCACTTGTGATATTCAGAATATCACTTGTGATACTTAGAATATCACTTGTGATACTTAGAATATCACTTGTGATTTTCTGAATATCATGTGTGATTTTCTGAATATCATAAGTGATTTTCATGTTACAAAACATTAGTTGAAAATCACTTGTGATATTCAGAATATCAGTTGTGATATTCAGAATATCACTTGTGATATTCTGAGGATCAAAGAGTAATACTTTTGATATTCAGAAACGTATGAAAACGTCTGAAAATGGCCGAAAACATTTAAAAATGGACGAAAACGTAAGAAAATATACCAAAATGTAAGAAAACTAACGAATACGTACGAAAACGTTTGAAAACGGACAAAGATGTATAAATTTGGACGAAAACGTCTGAAAACGGACGAAAACGTCCGAAAATGGACGAAAACGTATGAAAGCGGACGAAAACAGATGAAAATGTATGAAAATGGACAAAAACGTATAAAAACGGACGGAGACGTATAAAAATGGACGAAAACGTATGAAAACGTTCAAAAAAAAGAAGGAAAACGTATAAAAACAGACGTAAACGTATAAATGTAGACGAAAACGTAAAAAACGGACGAAAATGTATGAAAACGGACAAAAATGCCTGAAAATAGAAGAAAACGTAAAAAATGAACGAAAACGTATGAAAACGGACGAAAACGTATAAAAACGAACAGAAACGTATAAAAACGGTCAAAATCGTATAAAAACAGACGAAAACGTATATAAACGTATGAAAACGGACAAAAACGTATAAAACAGACGAAAACATAAAAAAACAGACGAAAACGTATAAAAACGTCTGAAAACAGACGAAAACGTAAAAAAATGGACGAAAACGTATGAAAACGGACAAAAACATCTGAAAACGTATATAAACATGTGAAAACAGACAAAAACGGACGAAAACGTAATAAAGCGAAAAAAAAAACATGAATTTATATAATTAAAAAAAAAAACTTGATTTAAAAAAAAAAAATGTGATTCAAAAAAAGGCAAAAAAAATGTTAAAAAAAAGTGAATAAATAAGAGATAAAAAGACAAATAAAAAGGAAAAAAAAAACATGGACTTAGGTTTCCATATTAAATCTTAGGTTAATCTCTACTATTAGATCAAACTAGATGGATGATGGGGATTTGTCCCTCAGTTTGCAACAAAAACTTGGTCCTTAAAATAACTCATAAACATAATTGCACATATGTTTTTAGCATTCAATTCTTTGAAATTCAAAATCAAAACCAAGAACATAAATATTTACATAAATTTAATGAGGCATGCAGAACCCGTGCTACACACAGGCTTTTAATCTAATTGTTAATCACGCGTATTGTTTTTGTGTATTGTCGAGTGGATTTGTATTATTAGTTTAGTATGTTGTTTAGAAATACAAAAATGGTTGATATTGTTTTGGTATTTTGGTCTTTATATTTTCTAAATGGGGTTGTCGTTATTAAATTGTCATATGTTTGATGTAATTTCCTTTCTTTGTTTTGGCCTATTACGTAACCCAACAATAATTTTGCATTATATGATTTTTGCATGGTAATACGAAGCACACTGGTTTTTTCTTATTTGTTATAGTGTAATCTGCGTTAATTATTTTTGTTATTAGGTTCGTAAGTTGTGATTGTATTACATCTATTGTAAGTATGCCATTAGTTGTTTGGTTATTTTTATATTTAATCTTTTTATAACATATTAGTATTTATTTATAAAATTTATGATTAAAAACTAAAGTTAGTTTCATCTCATTTTATTGTACAACTAATTTCATTTAAAATTAACATTGAAGTCTAACTAATATTAATAAATTTTATCAATAAAATCAATTTCAAATAGCTAACAAAATGAATATTAATTAACACACTATTAATAATTCCTAAAACCTTTTGGACTCCCCTATTATGTCTTAAACTTAATTTTTTTAATTTACAAATGGGTTCGAGCAAAAATTATGTATTTTTCCTTTTATATTCATTATTCAAGTTGCATGCTTACATATACTAATCACGTTAAAAAGTATCATTTAACCATTTAAATGTTGCTTTACATATATGCTCGTGCACATTTTCTTGAATCAATTTGCACATGTGAGCTACATCAATAGAAAACACACATAAATTACTTGTATATGAAAATGCATTAACATAATAGATATATCTATACGAGGCAGGCAGAACCCGTGCTACGCACGGGCTAAGAATCTAATTGTTAATCGTGTATTCTTTCTGTATATTGGCGAGTGTATACTTAATTATTGTTTAGTATGTTGTATGAAATGTTTTAACTTTCTTGTATAAAAATTTAAAAGTGTTTGATGTTGTTTTGGTATTGTGGTGTTGTATTCTATATATGGGCTTTTGGTTATTAAATTGTGATGGTTTTGTTTCTTTTTGCATATTACTTATTTGCATGATAAAAAAATGGCTTTGTTTCTTTCAGTCTATTACTTAGACATACAATACTTGTCTAATATGTGGTTTTTGCATGGTAATATGAAGCACACGGGGTCTATCTAATTGGTCATAGTTTAATATGCGTTAAATATTTTCTTTATTAAGTTTGTAAGTTAAAGTTTGTGTAATAATGTATATATAATAATGCCACATAAACTGTATAAAAATCGTTACAAACCTTTTTGGCTTCATCTCATTTTACTGTACAACTAATTTCATTAAAAATTAAAATTGAAGTCTAACTAATATTAATAAATTTTATCAGTAAACTCAATTCTAAATAGCTAACCAAATAAATATTAATTAACACACTATTAATAATTTCTAAAACCTTTGGACTCCACTATTATGTCTTAAAGTTTATTTTTATAATTTATTATTATAATTTACAAATGGGTTCGAGCAAAAATTATGTACATTATCATTTAACAATTTAAATGTTACTTACAAATAATTACATACTAAATGTGATTTTGGCCGGTTTATATATGCATGAATTAGGTTAAATTATGGGACTCCATCTTGAGTATCTTGATTACTCCACATTAAATTAAGAGACTCAATTGAAAATTAACATTGAAGTCTAACTAATATTAATAAATTTTATTAATAAACTCAATTCTAAATAGCTAACCATATGACTATTAATTAACATACTATTAATAATTTCTAAAACCTTTGGACTCCACTATTATGTCTTAAACTTTATTTATTTATTTATTATTATAATTTACAAATGGGTTCGAGCAAAATTATGTACTTTATCATTTAACCATTTAAATATTCCTTACAACATGTACATACTAAATGTGATTTTGGCCGGTTTATATATGCATGAATTAGGTTAAATCATTAATTATTCTTGCAACATTTTCAACTTCATCTCAATCCATAACCGTATTTTAATTCTATACTAAGTACGTGATCAATTTCGGCAACCCTTGCACTTCCATCTCGATGTTGTATATACTTCACATTAAATTATGGGACTCTATCTTGAGTATCTTGATTACTCCGCCATTATATTAAGAGACTCAATCTTATAGTATTATAAAGCTTGTGTAATCATGTATATATAATAATGACACATAAACTATATAAAATCGTTACAAACCTTTTTGGTTTCATCTCATTTTACTGTACAACTAATTTCATTGAAAATTAACATTGAATTCTAACTAATATTAATAAATTTTATCAATAAACTCAATTCTAAATAATTAACCAAATGAATATTAATTAACACACTATTAATAATTTCTAAAACCTTTGGACTCCACTCTTATGTTCTAAACATTATTATTTTTATTTATTATTATAATTTACAAATGGGTTCGAGCAAAAAGTATGTACTTTATCATTTAACCATTTAAATGTTGCTTTAGATACATGCTTGTCCATAACCGTCTTTTAATTCTATACTAAATACGTGATCAATTTCGGCAACCCTTGCACTTTCTTCTCGATGTTGTATATATCCTCTTGCACATTTTCTTGAATCAATTCGCACATGTGAGCTACATCATAAACTAATCACGCTAAAAATTACATTTAACCATTTAAATGTTGCTTTACATACATGCTCGTGCACATTTTCTTGAATCAATTCGCACATGTGAGCTACATCAATAGAAATCGCACATAAATTACTTGTATATGAAAATGCATTAACATAATACATATATCTATATATATGCTTACCTATAAGAATCACCTAAATATGTAAGAAACAAATAAAATAGTTGGTATCCCAATCTTCAGTTTCATTTATCTGAGCATGCATGATCATGTGTGATTTTCATAGTACCTGTGTATTATAACAAAATTAAGAAAAAAAGAAGACCAAGTTAATTACAAAGATCTAAAAGATGTGTGAATCATAGTACCTGTGTATTATAACAAAATTAAGAAAAAAAGAAGACCAAGTTAATTACAAAGATCTAAAAGATGTGTGAATCATCTCCAAAATGTTGCAAAATAGAATTTACATACCTCTACCAACAATCAAATATCTAAAAGATGTGTGAATCATCTTCAAATGTACATACTAAATGTGATTTTGGCCGGTTTATATAGGCATGAATTAGGTTAAATCATTAATTATTCTTGCAACCTTTCGCAACCCTTGCACTTCATCTAACCGACTTTTAATTCTATACTAAATGCTATGTCATCAATTCGGGCAACCCATGCACTTCATCTCCTTTCATGATTGTATAGTTATTATGAGACTGCATTGAATTCCGAGCATTAGCAATTTGTACTATATGCAATCTTGACGCCTCCACATTAAATTTTAGGACTCAATCTTATATGTTTATGGTTATATTGCATTAGGTTAAATCATCAATTATTCTTGCAACCTTTTTAACTTCATCTCAATCAATAACCAACTTTTAATTCTTTACTAATTACTAAATATCATGTGATCAATTCCGGCAAGCCTTGCACTTCTATCTCGATGTTGTATATACTTCACATTAAATGTACCGGTTTTGTTTTTCGATAAAAGTTTGAACTTTTGGTTATGTTTAAAACTCAACTTTTTTATTTGATATTATAATTTATAAATGGCTTTAAGTCAAAATTATGTATTTTTTCCTTTCTATTCGTTACTCAATGTGATATTTTTAATATGTTGTATTTTGCTATTATGGCAAACTCATTTAATGGGCATAAATATTGGTTTCTTACTAATGATTCTACATATAGAAAAAGAAAACACTTTGCGATACGCGGACATTCTTCTTTTCAATAATAATTCAATTGCACATAATAAATTCATTCTAATATTTCTCAAAGAGCATTCAAAAGCAACTACTTGCATAAACTAATCACGCTAAAAAGTATCATTTAACCATTTAAATGTTGCTTTACATACATGCTCGTGTATATTTTCTTGAATCAATTCGCACATGTGAGCTACATCAATAGAAAACGCACATAAATTACTTGTATATGAAAATGCATTAACATAATACATATATGTATATATATGCTTATCTATAACAATCACCTAAATTTGTATGAAACAAAGAAAATAGTTGGTATCCCAGTCTTTGGTTTCATTTATCTGAGCATGCATTATCTTGTGTGAGTTTTATGGTACTTGCGTATGATAACTAAATTAAGAAAAAAAGAAGGCCGAGTTAATTACAAAGATCTAAAAGATGTGTGAATCATCTCCTAAATGTTGCAAAAGAGAATTTACATACTGCTACCAACAATCAAAGATCTAAAAGATGTGTGAATCTGTACATACTAAATGTGATTTTGGCCGGTTTATATAGGCATGAATTAGGTTATATCATTAATTATTCTTGCAACCTTTCACAACCCTTGCACTTCATTTAACCGACTTTAATTCTATACTAAATGCCATGTGATCAATTCGGGCAACCCTTGCACTTCATCTCCTTTCATGATTGTATAGTTATTATGAGGCTGCATTGAATTTCGAGCATTAGTTACTTGTACTATATGCAATGGGACTCCATCTTGAGTATCTTGATTACTCCACATTAAAGTGAATTCGATACAAAAAATGGAGCCTAAGATTACTCATTCCCACTAATTACGACACATTCTCACTTTCATGTTCCTACCAACATTCCAAAACTCATCTTTTCATGAATAACAACATCAAATTTTATACATATTTTTAAGATCAAAATTAAAACAAATAATTTGTGAACTTCAATTAATACCATATATTAACCATTGGTAAAGAGACCCTCAAATCCCTATAAAAAAACATAGATTAAAATAAATTCTCAAAATATTAATTTTATCTAGTTATACTTTCCATCAATTCAACTTTGATTTTGTATTATTTCTAATGTCATGGGGTGGATACATTGCAACCTCTTAAACTGCTTAAGTAGAAGGAAAAAAAAAAACAAGATTCAAGCCACCATTAATATTCATCAAAGCTTTGTCACACTAATTATAAACCTTGTTTACATATGATTTTCATTTTCTTGCATGCCTAATTTTTTGACAGTTCTTTCATAAATGTGGAGATATTATCCACTCCGTCTCCATCTTCCACTTTGTTTTGTTATCAACATCTTGATATACCCCGTTAGCGTCACTAACCACTTATCAATACCAGCAAGAATAACATTAATAAACTACTAACCAACCCAAAATTTTAAAATAGGTTAGCAGATCTAACCCTCGGTTCCTTCTCAGGCAATAACACATCCATTTGTCTTCCATAAACTTCAAAGCTGGACTATCAACCGACTTCACATGCAAGAAAGTTAACCATTTGATTACCTTTGCACGTATACCCCCTTGCATTAATCAAGTCAATATTTCTACATGAACCATTGCATGTAACATTAATATGCATAGTACACTTTCATTGGATGGAGAAATTTTACATTAACCAACTAAATTCAATTCTATAGGTGAGAAGCTACACCAAAAAGAACTTTATCACACTATAAGAAAAAAATATGAAAAAACTATTGACTGAAAAAATGATCATGTCAATATCTATTTCAAAACTATTTATCTAATTAGCAAGCTTGTTAATTCACAGATCTTGAGCCGTAAAAACAGATTGGGTACATACCAAGGTTACGGTTGTTGATGCCAATGAGTTCAATGCCATCAATTGCTAGCATGCGATCCATTTCATTCTCATCACGTGCCTAGAAACAAAAAGTAGAGATCAAAAGGAAATTGGTTAGTTGGTGCTGCACTGAATTTACACACAAACAATAATAAACTAACAGCAAACATGTGATTCATACAAAATCATCAAACTACACACAAATTAAAGTTTCACACACACACACACACATCATTAACAAAGACCAAATGGTGTTATTTATAGTATTCAATGATGGTGGTTGAAGGATTTGTACATTTATTTGAAGGCAAATGAAAGGAGAAAATGATTAAATGAAAATAAAGGCTAGCAACACTTCGTATGGTTTCAATCATTTACATTTGAAACACTAAATATACCTCATATGTACTTACCACTTAAGCATGAACATTAAATAAAGGTACTTACGCATGAAGCCTCCACATAATGAAACTCTATTTTCTGCATTTAATTCCGAGCATTAGGTAATTTGTACTCTATGTAATCTTGACGCCTCCACATTAAATTAGAGGGCCTAATCTTATAGTATTATAGATAGATAGATAGATAGATATCATATAAGAGGTCGTTTAAATGCAAATGTCTAATAGAATAAAGAAATACAATTTATTGATTACACACTTGTGCACTAATAATATTTAACACAACTAAATTTGGCATTCCGTATAGGTACTGTGTTTCTTGATAGATAAAAATTCGTTTATGCACTCGCACTACAAAAACATATAAGTAACGATCTTATTTCTTCCGCAAATTATCATCTTGTATGCATGTGTGTATTCTTCTCAACTCGTTCAACATCATCCCTATCATCTCATGGTTCTTGAATGTCATCATCATCTTCATAAATCCTGCTAATACACACATGTTCAAATATAATTAGACTGTAAAAACTAAGTGAAGCTAGCATAACACATATGCACCATCGTAAAACACATATGCACCATTCTAGGAACAACTAGGAAACACATATTCATAAAACATATATGCACACCATTTTATTGATTTTATACCAACCGTAAAACACATATGCACCCTTTCACTAATTTTATGTTAACATATATGCACATAATTACAAAAAGGCTTAAAATCTAATTAAATAATATTCAAAACCCATATATGCCCCACTTTTAGTTAGTAACAAAAATATTCTAAAAAATCTTAAATTATTTTTCAAATATATGTTATGAGATGGATTTTTTTACCCACTGATTCAACAAATCGAATTACACAATAGAGCGCAGCTATCATGTTAATTTATTCTATTTGGTCTCGTAAGCCAACTTAGAATATCATATATAATAAAAAAGATTATAACTTTAGATCGGTGCCCATATTTTACGGTAGCTATGAATACAAATTAAAGATTATAACTTTAAAAAAAAGATTGCAACACGTTACTAAAAAGTCTTTTTTTTAATACTAAAAATCATAACTGGATTCGATCATACTACTCCATAAAATTGATTATTGTGACTTATGTCATGATTATAATCAGGCTTCCAACACATTCAAACAACCCTTAACTAAGAACGTTTTCTAAGCAAAGATCAAAGAACGACTTTGATATGTCAATTAAAAAACGTAACATTAAAGACCAATACAAAATCAAAATCGATTGTGATCGACACAAAAAAAGTCAAATTAAAAACAGTTCCTAACCTTGTAGATCTCGGAATGAGATGATATAGATCCAAAAAGATTGGTGACGTTTATTTTTTCCTCATACTCATTGATGCTTAACCGATCAAAAAATGATTGGTGATTTTTTATCTAGAGCGAGAGAGGCGACATATGAGATTTGGAAGGCGGTTAATGGTTTTGTGAGGAAAAATGGTGGGTGGTTAACCTGGCACTATTTTAGGGTTAACTATGAAATACCATGACTACCCTTTTATATTTTTTTTAACTTTTTAAATAATTGCTTGATCTTTTAATTAATTACATTAAAGGCACAAGTGATCTCATCCATTTATTAAGTGATCTAACGATTTATATTGACCTAGATTGGTACTGTAAAGTTTGTATATAAGAATGGTACTGCATGGAATACCACTATATATATATATATATATATATATATATATATATATATATATATATATATATATATGTATGTATGTATGTATATGTGTGTGTGTGTGTGTAATAAATAACATTGTAGTTTTTACTCAACAATTTAATTTAGTGGTATTTAAAGAAATATAGTGAACTAACTCAAATCTATATTTTTGAATCAAAGTTTTTATAAACTCAAACTATTCTTTTGAAGCAAACTTTTATAAAACGAAAAAAACGTAAAACTATTCAACCCCCCTTCTAGTTTTCCACACATCCATATGGTTTACCCCGTTTCGCACTATACATAACTCTCGCAAAAGTTTCAACAGATACATCCCTCCGTTAGTAAAGGTTAACCAATATACATTCCTCGGTTAAAATAAGGACAAACAGTGCAAATCATTTCGCCATTATCTCCTAACGAGATAAAAAATATTTACACCGTTAGTCCTCTAGGTTAACGGTATTTGCACCGCTAGTCTTTTTTTTTTACATTTTCGGCTGTTTTTTTACGTTTTCGTTCGTTGTTTTACGTTTTTGTCAGTTTTTTACGTTTACGTCCATTTTTTTAAGTTTACATCTGTTTTTTACGTTTTCCTCCTTTCGTTACTTTTTCCTCTGTTATTTTACATTTTTGTCTGTTATTTACATTTTCGTCAGTTTTTATACCTTATCGTCTGTTTTTTACATTTTCCTCTTTTTCTTTTTTCTTTTTTAATTTTTTTTTCGTTTTCGTCCGATTTTTACGTTTTCCTGCGTTTTTTACATTTTTATGTGTTTTTTTCGTTTTCGTCCATTTTTTTACGTTTTTCTTCATTTTTTTACGTTTTCTCTATTTTTTATATTTTCATCCGTTTTTTTCCTCATTTCTTTACGTTTTCGTCCATTTTTTAAAGTTTTTGTTCATGAAAAAAGGACGAAAACGTAAAAAATGTAAGAAAACATAAAATACGGACGAAAACGCAAAAAACGGAAGAAAACGTAAAAAATGGACAATAACGTATAAAAATGGATGAAAACATAAAAAATGGAGGAAAACATAAAAAACAAAGGATAACGTAAAAATACAGACAAAAACTTAAATAAACGGTCGAAAACGTAAAAAATGGAGGAGAATGTAAAAAAACGGACGAAAACGTAAAAAATGAAGAAAGGTGTAAAAAAAACATACGAAAACATAAAAAACAGAGAAAACCGTAAAAAACGAAAGAAAACGTAAAAAACTGACAAAAATGCAAAAAACGAAAGAAAACTTAAAAAAACGGACGATAACGTATAAAAATGGGCAAAAACATAAAAAATGGACAAAAACGTAAAAAATGGAGGAAAACGTAAAATAACAGAGGAAAACGTATAAAATGGACGAAGCGTAAAAAAACGGACGAAAATGAAAAAAACGGACGAAATTGTAAAAAAGGACTAACGGTGCAAATACCGTTAACCTAGAGGACTAACGGTGTAAATATTTTCTACCTCGTTAGGAGATAACGAAGAAATAATTTGCAACCTTTTATCCTTATTCTAACCGAGGGATGTATATTGGTTAACATTTACTAACTGAGGGATGTATCTGTTAAAACTTTCACGAGGGTGATGTATAGTGCGAAATGGGGTAATCCACATGGATGTATTTTGGAGTTTACTATTATTATTGTTGTTGTTGTTGTTGTTGTTTAAATCACTTTATTAGAAAGTAGAAACTAAAAAAATTTATAAAAATTAATGAAAAGCCGAGATAGTATTTGGGTAACCACTTTATTAACTATAGCGAAACTAATCTTATTAAAGATATTAACAGGAGGACATGTCCCAGTGTCTTAAGCCATGAGAAACTTCTGAATCCGATTCAGCAAGCTAATTGCATCATCGTCTAATTCCTCCAAGGAATAATGATAATATACTTTATAGTTAAAAAACTAATGATGATAAATTTTTTTATACGTAAGATTAATAATTATTAAAATTTGAAAAGATTATTTTTTCATTGTTGATTTTATTTACTATTAAGTATATTATTATTATTATTATCATGTTAATAATTATTTATTTAGTTTTATCAAATTTAACTCTTTTCTTATTGTTATTGTTATTATTCTTACTATTATTAATTATTTTTATTTTATAATCAAATAATTTAAAAATAATGTTGTTAATTTTTTTAAACTTTAGATTTATTATTACTAATTTTAGGAGTTAATTGCATTTTTGGTCCCTGTGGTAAGGCAAAATTGCATGTTTGATCCTCAAAACTTTGAAAGTGCAGCAATAGTCCCCATTTTGAAGTTTGGGTTGCATTTTTGGTCCCTAGATAAAGTTAAATGACTAAAATACCCTTTATTTTCTTTAGAAGAAGCAAGGGTAATTTGGTCATTTCACACAGATCAGAGACCAAAAATGCAACCCAAACTTCAAAATAAGGACTATTGCTGCACTTTCAAAGTTTTGAGGACCCAACTTGCAATTTGGCCATACCACAGGGTCCAAAAATGCAAATTATTAATTTGTTTTTCTTTAATAATTTTATTACTATTAAATTTAAATATTTTATTATTATATTAATACTTATTTGCTTTTATCAAACTCTATTATTATTATTATTATTATTATTATTATTATTTTTTTTTTTTATTATTATTATTAATAAACCATCACTTTTATAAACAATAAATAGGATTTTACAAGAAAAACTCATTTAAATAAGATTACAATTCTTTTGCCACATTATAATTCATTTAGATTACATTATAATTCACACAAAGACATTATGTGAATCAAACGCCTCCTGAGAGTAATAGTCTGAAGTTTTTGGTATAGCAAAACTCATTTTTTGCTTATTTGTTGATAAGGATTTACTTGATACATTTTTAAGGCCGGGGTCATTTAAGCTTAAGCTTGAAATCGTGATTATATGATCAAATATTGCCTCAAACCCTTTCTTTTTGCATTTTAGGTATTTGGGACGAGAATTCTAGAATTTGAAGCTTTTTGGACTTTTTTAGGCGAAAAAGAGAAGAAAACAGCAAAGTCGCGAAAAACCTGTTAGGAAAGAAGACCTGGCGGCGTCACATTCTGCCTTGTGACGCCGTCACCCTTTAATCTTAAAGCTAGAAGAATTTACACATGACGCTTCAGAAACTTTTGGAGATTTTACTCCGGACGGCGTCAGGTGCAATTGGATGAAGGGCGTCACTTGTTAAAGTTATAAGAGACGGCTCAGAAAGGTTAACAAATGACGGCGTTAGTCACAACCTGACGGCATAAGAAGACAAAGAGAGACGGCGTCAGAAGGTTGACTAGTACAAGAAGAAACCCTAATCACGGCGGTCTGACGGCGTCAGGATCCATAACCTGACGCCGTCAGCTTTGCAAATCTATATATATATATATATATATATATATATATATATATATATATATATATATATATATATATATATATATATATATATATATATATATATATATATATTTCGATTTTTCATTCATTAGTGTGACATTTTGGAGACCTAAACCCTAGACGAATTTTACAGCTTTTGTAAGGCTTTCACAACCTCTTTTCATTTATATTTAATTGAAGTTAAGTATTTTTTTAATCATTCAATATGTCTATGTTTTGTTTGATTACATGTTTATATTCTCTTCTCTTAACATGATAGCCTAAGTTATTTAGTGTTTGCTTAGATCTAATGAAACCTAGTTATTGATTATTGTTGCGTTGTCTATTGTTTAGTTGATTGATTCACGTGAAGCTAAGAAAACTGGCTGACTTCCTTTGTGTAACTAGCTTGAACGTCTTAGAAAACGTAACAATATGTGCAATATCAGTTTTTCTCGTTGTATTTAATTGATACGTGGGAATCGCAACAGGTTTTACCTCTCAAGGGATCTTGAGAAGCTTACAACCCCCACCAGGCAGTGTACCTGATCGTTGTAGTATAGTATAGTGACAAGTACCGGGGGATTGATCGTTCAGCTTAGGAATAGTGTCGCTAGGATTAGAAAACCTAAATACTAGTTCTAAAGATGAGGGAAGATTATTTTTGTGTTTTTATATTTTTTAGAAAGCAATTTAAAATCTCGGGTTTGAAGGATTTGGGCGGAATTAGTTGCTATTCAACTAACCCAATACTAAGATGCAATCAAAATAAAATACTAAAATGAAAATAAACTAAATTATACTAAAGTTGTGAGCAGTAATTGGAGAAAATGTGTTTACTTAGATTTCACTACTCCCTAGACATCTTTTACACGTTAATTACTTGTTATAATTGCATGGATGACGGATCGTATTCCTTAATACCATTCATGGGGTGGCACACTTAACTCCCCAATTCTATGAGCTCTTATCTCCTCCTACACCATGCCCAGCACAACTATAGGGATTGTAAACAGTGGCTCATGCATTAAATACAACCAATAAAGACCTAGTGCGCGTCGGTTCATGTTTCTTAAGACGTTCAAGCATGTTACCAATTGGAGATCTGCTAGTTTTCTTAAGCCTAACATATAAATCATTCATCCAAGACAAGAATAAACAAGTAATCAACACATAATCAACATCTAGGTTTCATTAGATCTAAGCAAACACAAGATAGATCTAGCCTAGCATGATGGAATTAAGACAAGAACAAGATATAGACAACCAACACATAGACATATTGATTGAATTAAAAGAACACTTATCTTGATTAAACATGCAATGTATCAAGGGGTTGGAACCCTTGAAAAACCTGTAAAGTTACACCAAAATCGTACTTAGGGTTTCTCCCAAAACTTCTCTCTTTTTTGTGAAAAATTAGAAAACTATATATAGGAAAAGGGGTCTGACGGCGTCAAGACCAATTAGGTGACGCCGTCACCTCGCCGCCAAAACTAATCTCGGACTGCCTTGATCTACATTTGACGCCGTCAAGTATTAATCATTTCCAGGCCGTCATGACTTTTACTCTTGAGGCCCTACCTTCATGACGCCGTCAAATCTCTACTGGACCGTCATGGAATTTTGCTCTTGACGCCGCCACCTACTGTTCCCAGCATGGAAAATTAAGACTTTGGCGTTTTCTTCACTTTTATGCTCAAAAAACGTCCGAATTGCTTCCTTTTCTAGATTTCACTCCCAAAGTACCTAAAATCACAAAAGGAACGATTTAGGGCAATATTTGATCAAATAAATTCGAATTCGGGCTTAAATGACCCCCTAAAAACGGACCATTTTTCGCCTCATCATTAATGCATGAGTTGATGTTGATGATCCTATGATTGAGTAATTAACTTATGGTTGTAGGTGAAATTGATATTCATAGAGTTGGGGAATTTAGCACGGCCCCCCGACTGATATTAAGGAATACAACGCTTCAAATAAAACAATTGCACTGTGACATTCAACAATTCAATGAAATATAACTATGGAGTAATTAAATCTAAGTAAACACGTTTGTCTCATTATAAGAAGTTTACCACTTTTACTTTTCTGTTATTTTAATTTTTGTTTTTATAAAAGTAGCTTTTAGGTTAGTTGTCTAGCAACTAATTCTGCCCACTCTTCTAAAACCTGAGATTTTTACTTGCTTTCATTAAAATATAAAAATACAAAAAGAATCATCCCTCACCTTTAGGCTTAAATCGTCATACACTTCAACCTAACGACACTATTCCCCTAAAGAACGATCAATCCCCCGAACATACCTATACTACACTACAACGATCAGGTACACTGCCTGGAGGATTGCAAGCTTCTCAAGATCCCTTGAGAAGTAAACCTTTTGCTAGGTCGCAACCCTCACATCATTTGTTTACTTTGAGTGTAATAAACAGTTCTTAAGAAGTAAGTTAATACATGGGTACATGTATCTTACGCTAAACGTGTTTATATTGAGGTGTGGATGAATCATATGCTCGTTTTTCTCATTAATGATTGATAAGAACTATGTAGAAATATATAAATATTTCGTGGTTGGGTAACGTTTACTTGATAGACATTTAATTAAGGAGAATTTGGGGTTTCAGCTCTAAGAGTGGATGAATGACAAGTGTTAACCATCTCTCGAGCAGACAAGAATGACATGTGTCGTTACGTCATTGATCTTTGCGAATATGATCGTGCATGCACCTTGTTCGTGTGTCCGCCAAATTCTCGGCGTATGATCACTTAAAGAGTGCGGTTTACACATTTTGGGCAACAATATTAAGTGTGGACCATTAATGGCACGTCACGTGTACTTATCTTTGTGTAAATGCGGATTCCCAAGCCAAGATTGAATTGAGGAAGTCTCTTTGAGGCTAGGATAGTGAACGTCTACTTGAGCTATCTGTTGATACTATTATAGTTTGTTGGGCTCTGATTAATTATTGGCTTAGCATACATGCGTATTTAACCCAATATAATAGTTGATTAATACATAACTCATCAACATTTATATTCAATAATGATACTTTTTTTTGAACGACGACTTTTATAAAACACTAGCAAGAAACTAGGAAAAAATTACGAAAAAGCAAGCATAAGAATTTGTAACCATTCAATCCAGTTAATGTTTGCTCTAACTCTAGAATTACACCATTTATAAGATATAGTAACTAAATCATCAAACAATGTCGCTTGTTTCGGCTATTTTATACTGAAAATAATCTCATTTAAAAATCGCCAAATCTTCCACCACATTACATAGAAGATGTCTTTCAATTTTTTTTACCTTTAGCACCAAAATGGAGCTCCTTGAATCGTCTCAAGTTCTCAAGCAATCTTTATAATTTGAAATATTTGGAAATCAAATACTCCACCATTAAGTTACCTTTCAAAGCAGTACATGAGAAAATTAGATGGTTTGTAGTTTCTACTTGAACCCCACAAATGGGACATGAAGTACAATTTATGTCCATCCCACAAATAGAAAGATTAAACCTTGTAGGTAATTTATCCAAATTAACTTTCCAAGCAAAAACATTTATTTTTATCAAAATAGACTTTAATATTATATTCTAACGCTTAATAATGTGTAAAAATTGATTACATTTGTGAAAAAATAATTGTGTCAAAAAAATAATAATAATAAAAATAAAATAAAAAATCCACACATTTAGTGTGAAAAATTATAATATTTCTCCACAGTTTTATTTGTAACACCCAAATTCTAAACACTTTGAGGAAGTGTGTAGAATTTGTGTGTTACAAATAACCTTCGCACCTGTAAGTGTGGGTATTTTTTAGATTTCCCCACACTTAAAAGTGTGAACTTTTTTTGACACAACTATAAATGTGAAAAATCTGTGATTTTTCACATTTTGTAATGTAACTAATTTTTACACATCATTAAGTATTAATAAACTAATAAAATTTTACACACTTTTGAAAAGTATAAAAATAAAGTATGTAGAATCAACTATTTTTTAGTGTATTATCAGAGCCGTCTTTGAGAGTGTGCAAGGTGAGCGATTGCTCAGGGCCTAAAATTTTTAAAGGCACCAAAATTTGTCCCGTTAATAATTATAGGCATGTGTACATATATTTTTCACGAACAAAAAAGCATAAATAATATCTTAAATGAGTAATATGTTAGAACGTTTAGATAACTAATTGCATTATATCTTAAAAACGGTTATATATCACATTCTTTTTCGAAAGGCCTTATTATTTGATTTCGTCCCGGGCCCTAAAAAATTTCATAAATTCATGGGACGACCCTGTGTATTATGAAACTAATAATATTTTATTCTAAGAGTTAATTCATAAATGGTCCATGTGGTCTGTCGAGTTTTATGGGTTTAGTCCCTAAAATTTTTTATATCCAGTCCCTGTGATTGCGGCCCAAAACTAAAACCGTTATGGGTCGCAACCACAGGGACTAGATCCGTCAAAAAAAGTTTAGGGACTAAATCAATAAAACCCGACAAATCACAAGGACCATTTATGAAATTAACTCTTATTCTAAGTTTCTAACATCAATATTTGACTCATATAATACTGATTGACTATGTTTCTTCACACACACAAAAAAAATCAAATATCTTCAAAATAAAAGCTTTATCAATTTTAAGGAACATAACTTCAGGTTTATACCAATTTAAAAAGATATCAATTTATAAATAAAACAATTTTTTTCACCAAAATAAACTCTGGAGTTAATTACATAAATGGTCCCTGTGGTTTGTCGGGTATTACGAATTTGGTCCCTAAACTTTTTTTTTGCGGATATCGTCCCTGTGGTTTTGACCCGTTAAGGATTTGGTCCCTTGACCACCTTTTCTGTTACTTTGACCGTTAAGTGGAAGTTTAAAGGGCTAAAATGACATAAATACCTTTTACTAGTATGGTCCCTGTCGTTTGTGGGGTATAACGAATATAGTCCATAAGTTTTTTTTTTTTTTTTTTTTTTTTTTTTTTTTTTTTTTTTTTTTTTTTTATAACTATTAATGTTAGTAATATTTTTTAATTAAACAATATTCAAAAACATTCATACATTTCTATCCGTTTTTATACGTTTTCGTCAGTTTATACATGTTTTCATCTATTTTTCTTACGTTTTCATACTTTTTTGTCCGTTTTTATATGTTTTCGTCCGTCTTTATACGTTTTCATCCGTTTTCATACATTCTCATTCGTTTTTATTACGCTTTCATACGTTTTTATCCATTTTTATTCGTTTTTATACGTTTTCATCCGTTTTTATAAGCTTTCGTCCGTTCTTATACGTTTTTCTTACGTTTTCATCTATTTTCATACATTTTGTTATGTTTTTACTCGTTTTTATCTGTTTTCATCCGTTTTTATAGATTTTCATTCGTTTTCATATGGTTTCGTCTATTTTCCTTACGTTTTATATGTTTTCATTCGTTTTCATATGGATGAAAACATATAAAAACAGGTTAAAACGTATGAAAACTGTATAAAACCGGGTCAATTTAAAAAATTAAAAAAAAAAATCTGTCAACAAAATCTTTGTTAGAATTTTTTTAAAACCTTTTTGACATATTTTCATTGAATTTTTATGAACATTTGTTAATGGCCTTTTGTTTTTAATTTATTTTTTGTCAAAAAAGTTTCGAAAATGTCAATTTGCTTAATTGTTTGTTTAGTGAGGTTTCTTAGTTAAACTATATATATATATATATATATATATATATATATATATATATATATATATATATATATATATATATATATATATATATATATATATATGACATATGTTTTTTAAAAATTTTTTGAATATTTTTTCGCAGAATAAAAAAAATTCCGTCAAAATTTTTTATAATTTGTTTTTAAAATAAAATCTTGTAAAAAAATTTGCTAAGGAATTTAACAAAAATCTAGTAAAAAAAATTTTATTAAAAAAAACTCTGTCAAAAAATATTCAAAAAATTAAAAAAATCTGCCAAAAAAGTTTTAAAAAACTTCTTTCAAAAATTCTAAAAAAAAATTGAAAAAAAAAACCATAGGGACTAAATCCGTAATACGAGACAAACCACAGGGACCGTATGGTTAAACGTACGAGGGTATTAGTGTTATTTCAATTTTCAACTATCCTTAACGGTCAAAGTAACAGAGTTAAGGGACCAAACACGTAACAGGTCAAAACCACAAGGACGATATCCCGAAAAAAAAGTTTAAGAACAAAATATGTAATATCCGACAAACCACAGGGACCATTTATGTAATTAACTCTAAACTCTGTTTAAAATTAAGCAAAAGTGAAATATTTCTTAAGAAGGATACAAAATAGAAATCAATCCATCACTCCTTTAACATCGCTCAAAAGTGTCCAAGTACAAAAAAAGCACTTTGTCAAAATTTTGGATTTCCCCCTTATTACTACCTATTTCCCACCGCTAACCTGGTCCCCACACACACCTATCACCCCTTTCTTTCTAATTCAAGTCATCTACAAAACATGAATTAATTACAGTAAATTTGAAGTCTATATATAAATGGCTTCGTATAGAAACAGTAGAGTAACTGCTTCTTTTTCTTCTTCTTCAACGAATGTTAGAGCTTCTTTACCTAAGTCTAATAAGCAGATTTCTAATTCTAACGTTCGTCGTAGTGCTAGTACGCTTAATCATTCCGGTTAGTACTTTTTTATGTTTTATATTTCTTGTGTTTATTTTAGTTTTTCTGAATCATCGATGATATCTATCTAATGTGTCTCAGACAGTGTTACTATCATAAATAAATAGGGGATATATATTTATAATAAAAAATAAATGTGGATAACAAGAGAGAATGTGACTGTGACAAGTGTCAATCGTTGAGTTATTATATCTAGGCTACATGATTAGCAAACTTTGTTTATTTCTTACTTGTTTCCACAAGTATAAGGGTGTGTTTGTTTTTTTTTAAAAAATAAGTCTTACTAGCCCTCTTACTCTTACCCGTAAAAGGACGTGGGCAGACGTTTTGCTTGTTTGTTTTTTTTTTTTCTTTTAAGTCAGACCCAGACCAATTAGACATATAACATCTTACTGAGTAAGAGGTAGAGGACTTGTCTTACTGTCTCTTACTCGATAAGAGATTGAAGACTGATGTTAATATAATATATTTGATGGTTTATTAACTATGTTATATTTATGATAAAAGTCTTGTTTCATATTTACATAAGTTACTTAAATAAATTGCAGAAACGAGCACTTAAAATCATTCGGACAATTATACAAAAACAAACAACATTATTTCGTTCAGTTTCTAGCCACCTCTTACTGGTAAGATGTGGTAGTAAACATCTTAATGAAACAAATACACCCTAAATTCTGATTTGCTTACACCGAATGACTACTTGTTCAAGTTTTTTATGCAGCATTACGGATGTCATGTTAGATTTAGTAGTAGTAGTGTAGGAGATTAATGATGAAGTGATCCAAGGTTTACTATATTGTTAGTAACGTCCAAGGCTTCGGTAGAACCATAGCCCATAGGTAATGGGAAGGCTTTGATAGGGTAGGAGGGGTACTATGATATTGGTGAATTTGGGGATGCTTGATAACTTTAATACCTTGCATCTAAATTACTCAATTTGAGATTTCCCAACATCTAAGGTATAGACGTGTATCGGAATGAAGTCCTTTGCATGCAACTATGTGTGGTTAGGGGTGTAAACAAGTCGAGCTTTTGTCGAGTAACCCGAGCTCGAACTTGACTCTAGCTCTTTCGAGCTGAGCTTTATCGAGCTCGAGCCTTGAATATGAGCTCGATATGTTTAACGAGTCGAGCTCGAGCTTATATAGGCTTGACTTGAGTTATTGTCTATCTTTTCGAGCTTTAAGTGACATATATATGCCGTTAACAAAAAAAGTGTCATATATGTATATTTTAAGGGCTTATATGTAAGTACACCAAGTTTAAATACTCTTTATAAATGTATCGAGCTTTTCGAGCCGAACTCAAGCCGAACTATAACCTTATCTTATATTTCAATTATATTTGGTTTAAAAAACACGTCATTGCAAATACATCAAGTGTTTCCATCCGAGCTCGAGCTAAACATAATTTGTTGACTCAAGCCCTGCTAAAGTTCGACTCGATTCGACTCTTTTAGACCCCTGGTTTTTAAAAGTGATTAGATATGTACAATATCCTAGCTGTACTCTTATCCCAGCTCTTTCAAAATTTTGAAGTTGGTTAATTGTTGAATGCCATGCTAGTACCCCTGCACCTAATTCTTAGCTTTGAAGATAGATGGTACAATTGGATCACGTTTCTCGGTTTAGATACCGTAATTGCTGCTCTTAGGTTGTAATCCAGACTTTGTAGATTAGTATCATGCACTGAGGTTTGAATCTTATTTTTGGTAACAAATTTGAATATATTGTTCAGCAAGACATTGTGGCAATATCTACACACATATTTGAATACTTATATTAAGATATTTCAAGCTCTTAATAAGAGCAAACAGCACTTAAAAAACCACCAAATGTCGGGGGGAAAAGCAACTAAGAATACTAACAATGTTAGAATTAGATGGTAAAAAGAAAACAAATGGAGAACAAACAAATAATGAAAGAGATTTATTGTATGGATCTAATGTGGACTGAAACGGACTCTGTGGATGTATCATCATGGCAGATAGAAATGACTAAGCTGAATCTGCATGAGAGAATTATGTACCCTCAATCCCTAACAATGCCAAAATGCAGACTACTAGCGGTCTGCCACTAAACATAGATCTTGCACTATATACTCTCTCTGGAAGATCAGGGAAATTGAGACTTAATTGTGTAACTTTAAGAATACTAGTAAAACGTGAATAGGAGCCAGCATATAAACCAAAAGCATTGGACGGCGGCCTATTCTCTCATGGGTGCAGGGTTACTTATGTTTAGAAATCAGAACAGCTGGGTATAAATTTGAGTAGCCTATTTGTATGGATACTCTTTTATGGGGCACCTCTTTTGAACTGCTGGATTGAAGTTTGTGTAGTCTCAGGCATTTTGCTACTGCCGTGCAGTTGCAGGCATAAGGTTACAGCCAGTTCTCAAACTCATCTTTGGATCAAACTGGGTATCTGGATGCAAAATGTCTTAAAAAATAATTGTACCTTACTAGCTACAAAGCCTTCGTAATGTTACAAAATTCAATTAGCCTCATTTGCGTATCTGTCTTTTTAAGAGCTTAGCAGGACAACTTTCTACGATCTTATAATTTAGCTTGTAATGCATGTCAGTCTTCAGGATTGACAGGAAATGCATTTGAGGTTTTGCTCAGTGCTGCACTTTTCCCCCGCCACCAACAATTTAGCATCTACATGACTTTTATTTCAGGCTAACCCACTAACGATAAAGAACATAGATTTAAAACTAATATCTTGCATTGGCGTTGCAGTTTCTGGTCGAGTTCGAGTTGCTGTGAGATTGAGACCTCGAAATGATGAGGAAATGGTGGCAGATGCTGATTTTGCAGATTGTGTGGAATTGCAACCAGAGGTATGAAAAGTATACTTCTTACAAGTTAGGGTCTAAGAAATATGTCACTACAATTCTTTGAATTATAGCCTGGTCAATTATTAGATTACTCATGGTGACATTTTTTTCCTCAGTTCAAACGGTTGAAACTTCGGAAAAACAATTGGGATTCAGACACTTATGAATTTGATGAGGTTCTTACTGAATCTGCATCACAGAAGCGTGTTTATGAAGTTGTTGCGAAACCTGTAGTGGAGGTGGGTGATGTTACACCACTTTTGTTGTATTCAATTACTCAAGGTTCATTGGCAAAGCTTATATTTGAACTGCTAATATTTAGTTATTTTCATTAAAATTTGGATTACCGTAATTTCCAGTACATATCTGCTACTCGGTGCATATTTTTCTTTTATGTTTGGGGCAATCAATTTTTTGACAGAGGATAAATCACCTATAATTACTCTTGTGTTATTTCATATGCCAAGTTTTTACTAATTTTGTCTGATTATCTAGCACTGATCTTTAATCGTGTTAAAATAACTAAGAGTGAGAGAATGGGAAGTACTTAGTGGTTTATATGTTTGTTAGAATGACTATGTTAGGTACTTCTTGCCTCTTCAGATAATTGGATCACAGCGACATCAGCATTGTGTTTATGGTAAAATTGGTTGGATATGTTTTAAAAGCTTTAGTCGGCTCCCGAAAATTTAGATATTTGATTATACTTCTATCTACAAATTTAAATTGGCAATACTCAAAATCTGAATGTTAAGATGTAAACTAATCCCTTCCTCATAGATAGGGTATGATTTGGTAGATTATAATAGTATGATACTTTTGAAGATATGATTACATAAACAGCTGTTAGGTTTCCATAAATTTTTTGTCGTGCAGCTCATGTATTGTAAAGCTTGAATGCCTAGTAACTGATACACCATACGTTTCAGAGTGTTCTAGATGGTTACAATGGGACAGTGATGGCTTATGGTCAAACCGGCACAGGGAAGACTTTTACTCTAGGACGATTGGGTGATGAAGACACATCAGCACGTGGAATCATGGTCCGTGCAATGGAGGATATACTAACTAATATACATCGGGATTCTGATTCTGTCATGATTTCATACTTGCAGGTGCATATATGTACTTTTATTATGCTTCAGATTTTAATATTGACGTTAGGATTCTACTTAATATAATTCTTCATTAAAACATCTGCAGCTTTACATGGAGACAATCCAAGACCTTCTAAATCCAACAAATGATAACATTTCAATTGTCGAGGATCCAAAAACTGGTGATGTTTCTGTACCAGCTGCAACTCTGGTAGATATACAGAGCCACCACGATTTTATGGAGTTATTACGCCTGGGAGAAGCTCATCGAGTCGCTGCTAACACCAAGCTTAATACAGAGTCTTCTCGTAGTCATGCTATTTTAATGGTAAAGTGATTTGAACTGTCGTTAATAGTTTCATGCACCTATCAGTTATGTGATTTTGCAATTCATATTGAAGTTAATATGATACACTACTTCAGGTGCACATTAAGAGATCTGTTACAGATATGGAATCTGAGGTGGCAAGTGAAAATGACCATTCTGTTCACATGAGCAGAAATTCTAAGCCACCTGTTATTCGAAAAGGCAAATTAGTTGTAGTCGATCTTGCAGGCTCTGAGCGGGTTCACAAGTCAGGTTGTATGCATAAAATGTCCTCAGATTTCATTCAGTGTTTTGTAGTTCTAATTTTTGAGTTGGAGATTTGTTTTCCTTTTTCAGGAAGTGAAGGACACACATTAGAGGAAGCCAAATCCATAAATCTTTCATTAAGTGCATTAGGGAAATGCATAAATGCTCTCGCGGAGAATAGCCCTCATGTACCTGTTAGAGATTCTAAATTAACGAGGCTTCTCAAAGATTCATTTGGAGGTCAGTTCTTTAGAATTTGAGCAATTATTTATTTAATACTTCAATGACTTATAATTGAGGAGTTGAAATGATGAATTTATGTTTGTTCTTAAGCACCACATCTTAAACAGATTATACCTTTTAGTTGTTTTAAACATATTCCAAACATGACAAAATCGTGTATTACCTGTTACAATTCTATTTGCAGGCACTGCAAGAACTTCATTGATTGTAACTGTTGGCCCATCTCCACGGCATCGTGCGGAAACTGCAAGTACTATATTGTTTGGACAAAGGGTAAGCAACCAAGCTTATTTTCTCTGTTTAATAGTCATCTTTTTCTGCATAATGCTGAATTATCTGCAAATCTTTCCCTTCAATATTATCTTTGAATGGCTAGCCTATCTTTCTCTCTAAATTAAAACCATCAACACCACCACCATCTACAATATATATATATATACTAAATCAAACCCCCTATACCCGGACCGATTCACCACCAACCGGACCACCACAGGAACTAACACGCACCCTCACGCGCCACCTCTTCGAGGTGGATTTTTCTTGCCTTCCGGCGATTTTTCCGGCGATTACCGGCTGCCTGGACCTACACCACCCGCGAGTGGAGGTTTCTCAGCTTTTTACGAGGCGGACCCTGTTGCTCTGCCAACTCAGACCGCCGATTTCCGGCGCCAACGCCGCTGACGACAACTTCCGACCACCGATTTTTTTTCCCGGATACTGAGCTTTCCTTTCCTTTACTCTTTCATTTAATCTTTATTTCTCTCATTTTTTTTTTTTTTTTTTCCCTTTCTAGCCTATCTATTATCTGCTTTCTTTTACCCTTGTCCCTGTACTTTTTTTCTTTTCTTTTCTTACCTGCCTTTGAGTTGTCATTTTTCTTTTGCCCTTTTTGTGTCACTATTCTGCCTGTAGTGTAGTCTTTTGACTATTAGTGCTGCCTTAGACCTAGTGTTGTTCCTCTCTTTTCCGTTTACTGCTGCTGCTGCTGCTGCTGCTGCTGCTGCTGCTGCTGCTGCTGCTGCTGCTGCTGCTGCTGCTGCTGCTGCTGCTGCTGCTGCTGCTGCTGCTGCTGCTGCTGCTGCTGCTGCTGCTGCTGCTGCTGCTGCTGCTGCTGCTGCTGCTGCTGCTGCTGCTGCTGCTGCTGCTGCTGCTGCTGCTGCTGCTGCTGCTGCTGCTGCTGCTGCTGCTGCTGCTGCTGCTGCTGCTGCTGCTGCTGCTGCTGCTGCTGCTGCTGCTGCTGCTGCTGCTGCTGCTGCTGCTGCTGCTGCTGCTGCTGCTGCTGCTGCTGCTGCTGCTGCTGCTGCTGCTGCTGCTGCTGCTGCTGCTGCTGCTGCTGCTGCTGCTGCTGCTGCTGCTGCTGCTGCTGCTGCTGCTGCTGCTGCTGCTGCTGCTGCTGCTGCTGCTGCTGCTGCTGCTCAGCTGCTGCTGCTGCTGCTGCTGCTGCTGCTGCTCAGCTGCTGCTGCTGCTGCTGCTGCTGCTTTTTTTTTTTTTTTTTTTTTTTTTTTTTTTTTTTTGTTGCTAGGGCGTTCTTGTCTCTCCTTGTTTGCTTTCGTGCCTTTTCCTTGGTTTTAGTTTGCTTGGGTTAGAATAGACGCTTTAGATAGTGATGGTCACCTGAGGTCATGTCTCGTCGGCTCGGGAGGGGTAGGCGGGATAGGAGGGGTCAAGGTAGTTAAAAGCGAAAGCGACCTCAAAGCGACATGCCTTTTTCTAAAGCGAGAAGCGAGAAGCGACAAAAGCGAGCGCTTCAATTAACTTTTTACCCTTTGTGCATGTAATAGTGTCTAGTATGAAAACATTGGTTAAATAAAAACATAATTATCTTAAAATCTTCATTTTCAATCTAAAAAGACCACAAAAGAGAAGTTTATTCAAATAGTTAAAGCTTAAAGTCTAATATTTTTTATTCGGAATAATCATCTAAGTTCTCATTTCTTATTTCCCCATCGTTTCTGAGATCCACTATATCATCTTCATTTACAAGATCCTCGTCGGATTCATCGAAGAGTGCCCTACTTGTAGATGTCCTACTTGTAGATGCCGGTGCATTTCTTCTTGTATAATGCCTCGGCTCATTTGCACCACTAGCACTAGCTACGGTACCCCAAGTTAGTGCTTCATCCTCACCAAACACAAACTCCCCTTCGGCATCATTACGTTAATAAGTGTTAGTATTTATAATATTATGTTAAAGGGTTAGTTTTGTAAATATTTAACCTAATTTAAAAGATTAGGGCCGGCTGTAAAACTTCATTAGGTAAAAAATTAAAAACTAGCCGTTATGCAAAAAAGCGAGCGCTTTTAGGTCGCTTTTCGGTCGCTTCTGCTCGCTTTAGTAAAACGCATCGCTTTTTTAGAATCAAAGCGCTATAGGGCGCTTCGCTTCGCTTCTTCGCTTAAAGCGCGCTTTTTCTAGCTTTTGACTACACTGGGAGGGGTGGTCGGGGTGGGCGGGGTAGGCGGTTTAGCTGGTGTAGGCGGGGTAGGAGGGAGTAGGGTGGGTAGGATTGCTAGGGTAGGGTCCTCTCGTAGGATTAGGGTAGGTAGCTGGAATGTAGGGACTTTGTCCGGCAAGCTCTTGGAGCTGACTGATGTGTTGGGAAGGCATAAGGTAGACATTGCGTGCTTTCAGGAGACTAAATGGAAGGGTTCTAGCACGAGGGAGGGAAACGGATACAAGCTTTGGTACTCGGGCTCTAGGACCGCAAAAAACGGAGTTGGAGTTATTTTGGCGGCGGGTCTCAAAGATAACGTAGTACAAGTGACCAGGAGTAGCGATAGGATCATGGCGATCACCTTGGTTATTCATGGGGAGACCGTTAACGTGATCAGCGCATACACACCACAGGCGGGCAGAAGTGAGGAAGAGAAGAAGAATTTCTGGGACGCCCTCGATGTACTAGTAAGGGAGTGCCCGTCGGATCAGCAGTTGTTTATAGGAGGTGACCTGAACGGACACATAGGAGCCAGAGCGGACGGCTATTCGGGGGTCCATGGAGGGTTTGGTTTTGGAGTTAGGAATGACGAAGGTCGCTCGATCCTAGAGTTTGCTACGGCGCACGACATGGTAGTAGTGAACTTTTTCTTCAAGAAGAGAGATGTCCACTTGATCACCTTTCAGAGTGGGAGTAACTGCACCCAGATTGACTATCTACTGGTACGAAGAAGGGATCTTAGAGCATGTAGGGACTGCAGGGTTTTCCCAGGCGAGGCATGCTCATCCCAACACAAATTGCTAGCAGTGGATACATTTTTCGAGAGTCAACGACCAAAGAGAGGCACGACAGGGTTGCCGAGGATTCTATGGAAGAATCTGAACGGAGAGGCGGCTGAGTCGTTTCGAGTGAGTTTCAGAGGGAATATCTTCAAGGTCGGAGGACCCGACTACTAGAGACGCGGACCAGATGTGGAACACACTTGCCGACATCATTAGAGACGCCGCCAAGGATTCACTTGGGGTGACTAGAGGGGCAACGAGGAACAAGCCGTACAACAGAGAATCATGGTGGTTTAGCGAGGAAATGCAATCCAAAGTTGCAGTGAAACAAGCTAGGTTCAGAGAGCTTCTTTTGTGCAGAGAGGGCCATCGAGCTGACTTGACTACCGCAGAAGAGAGGTATAAAGTAGCTAAAAGAGAAGCGAAAAAGGCAGTAGCCCAGGCGAAGGACAAAGCGTACGAAGATTTGTATAAGAAATTGGACTCCAATGAGGGGGCTAACGATATTTTTAGGATTGCTAAAGCCCGAGAGAGAAGAAGGAGGGATCTAGGAAACATAAAATATATCAAAGATGAAGGCGGTCGGACCATTGTGAGCGAAGAGGCTATTAGGAAAAGATGGGGAGAGTATTTTTCCTCTCTTTTCAACGAAAGGAGCATCGAAGGAAGCGGGGAAGAAGAGAACCCTAGTCAGCAACCAGAATGCTATTATTCGAGGATTAGCCAATCAGAAGTGATGGTTGCACTACGGAAGATGGGAAGAAACAAAGCAGTAGGGCCAGACCAAATCCCCATTGAAGCTTGGAGGTGTATAGGTGATGAGGGGGTCGCATGGCTGACTTGCCTCTTCAACAAGATCTTCTCCGGTGCTAAGATGCCAGAAGAATGGAGACTCAGTGAAGTCATCCCCATATACAAGAACAAAGGGGATGTACAAGTGTGTAGCAACTATAGGGGCATCAAGCTACTTAGCCACTCCATGAAGTTGTGGGAGAGAGTTATCGAGAGAAGGTTGAGAAAGGAGACGAGGGTGTCTGAGAACCAATTTGGTTTTATGCCAGGTAGGTCTTCGATTGAGGCTATCCACCTTCTCAGGAGTCTCATGGAGAAGTATAGAGAGAGACAAAAGGACTTGCATTTGGCGTTCCTGGACCTTGAAAAGGCATATGATAGTGTCCCTCGCGAGTTAATTTGGAGAACTCTTATTGATAAAGGAACCCCAAGGAGATATGTGAGAGTCATTAAGGATATGTACGAGGGGGCTAAGACTCGTGTAAGGTCCACGGTGGGGATCTCAGAGTTTTTCCCTGTAGAGGTTGGGCTCCACCAGGGATCTGCCATTAGCCCTTACCTCTTTGCAATTATCCTTGATGAGCTATCTCGAGGGATTCAAGAGGGTATCCCGTGGAGCATGATTTTCGCTGATGACATTGTGTTGGTGGCAGAATCGGCAGAAGGGTTAAACAACAGACTTGAGCACTGGAGGGAGGCTCTGGAAGACAATGGCCTTCGAGTGAGTAGAGAGAAGACCGAATACCTGAGATGTGAGTTTGGTAGGATCGAGTCAGGACACCACGAAGGAATGGATATTCGTATCGGTGACAGGATCCTACCACCCAAGGAGTCTTTTAGATATCTGGGATCGATGATCCACAAATCAGGGAGGATTGATGAGGACGTAACTCACCGGATTAGAGTTGGTTGGGCGAGATGGAGGGCGGCATCGGGTGTCATATGTGACAAGAAAGTACCCTTAAAGCTGAAGGGAAAATTTTATAAGGTGGCAATTAGACCGGCTATGTTGTACGGGTCGGAGTGTTGGCCTATCACCAAGGCACAGGCTAACAGGGTCGAGGTGGCGGAACTGAGAATGCTAAGGTGGTCTTGTGGCAAGACAATGCTTGACATGATTCCGAACGGAGTTTTCAGAGCTATACTTGAGGTCGAGACTATTATTTCGAAGATGAGAGAAGGAAGGTTGAGGTGGTTCGGACATGTCAGGAGGAGGCCACAATCAGCACCGGTAAAGAGAGTCGAAGCGTTAGTAGTAGATGGTGTAAGAAGGAGGGGTAGACCCAAACTCAGGTGGGAGGATAGGCTTAAGCTCGACATGAAAGAGCTTCTCTTGTCCGAGGACATGACCTCAGATAGGAAGGTGTGGAGAGATAGAATTAAGATTAATGGGTAGCTCAGGCTAGGTGTTTCTTGGGTGGAGGTAGTTTTGGCGTTTAGGCTTGGTTTTTTATTTTATTTTATTTCATTTTTTATTTTATTTTATTTTTATTTTATTTTATTTTTATTTTTATTTTATTTTATTTTATTTTTTTGGTTCCCCGTATTTGCCTTGCCTTAGCTTTAGGCCCCGTGCATTGTTGCTTTGCTGTGTGCTGCTCCCCTAGGTTAACCTTCCCTTAGTGCCTGTTGCCGCGTGTTTGCTTGTTGTGCATGTTTCTTGACTGCTTTTGCTTTTGTGCTATCTGTCTTTTTGCTCCCTTTGCTTTGCTCTCACACCCGCACACCTGCACTTGCCGGAGGTCTTTTTGGAAGCTATTTCGGGTTTATCCTGGATAGGGGTAGGATCTGTCTACATTCTACCTTCCCCATACCCTGCCCCGGCGGGATTGGGTTTGTTGTTGTTGTTGTTGTTGTTGCTGAATTATCTGCAAGAATCCATATAGCAGAATGATCATGCACCAGGTCTTGATCATATTTATAATATTCCTCAAGTGTTTTATCTCTCTGTGTTTATGAATATTCCTGTTGCATTCTTTTTACCTGTGAAGCAGATAGTTAATTTTTGTTATTTTTAATCTCTCAGGCTATGAAGGTGGAGAACATGTTGAAAATCAAGGAAGAATTTGATTACAAAAGTTTGAGTAAAAGGCTTGAGACACAGATTGACAAACTCTATGCAGAAAACGAAAGGCAGCAGAAAGCATTTGAGGATGAGATTGAAAGGACAACAATAGAAGCACAACAACGTATTACTGAGGCTGAATTGAAATATACAGAAGCTTTGGAGGTTAGCTTGGAGATGTGTGTTAATAATGAACTTTTTCCTCTTCAATAATTTTTAGTATGCCCCCAGATAGTTGATTTTTAATTGTTATGCTTCATTTACAACTGAAGGTTTCAGCTGAAAACTCACACACTTCATCTGTTTATTTTTTCATGCATTTTGCTAACCCTAGAATGCGATATGTCGTTGTAGAGGGAGAAAGTGAAATGTCAAATGGAGTACATGGAATCAATTAAGAAGCTTGAGGAGAAGTGGATGAACAATCAACCAAAACATGGAACTAATGGCTTTAGTAATGGCAGTCATATTGGAGAGGTAATCATGATCTGATATAATTGTTTGCATTTGTGTTGACATACAGTATCAAAGTTGAATGGACTTCCTGATTTTAGTGTTGATATATAAGCGATTAAAATATGCGTTTGTAAATTGTCCTCTTTTGTTCTTTATAAAGGCATCATAAATTAGAAAAACCTGGTTACTTAGGTGGTGGAACCAAATTTTAAGTGAGATGATGGTCAAGAATATAGTTACTGATTTTCAGTTGTCCAAGTCTTGATTTGATGCCTGGTTGTAATCATCTGGCCAATTCTATCACATCATTTGTTTGCTCTCTTTGTGTGAAGTCGATCGTTATTATCATAATAATCTTTCAGCACTCTCACTTTCTTTTTTTGAATCACCAGGGTAATCATGTCAATGAAGATATAATGGAGTTAAAGAGAATGCTTCAGAAGGAAATTGCTTTACGAAAACGGGCGGAAGAAGAGATGCACAACCTTAGGAATTCACAACTTCTCCCTTCAGAGGTCTGGATTTTCTTATATCTAAAGTTGATAAGCTTTACCAACATCTCACAAGGTTTGTTTACTGTATTAATAAGTATCACATGGCATATTATCCTCATGGACTAGGCAGGTGTAAATGCTGATGTGGTAAAGCTTCAAAATTTATTGGATGAAGAGACACGTCAGAGACAGAAATTAGAAGAGGAAGTCTTGCTGCTACAAAGCAGATTATCACAACTAGCTTTCGGTTCTGGTCAGGTACTTCGCTACTCGCTTGAAAGAAACACGCTTTTTATACACATTTAAAGTTTAATAATTTCTTTTGAATAAGTTTTGTCATGACGTATATACTTTCTATTGAGTGCAACATTTGG
>CM060687.1:125426793-125648651 GCA_030686995.1 Artemisia argyi
TTTGCCACATTGTCATTACTTCTCTGAGGAGCACCTGAATTGTTTCTGAATCCCCCATTGTTGTTGAATCTTTGTCCATACCCAGAATTTCCAGAATACCCTCCTGATCCTGAACGTCCAGGATTACGGTTCTGAATCTCAACTCGACCATCTTGAATGACAGCTTGATTCCTTGTATTTGATGAAGAACGAAGACGGTTGTTGGTTTTGTTAGAGAATTTGCTAAAAGCACGAGCAATAAGAGCAAGTCCTTGATTCAACGTATTGACGTCATCATCATTATCTTCAATCTGATTAGAATAATACATGCTATCATGGTTGTCATATGGAGCAGGTTGAGGAGAAGCGTGTTGCGAGGATGATTCATATGGGACCATTTTGTGTGAAGTAGCAGGTTGCTGGTAACTGAAATAATTCTGTTCCTGATCATAAGCATGATTAGACATCGGAGGATGTGCAGCATGAGATTGAGCAACGAGTGCTAGGGGATTAGAAGTGGGTGGTGGTGTATATCCTCCTCGTGCGGCTCTATCTTTTTCAACTTCAGACTCATAGTGCTTGAGATAGTCGTACAACAAACCATATGGATCTCTATGAAGATTCTTAGCTTGTCTCACAAATGTCACATACTTTTGCCACTCAGAACCCAGACTACTAACAAATTTTGTATTGACAGCGATCCTTGGAAGGTGTACTTCATGTCTCTCTAAGTCGTTGACGACATTGGTGAAACGATGAAAGTAAGATTCAAGTGATTCCCCTGGTTCGATCATGATATTAGTGTATTCCAAGTAAAGTTTAGATTCCATGTCTTCCTTGTTCAGTTGTGTGCCTTGCATAAGTAGATGGACGTGTTCCCACATAGCTTTTGCAGTTGTCTGAGCATCAACACTTCTGAATATGATATTTGGTATTCCCTGAAGTATGTAAGACATAGCATACTCATATGCTTCACGATGGTGGTGTTGTTCAGCAGTAAGTGAAGACTCAGGAACTAGCACAGCAGTTGGAGCTACTGGAGGATCAGCAGATGGGTCACCGCCAATGTAGTTAACAGTCCACTAAAACGGTCCTTCAAGGATAACTTGTTTCATGTACTTGCCATTGGGTTTCTTGAGTTCTATAAACCTTAAGAATCGACTTGCCCACTAAACATAATTACCCGGTGTTAGCATTGGTGGGGTGTCAATAGATCCTGCTTCTTGTCTGGATTGTTGAGTTGAAATGACTTCACACATCCTGTCAAACCAGTGAGTAGGTTTTGATGGGAGTTGGCTTTGTTGTTGTGACATTGGATAGGATTGTTGCATTGGAACCATCTGATGTTGTTGCATGAGAAGATGTTGTTGTGAGTAAACCGGTTGTTGATAATATTGTGGTGATTGTTGATACTGTTGTTGTTGCTGATGATATTGTTGATTATGATGTTGCTGAGGGTGGTTAAAGTTGTAGTACGGTGGTTGAGACATAATGAAACACTTGTGTGAAAAGATGGATCTTGTAGAAGATTGAAATGTACGTTCCTTTGGTAAAGTTCAAAATCCTTGGGTAAAGTTGAAATCTTACGCGTAACAAAACTTATGCGTAAATTTAAAGTTAAGCGTAGAAAGGTGATGTTATGCGTAAACACAAGGTTTATGCGTAAGATTACCCTTTTTACGCGTAAGTTTAAACCTTTTGCGTAAAGCAAGTTATGCGTAAGGTAAAAACCAAACAAATCTTTCAAACTTGTCCAAGCTTGAAAGATATCCTTAGTCGAAGTATTCCACTAACTTGTCCAAGCTAGGGAAGTACTGAGTCACCTTTGCTAGAAGAGAGAACCTTAGAAGAGACTTTTGCGTAGAAATTAGGAACTTATGCGTAAGAAGAATCTTATGCGTAAGAAATGTCTTCAGCGTAGAACTTTGGCGTAGAAAGTAGCTTCTGCGTAGAACTTAGGCGTAGACAGTAGCTTCAGCGTAGATCTAAGGCGTAGATTGCTCTCTTACGCGTAGGAATGGGGTTTTATACCAAAACTCACGCGTAAGAAGTTGTCTTATGCGTAGGGAGACCAAAAGTACTATTGACAGCTTTCAAAATGTATTGTTCCACTAATTCTTATGCGTAGAGTGACCAGAAACAATGAAAAATCACTACTTTTTGAAGAAAAATGCTTAGAAATGAGTAACTTTTGATCAAATAACTTCCCCAACACTTAGAAAACACAAAATATGAAAGTTTTAGGTTCTAAAGACTAGTTTTCTAATATCAAAGAAGCTACAAAACTTAAGAAACAATGATAAAAAGTACTAAAAACTATGAAAGATCAAAACTTTATGCAAAATCTAAGCTTCTAAGCACTATATCAACTTTGAAACTTGTCCAAGCTTCAAGATTAAGTGATAGAAACAAAGAAAAAGCAAAAATATAAGGAAGAAATACACCTAAATCCCACGAAAAAACCAAATAAACAACACTTCAATCTCTATTAGGCGAATGATACCACTTGTTAGGTACCCATGTTAATATCACACAAGTAAAGAATGAGATAGATATAAGGATTGGTTGATTATAAGATATGAGAGAATTATAAAAGCAAGAGTTTCATTAGAATATCAAAATAACCAACAAAGTTTAAGGCTACATAAGCCTTGTATTTATAGGAGGGAAATTAGGGCAACATTCCCTAGTCCCTTTAATCATGAAAACGTGGGCTTGTAAGCCTTTTGGGCTTTTACATCTTGCCCATTAACTAAAACATAAACATAAATAATACTTAAGCAACCTATTACAAAATGTAATGACCGAGACTTGAGTAAATACTAAAGTATGATCCCAACACAATCCGTGCAACTCTTTGTAGTTACGAACATAGGTACCATTTCTGCCATCATTCAATACTTTTTGGCTTTTAACAAAACCAAATGCTCCTTATATCACTTTAAGACCCTCCCATGAACTCAAACCACACAACCAAACATGGTTGCCTTCAGATATGCTTGCTCTCTAACCACAAGACCAAACGCCCTTTAAAGATAGGGTATGGTTTAGATTTTTTTTTTTTTTTTTTTTTTTTTTTTTTGCGACGTCCATGTTCATCGAGTCACGAGTCTAAAGGTGGCATTTGAGAATCGGTGAGTGGCTAGACCAACGTATATCATCAACTATCAAAACCCACAAATCAAACAAAATGGGTTTTGGGGGTAGCAAAATGGGTTGGGGGGAGACAGAAAGTGATGGTGGTCTTTGTGAGTTGAGAAGAAATGTGTCTAAAACCTTTTTTTGATGATAAAGTATAAAACACAAATCAAAATCAAGATGAAATGTAGTTTGAGCAATGAGCGGAATATACACGTGCTAGTAAGTATCGTGTAGAACAATGTTCAACCCAGAATTTGCCAAAACTATTCTAGTGAGTCCCCCTGTAGTCAATTAACTTATTTAGGAAATCTAGTCATTTGTTTGTTTGTTGTTTGTTCCGAGCATTGACATATACAAAAGTTGTAATCAGTTTTAGGTGATGGAGGAACCAGGTATATATGGGTTTTAATTTGTTGGGGCTTATGAACACATACAATTTTTGTATGAATTTGTGAGTGATTTGCAAGTGGGTCTGATAATATGGTGATTTTAATTTTAATTCATTGTGTGTTTAATATTTGGTTGATTTTGATTATTTGTTTGTGTTTGAACTTTGAACTACATACTTTGTTAACAAAAATGAAAGTTGAAGATGAATGCCGCCAAAATGACCAAAATACTCTTATATGAACAGCACGTGACCAGACTTAACAAAAATATTAACGACCGTCTCGTCAAATGACCGTTCAATTACAAAGTATCAAGTAAAGGGACGACTGGAGTAATTATTTGAGTTTTAGGACGAAAGGTGTTAGTGTGTATAACCACGTGGACGATTTATGTAATTGACTCTTTAGATTATTGTTTCAAGTGGTTTTTTTTTTGTTCGGTTCTAATGAGGTTTTTTGTTTTCTTATCGCTATTTTGTTAAAATATTTTGGGTCTCAATTCTCTAGTTGCTCTCCATCTTTTTGTTTTAAGATGTTCTTAAGAAAAGCTATACTTTTTGTCGCTAAAAAATAGTCCTTCATCTATGGTAATATTGGTCCAAACACTTTGTCCTTGGTGAAAGATACGGAGTAACATTTAACAAACAAAAGTAGAAACCAATTAAGACGTATACGATATCAAATACTACAATGATTTTTGAATGAATTAGTCGCAATTGTGTTCAATTAATATCCTAATACGTAGTAATCTAGGGAATAATGCTTGAGTGAAATGTTGTAAGAATTCATTAAAATCTTTTAAGAAATACTCATGTTACTCAGGTTTCAGATCATTTGCAAAGTAGCACAAATTTGCAAAGCCTAAAAAGTATTTTGGTGCTGTCACGTGTCCCACCCCCTTTTTTCCCCCAGGATACTTATGTATTCCACTCCTTCCCGTTATATCCTCTTATTCCCTCTTTTTCTTTCTATTATCATGTTTTTCTTTCTTTTGTTTATTCTCCTACTAACCTCCCAACAACCACTATCATCATCAGATCTAACACAATACATCCTGATCTCCTCATCCCCTTTCATACCATCATCAGATCTAACACAACACCGTCTCCATCACCATCACCGTCTGCACGCCGTCAGCAACACCGTCTTCACGCCGTCACCATCAGGTACCAACTAATAAAACTTTTTTTTTGTACTTTTCGACTACATAATAATCGGGTAAACATAGAAAATATGTTGTTGAAATGTGATAGATATAATGATGCACACTAACTGCTCGACGAAATGCTTCAACCAGATTTTTGTTGAAAGATAAAATAAATACAGATCTTTATATGAAGAGCTAAAAAATAAAAATAAGAAAATTTGTTTTTTGTTAAAAGAGATGAGATAATAGATGCTTGGGAAGAAAAATAGAATTTTGATAAAAATAAAAGTATAGATTATTCAACCGGCAAGTTGAACATTGACTAATTTGTGGTTAAATGTTTAGTGGGTGTTTGGGATTACTTAATAAAATAAGCTTTTTAGAATAAGGATTTTAAGTGTGTTTGGGATTGCTTCTTTAAAGTGCTTATCCTACTTTTTAAAACACAAGTGTTTGGATGAAGGACTAACAAGCTGGTGGCACATGTTTATTTCAAACTGATAAACAGTTTAAAATACGCAATTCAAAAGTTGATTAATTTCTAGTTACCTTATACATTTTTAGTTGATAAACTTTTTTTTATGTTATTGACTTTTAGCTAATATGTTATCATAAGTTCACCAGTTTGTTTATTTTAGCTATTATGTATTTATGTTATCATAAGTTTATCAGTTAGTTTCTTTGTGTTATCATAGGTTATAGGCTCATCAGTTAGTTTATACTTTTTTAGTTATTTGTGTGATATGTTTAATGATTTGTTGTTGAAATGTGATAGGTTTAATGATGTACACCAACTTCTCGACAAAATGCTTCAACCGGATTATGAGGTCTTAGCTAATGAAATGACGTTAAATATCGTTTTCCAGTTTTGTTGATGTGATGGATGGGTGGTGGATGTTTGATAATTATAAGGATGAGACGTGCTTTGATAATGTTCATCAGTTCATTAGTTAGTTTTGGTCATCAGTTAATTTTGTTCTTTAGTTATTTTTATAATGTTCATCAGTTTTAGTTAGTATTATTAATCGGTTCATCAATTTTCTAATAAAAACACAATGTTTATTAGTTACTTTTGATAACGTTCATCAGTTATTTATTTTATTGTTAATCAGTTATTTTTAATATTGTTAATCAGTTACTTTTGATAACGTTCGTTAGTTATTTTTTATAATGTTCAGCAGTTTTCGAAAAAATAACATTTCATCAGTTATTTTTTATAATGTTCAGTGGTTTTCGAGAAAAATAACGTTCATCAGTTACTTTTTGTATTGTTCATCAGCTATTTTTTATAACGTTTATCAGTTATTTTTTTTAACGTTCATCAGTTATTTTTGATAACGTTCATCAGTTATTGTTCATCTTTAACGTGCAATATTTCACTCATATCATATCGGATTTGAGTGATTTAAATTTCTTAGTAAACAATGGCCAAAAAGCTACAACTTGTATTGCAAAATTTGGCCTTAAACTAGACAAAATTAGAGCCGAAAATGCCAAAATTTTGAAGAAAATCAACTCCCATTAAAAAAGTTGAAAAAAAATTACGATTCATATATCATAATGCATACCAAATTAAAGAAAATTAAATGTAAAAAACTATGGTATAATCAGTTTTACATAAAAGTTTGTCATTTGAAAGTTATTTACGTTTGAAGTTTTATGATTGATGAGGCGAAAAGTGAACCGCTTTTAAGGGGTCATTTAAGCCCGGATTCGTGATTATTTGATCAAATATTGCCCTAAATCGTTCCTTTTGTCATTTTAGGTACTTTTGGAAAGAAATCTGGAAAAGGAAACATTTTGGATGTTTTTGGAGCATAAAAGTGAAGAAAACGGCAAAGTCTTAATTTTCCTTGCTGGAACAGTACCTGACGGCGTCAAGACTCTCCACATGACGGTGTCAAAAGTTACAAAAGAGGTGGATGTGGAAAATACACATGACGATCCAGAGAGTTTTTGTGCATAGGAGATGACGGCGTCACCCAAGGCTGTCATGGTCCTAGTATTAGTGACGGCCCAGAAGAAAATCATACATGACGGCGTCACAAATAGATCTAGGCAATACGATTTTATTATGGCGGCGAGTTGACGGCTTAACAACTTAACACATGACGCCGTCACCATGTAAAATCTATATATAGTTTTCCAAATTTCATTCATTAGTGTGCAACTTTGAGGGAAAAACCATAGGCCGAATTTTACAGCTTTTTCAAGGGTTCCAACCCCTTGAATCTTTCATGTTCAATTAAAGATAAGTATTCTTCCAAATCATTCAATATGTCTATGTGTTGTTTGATTATATCTTATGCTTGTCTTCTATTTAACATGCTAGGCTAGATTTCCTTTGTGTTTGCTTAGATGTAGTGAAACCTAGATGTTGATTATGGGTTGATTGTTTGTTTATAGTTGCTACGGATGATTGTATTCGATGTTAGGCTTAAGAAAACTGGCAGACTTCCATTGGTAACTTGCTTGAACGTCTTAAGAAACATGATAGGAGGTGTACTACGATTTTTGGTTGTATTTAATGCGTAGGAGAATTCTAATGATCCCATGTTAGGAGCTTCTAACGGCTCGACATAGGAGTGAAGTAGGATCCTATAGAGTTAGGGAATATTGTACACGGCCCTACGACTAGTATTAAGGAATATGACCCGTCATCCATGCAATTGTAACAAGCTATCAACCTGTAAAAGATATCTAGGGAGTAATGAAACCTAAGTAAACACAACTTTCCTCATCATTGTTTACACTACATTAGTATAAATAGTTTCATTTCATTTTTGTTATTTTATTTTGATTGCATTTGTAGTTATTTGGGTTAGTTGGCTAGCAACTAATTCCGCCCACTCCATTAAAACTCGAGATTTTAATCGCTTTCTATAAAATATAAAAATACAAAAAGAATCATCCCTCACCTCTAGACCTAGTTTAGTAGACGTTCTAATCCTAGCGACACTATTCCGGAGTTGAACGATCAATCCCCCGGTACTTGTCACTATACTATACTACAACGATCAGGTACACTACAAGGTGGGGGTTGTAAGCTTCTCAAGATCCCTTGAGAGGTAAAACCTGTTGCGAGGGCGCAATTCCCACGTATCAAGTTTTTAGCGCCACAGCCTGGGGAATAGTTATTGTCTAGGTTAGTATTTCTTTTTATTAGGTCTACTTGCTAGATTCCTTTCTAGTAATATTTTATTTTTATTTTTAGGTTTTCTTTAGTCTATCTCATTTCTTCGTGTCCTTGTTCGTAACCTTTACCATCCGACATCATGGAAGGTGGTAACAGCTTTGAACCCATCAACCCACTACAACAAAACCACCCACAAAACCCACCACTACCAAACCCACCTCCTAGGCCCCGAACCTTAGGAGAGTATTCCCGTCCTAGCCACCAAGGCTATCAAAACACTATTGAGCTCACTCAAGGAGCCAATGTGTCCCCCTTGCGATCCGACACCATCCGGTTGGTGCAAAGCGGATGTGCATTCCATGGACTTCGTTCCGAAGATCCTAATCAACATCTCAAGGATTTCCTTAAAATCGTAGATTCTATAGACCTTGATGTTACAACTAGAGAGTCGACCCGATTACCCCTATTCTAATTGTCTCTACGTGATCAAGCTAGTCAATTGCTTGAACGTTTACCCGCGGGATCCATCACCTCATGGGATGATCTCACCACTCGTTTCCTTGCTCAATTTTTCCCACCGGGGAGAACTACCAAGCTTAGAAATGATATCTTGATGTTCCAACAACGTCAAGGTGAAACTCTATATCAAGCATGGACTCGTTTCAAGGACTTACTCCAAAAATTCCCTCATCATGGCATAGATCTTTGGCTCCAAGTCCAAATTCTCGACCTCTATACAAGGCGAACCATTGACCAATCGGCCGGTGGCAAGCTACGTGATCTAAGTGCGGAAGAATCATGGGAACTCACAGAAGATCTTGCTCCCTATGACAACGAAAGTTGGAATGATCCCCGTGATTTGAACAAAACGGTCAAGGCAATATCTTTGCCTTCGAACAATTCTAGCACTCCCGACCGTAGGATCATGGAACTTGAGGACCAATTCAAGTTTCTCATGAAATCTTACGAAGCTCCTAAGCCTTCAAGCCAAGTAAACAAAATCACTTCTTCATGCGAATTATGTAGTGGTCCCCATGACACTCGTGATTGCGTGGAACTCCCTGGATAAGCTTTTGCGGACTACGCATCCTCGCGTACCGACGAAGCGGGAGATAAGTGGTACACTTTCAAACCCGAGCCAAACCCTTACGGTGATTCCTACAACCCTTCTTGGAAAAATCACCCGAACCTTAGGTGGAAACAAAACCAAAACATGTCCCAAAAAAATTCTTCCAATCCACCTAATCGTTACCAACCAAACGGTCCACCCTCAAACCGTACTTTCAACAACAATCCTTCCAATAACTATGGTAGTACCAATAATCTTGAAGGATTGATGTCCAAATTTATGGTATCTCAATAAGCTCTCATATCTAAGTTTGAAGCCGATTTCAAACAAAAGCAAAGCCAGATGACCACCAAAATCGACACATTGTTGAAAGTTCTCAATGACCGAGAAATGGGGGCACTCCCAAGCGACATGGTCAAGAACCCAAAACTAAACGTTAATGCCATATCATCGGTTTCGTCACCTACTTCTTGTCCACAATACTATTCGGTCAAAGCAATGAGCACGTGTTTCAAGCAAACCCAAATTCTTCAAAAGGACCAATTGAATAAAACATCCGATATCAAACCGGTCAATAACATAGTTGAAACACCTCCTACACAAGACCTTGACGATGAATTCAAGGAGCTCCACCTTGAACGCCCCGTCATTGATGTCTTAGCCCGAGCTCCCTACTATAGTGCCCTCCTAGAAAAATATGAGAAATTTAAATTGGGTAAAAATGGGACCGCCTTCGTTCAAAACAAGTTGCCTAAGAAGCTTGATGATCCGGGTATATTTGTTTTGCCTTGTAAGATAGGAAGATCTGAAGCTTTCGACACACTAGCCGACTTAGGATCAAGCCTCAACTTGATTCCCTTATCCCTTTTCACTACTCTTAAGCTAGGAAAGTTAGAGGAGACGGAAGTACTAATTGGTCTAGCGGATGGAAGTATTGCCCACTCGGTCAGAATGATCAAGGATGTAGTTGTTCACGTAGGAAAGTTAACTATTTTAGTGGATTTTCACGTCCTAGATATGGTTAGTGATACTACATGCCCATTGTTAGTAGGAAGAGGATTTTTAGCAACCGCTAGTGCCATGATAGATTGTAAGGAGTTTAAGATAGCGGTAGGAGAGGGTGAGACTTGGTCGGTTTATGATGTTAAGAAGCATAGCTACGATTGTGAGGACGAACCGACACCACATTGGGTAGAGATGAATAGGAGACCATCTAGATATGGGCCTTGGATAGAAAGAAACTTTATAGGACCCCAACGCCCATTCTATCTAGAAAAAGATTTCATCGATAAAACACATTCGGTGGAACAACTCATAGCTAGAGATGAGGAACTAGACCCTTTTGAGGATCCTCTAGTCTTAAGGAAAATGATTGAGTTCTTAAGCGTAATGCCTATCAACATAGAGATTAACAAGTGGAAAGGGGAAGGGGATAAGTGTAAATGGAAGTGGGACAAGCCACCTAAGGAAGGTGACGAATCATGGCATATGAAGATGATTTTATATGATCCGGATGGAGAAAAGTTTGAGAGGTCATACCGTACCAAGAAAACCGATAGGAAGTTGAAACCCAAGTTTGATCCCAAAGATGTCCTCAACGAGGAGCTCACACATATAGGGTAGCCCATGACCTTGAGTCTAGCTACAAGACTCGTAAATAAATAAAAGCGCTTCTTGGGAGGCAACCCATGTTTTGTGTGTTTTTTTTATTTGTTTGATTTGTTTGATTGTTATTTGCTTCCGTATACATGCTTTATTTTTATTTTTGGTAGATCATGTTTCAAACTAAAATTGTGAAAATGCTTTATTTTGTTGTTTAACTTCGTCTTAACTTCATATAAAGGTATTTTGCAAAAGCTAAGTGTAAGGGGAAACCCCAAATTTGTTTCTAAGAACGAAAATGATCATGATTCGCCACAATATTAAATGAACATGTGTATTAGTATTTGTTAGAGTCAAATGCTTGTATCAAGTCATAATGATGTTTTGCAGGATTTTCCAGGAAGTAGGACATAAGTTTTTCAAGAAATTTTCCGAAAACTTAACGTAAAGATTTCAGCAGGTCACTTCTGACGGCGTCAGGAGTTAACTCCTGACGGCGTCATGTGTAAAATTCTGGAAATTTTGCAAGTTTTGTTTTTCTAACGGAGTCTTAAAGTTTTTGTTAATTCTTTAGTTTTATAAACTCCAGGAAATCCGCAAACATTCATTCCACAAACATTATATCTTACATTGTTTTCTAGGATTTGTTAGTATATATAGATTGCCGCCGATTTTACGCGAGGTTGCCTTGATTGTTTTTTCAGGTTTAACAGGTTATATATGACAAGAAGATGATTTATATTTCTGGAAGGGAAGCTTTGAATGTTCATTTTCTTGGAGGAAGATCTAACCTTGTTGACACACTATTCACACCGAACGAATCAGGGGAGTATTTGTTTTCATTCTTTTACCTATTTTACTTTTACATCCTTTAATTGAACATTGGGGACAATGTTCATCCTAAGTGTAAGGGGAGGGTAAATGATGATACCTTATAGGATACAATTGCACTTGAGTTTGTTTGTTTGATGGTAGGTGTGTAATAAAACTAAGAGAAAAACTTGTTACTATAATTTTAGCACCAAATTTAAATTTTTTTACAACATTTAGGAGTGAAACTTTAGCCTTAGCAAGCGTCTCATGGATAGGAGTTGTATGACTAGCACAAAACCGTATCACTTAAAAATATTTTCCACCCAAATATGTGAGGTTCGCCTTTAGATTTGATAGGAAAAGCATTCATTATTAGTGCTTATGAGTGTACCGGTAGCATTTAGATTCTAGAACTTGCGTTGGTGATGCATCCCGAGACCGCTAGTGAGACTACGTTCGTGTAGTAGGATTTACTACATGATAAGAGGCATTAGATTCACCCTTGTGTTTAAACCCGTATCATAATTACTTGACCATTTAAGTCATATTACTTGGCTAGTAAAGTCAATTAATTTTCCCCACACCTTAGCGTTGTACTCATTTTTATTACACGAAACCCCTAGTACACCCCTCCGAGCCTATCCTTTCGTTTCTAACTTTAAGCATCTTACTTAAAGGAAGAATTTGTTACAACCCACCCAAATGTGAAATGATGCGTGGGAATCGCACCAGGATTTACCTCTAGAGGGATCTCGAGAAGCTTACAACCCCCACCAGGCAGTGTACATGATCGTTGTAGATAGTATAGTGACAAGTACCGGGGGATTGATCGTTCAACTCAGGAATAATGTCGTTAGGATTGAAATTAATCTAACTAGGTCTAAAGGTGAAGGATTATTATTTTTGTGTTTTTATATTTTATGAAAAGCAAGTGAAAATCTCGGGTTTTGGAAGAAGGGGCGGAATTAGTTGCTAATCAACTAACCCAAAAGCTACTAATCAAACTAATGTGCAAGAAAAATAAACTAAGGTTCTACAAGATAAGTGAAGCATGTCTACCAATGATATGTTACTCCTTGCTAGCTATCCAATTCTACCTATTGAATTGTCACACCTTGTTTTAATTGACGGGTTGTATTCCTTAATACCATTCGTGGGGTGGCTGATGAGTGCTCAAACACTCATCATTTTTGGTCAAATCTGAACTGCAAAACATACAAAAACACTCAGAAATGCATCAAAATACTGAAAATATTTCAAAATTGTGTTTTATATGTTTTAGATGCAAAATGAGTAAAAACAGATGAAAAACGTACAAAGGTTGCAAAATTGGCAGTTTCAGTCCCCCAAGTTTCAAAAATTGACAAAACTAGTCCCTGAGCAATTATTTTGCAAGAAAAGTCAACCCAAGTCCTTTTAAAATAAAAAGTTATCAAAAATAACACTTGGGTAAAAGTTTTGGAAAATTTACATGTTTGGTCCCTAAGTTTCATAATTTGGCAGTTTTGGTCCCTGGAGTTATGGAAAATTACAAAAGTGGTCCCTGGGTTATTCAGTTTGGTAAAAATAATCATTGTAAGAACTTTTGCAAAAGATCACAGCAGGTCCCTCAGTTTCAGATTATTGCAATATTAGTCCTTATGCTTTTGTTACTTTAAAACAAATGGACCCTTGATTGTAATTACTTAAAACCAAAATAAACACCCCAAAACCACAACCGGATCCAAAACAATCCCTTACCCATTTACCAGCCCACCATTCCCTTCCAAGCCCAAAACCAATTACCAGCCCACTCCCCTTCACCTTTTAATAACAAAAGCCGGTCAATATTTGACCTTTGACCCCCTTTGACCCATCTTCCACATCACCACACACGTGAACCTCACCCCCTCCATAGCCAGCAACCCTACCCTGCCATCACCCAACAACATCATCACACTTCATTCACCAACACTCCACCCCTAGCCCTACATCCTTGTCCCTCCAAACATTTGTGTCCAAAAACCTCCACCCTGCCAAGAGCTTAAAGCCAAAATGATAAAACCCACTTTTCCCACCAAAAATCCAAACCAATGGTCAGGATCAAAGGAACTCATCCAAGGGTCCATATTGATGTGGGATAGAGAGAGAAGGATGCCTCAGTCTATTTAAATGAAGAAAAAGAGAAGAAAGGCAGTTAGCTAGTTAGATAGTTAATTAGTAGATTTTAATTAGTTTAGTGGTAGCATAATATGGAGCTCAAATAAATTATGTTAATGTTGTTCTAAGTTTTCTAGTATTGTAACTTCCCAGCTTTGTACTTTTTCAATTTTCTAATAGAATTAAGTTTGAATCATTGTCAAGATTATTTTCAAATCTTTTAGTTTTTCACATTATGCCGGTTTAATAATTTGTAAGCTTTTATCTTGTTTCAGTAAACCTATTTAAGCTTTAACATAGCCTTTGTGAGTTCAAATTAGTTAAGGACTGATTTAATCATGATTTTCCAAAAAGTCAACAAAAAGTCAACATATAGTGAAATAAGCACTTGCTTATTCAGAACTGATTGTGAAGACCTAGGCCTTGAGTTTAACTTATCTGAGCCCCCATACTGAGGATTACTTATCCTTGGTTGTCCCTGAGCAGTTGTAAGTCTTATTCCTCAGTTAGTTCAATTTTTCTATAAACTGCTTATTTTGATTATTAGGGCTGCTATCTAGTTTTTCTCAGTGTTTTCAAGCTTACGTAGTTAACTTGAGTATGAGATTACTTGCTTTCCTGCTAGTGTAGATTTGTGTTTAAAGTTTGCTTGAAATTTCATATTTGGTCACTTGAATGCATCATCTGTTTTGGCTTAGTATTCTGCTTATCTCTGCAGCATTGTACCTTTTACAACTTTTATTTAGCTCACATAAGTAGATTGCACCAGTACTTTAGCTCATTTCATCAAAAACACATAAAAACTCAAAACAGTCACTTTGTAAAGGGGTGTTTGGATTTGGCCTAATCTCTGATTTTCAGTTGTTTGAATCCTGATTTAACTTCACCAATAGTTTTAGTTAGGTTAATATAGTGTATATGTATCACAATATTAGTAGTTAATTCATATAAAAGTCAAATTTGTTTCCAAATTGCCTTAGCAGTTAGCTGTTGAGGAAAGTAGGTAGAATAATCATATAAATTGTTGCATTAGTAGTCTAACTAGCTTAATTTAAGTAGAATACAGCTTAATAATACATAAGTAGTCATTTAGGATTAATTTAAATTCATTTTAGTCAACTGCTCTTGCATACATAAAAGTCAATATATTTTTTACTCAGTTTTTTGCTAGAACTTTGTGAGCAATTGTAGGGAGTGTTATTAGTTGGATATGATTTTGGTTTAATGATTTTAGAAGATTAGCAGTGCAGGAATAAATTTTAACAAGAAAATTTCATTTTGGAAACACCTTGCTTATCTGAATTTAAGCTCAAAGTGAGCTAGTTGCCTATGTATGTACCCTGCACCAGGGGTGGTTTAATCATAAGCTTGCTTTCATTGGGTCTTGGATTGTTCCTCAGTGAGTTTTAGTTTCAGTTTTTTGGCTTTCTGGATTGTCCACTATGCCATCTTTCTATTTTTGTGCCTAATGTCTTATTCCCATCTTATTTGTTTGCTTAAATTGAGCCTTCAAGTTGCATGGTCCAAATCCCTAAGCTAAGTCATCAGTGCACTCAGGGGGTATTCATAAGCTCGTTGCAAGCTTCCTTGTGATGCTTGGCCTGAGTTCTTGGATGATTTGGAAACACCAGTGTGCAATCTTTTCATTCATGTGCCAATTTTCTTTGTTCAAGCTTATTCATACTGCTTATTTTGGCATCTAACTTGGTCCACCCAACCACCTCACACTGATTCATCAGTATGAGTACCCAAGTCCATAAGCTTTCACAAAGCTTATCAGTGGACTTTGGTCTGTGAACTTGGACTTTTTCAGAGGCTAATAAGTCCATCTTTCCATTTCCAAGATTTGTTTGGTTTCTAGCTTATTGGATAAGCTAGAACATGGCTGCAAATTTCCCCTAAAGGCCTGTTGTGGTCTATGGTATTTGGATTTGGCTTATTTGCTTACTCTGGATTATCTTATATGCTTTTTCATTTTCTCTGGCTTATTTTGTACTCATTTCATTTGTGACAAGCTTATTTTACCAGGAGTCACTGCTCTATAGCTTTTTAGGTAGCTTGTCTTATCAAAATCTAATTTTTAAGCCATTAGGCTTACTATTGAGCCAATAAGCTCCCACAGAGCTTATCTCTGTGTTTCAAAAAGTTTTCCTTTATAAAAGTTGGTTAAAATTAGCTGTTTAGTAGTTGTGTAAAATAAAAATTGAAAAATAAAAAGATTTGGCAAAAATGTTGGGTGTGGGATTCGAACTCAGGACCTCAGGCTAGTAACATGCATATTCCCCACACCCCTTCCATTGCACTGGGGCACCAGTTCCGTTGTATTGTGCATTCCATGCATATTTATATAGGTTTTTAGTTTAGTTAGCTTATTAGTCCTAGTTAGCTTATTTAACTGCTTATTTGTTAACCTTTTTAGCTTTTTATATTTTTTACACATTTCTGTCAACATTTAATACTTATATAAAAATTCTCAGATTTTTAGAAAATAGTTTAGTATTTATTAAAATTAAAAATAGTTAAAATAGGTATTAAATAATAATTAGTATTAAATTATAAAATTAGCTTATTAATTAGTTTTTAGGAAATTTTATATTTTTATAAAGTTTCTATTACTTTAATGTAGTTGTAAAATAATTTTTATAATTTTAACTTTTAATTTAGTATTTATTATAATTAAATTAGTTTAAATAGTTTAATTAAGTCTAGTTAGTAATTAATTAATAATAAATAATTAAAAAGTCAAAAAAATAATTTTCTTTTTTTTTTAATTTTCTTTTATTATTAGGTTCGTAAAAATATAATTTTCATGTCCGTAGGGTTAACGTAGCTTAAAATTCACTTTTTATTTCGCGCACTCGCGTTTATTTTAATTTTAACTCGCGTTTTATTTAAATAACTTTTACGTTTTTAAATTTAGGTTACGTTATTAAAAGTAGTTTGTAAAATAAGAAAAACCAAAAACATAAATAAAGTGATATCTTCTATTTAAGCCGTTTGGCTTATTTTTCTGCTTATTTATAAGCAATTTCTGATTTTAAATTTTTAGATTACGTTTTAGGTTAACTAGGTTTCACGTTATTGTTAGTATAACTTGTTTAAATCGTTCTCATCCGTATTTCCTTTGTGTAATTATTCAAACCCCTTATATACCCCTTTCTGTCCAAATTCACCCGATCACAAACCCGTTTAAATACCATCCACACCTCGTCGGGACATAACGACCCGGGGAAAACACTGTACTTCCGCGGAGCATTGACTTGATGAGTGTGTAAATACTCATCATTTTTACCGTATTTTAACTGCCAAAACGCGTGAAAACATTCAAGAATACATCAAAATAATGAAAATATCCCAAAGATCGCGTTTTATATGTTTGAGATGCAAAATGATCGAAAACAAACGAAAAATGAATAAAGTTTGTATAATTGGCAGTTTCAGTCCCCCAACTTTTAAAATCTGTCAAAACTAGTCCCTGAGCGTTTATTTTGAAAGAAAAGTCAAACCAAGTCTTTAAAAAAAAAAATCAAAGTTTACCAAATAATGATCTTTGGGTGAAAAACTTTCAAAAACGAACAAGTTTAGTGAAAGTTTGGAAAAATTACAAGTTGGTCCTTGCAGTTTGGAATTTGACGGTTTTGGTCCCTGGATGTACAAATTTGGAAATTATTCATTTAAGGTCCTTGGAAATTCATAACTTGGCATAACTGGTCCTTTGATGAACTTTGAAAAATGGCAGGAAAAGCCCCTCAAATTTCAATGAATTGCAAACTTGGTCCTTGTGTTACTTATTTGTATCATTAAAACTAATCCAAACTAATACCCACTACCTTCCACTTACCAGCCCACCCAAAATTCACCCTTGGCCCAAGTTATTTACAAGCCCACCTCAAACCCTTATATGTTTTAATAAAACGTTTCCCCAAAAACCTTTTCAATAAAAACGTTACCCTTTTCCCTTTTCCCAGTCAACGAAATCCACCCCTCTTCTTCAATCGTTTATCCAGGAAACAATCACATGAAACCACCTCCACCCTTTTCCAGTTACACGCCAAACAAACCCCATACCTACCTCTCCTTTTGCTCCACTCACACCTTCCCCAAGAAACCTTCACGAGATTCCAACCCCTCACGGGTATCCCCTTGCCACGATGGCAATCCATGCCTCCTAACTCCATCCAACAGTTGAGATTAAAAGGTTGAGGACCAAGGTGGGATCCATGGCTGAGAGTAATCAAGAGAAGCAAAAAAAAGTGGTCCAAGAAAGCAAAAAGTGAGTCGAAGGCAGAAGCATCAAAAAAAGTGAAACCCTAGCTAAAAGTTAGTATAAATAGAGGGTGTTGTAAGCCTTCTAAGGCAGTCTTTTTTTTAGTTTTTTATTTGCAGTCATTAATTAGGTCGATTCAGTTGGGGTTTTAAGTTTTTTTTCTTTCTAAAGTTAAAGTCTTTGTACTCTTTATTTTCTCTATCAATGAAAGGTTTAATTTGAAGCAATTTAAATTTTTAAGTTCTTTTCTTTACAACAGCTTTGCTTGAGACCCTTACTCAACTCTGCTCATCTGTCTTTAGCTTGTTCATTGATTCTGTTTTTTATTGCTCATTGTAGTTTTAGTAGCTTACTCGTATTTACTGATTAGCCTCTAGATTAGGTTGAAAACCATACTGTTTAGCCTTGAGATAGCTTACATTAGTTGCTAAGTCACCCATTTTCATTGGTTCAGTTTAGTTTTTTTTTTAAATGTCGTTAGGCTTAGTAAGATTGTAATTGTCCAAAAACTCGCGTTAAAACCTGTTTTCATAATATTAAAAAGCATTCTGAGCATCTTATGGAGTGTTTGGTTACTGGTTCAGCAGCAAACACCCCCTAACCAGCCCCTTTTTACCCATTTGGCTCACTGTTGCATCAGGTGGATTTAGCGTTAAGAATTGATTGCGGTAGTCTAGTGTTTAGTGTTAGTAGCCTAAGTTTAATTTTCTACAGTCGTTTGGTGGTTTTTGTAACCTGCAAATTGCTCCGTGAGACTAGCTGACCTGCTCAACATCAGGTCCCCACTTAGCCCCTTTTTAGTCCATTTTAATCTCATTTTTTGAGTCATCTTATATAGATCTTAGTGTTCAAATTTAGTTTTATCTGTTGGTTGTTATGTTAACGTTAATTATTTGAGCTTGTTATGGATTTTGAGCTTGTTTGTAGCTTATTTGAGTTTGTTCGCCCCCAACAGTTGGCGTGTCCTTTGTGTTTGTTCTTCCCTATCAGTTAAGACCTGCTGTAGCAGCCTCGTATCAGCCCCTGAAGAAGCAAACTTTGTTTCATTTACCCGCCCCCAATAGCTTTTTGTTCTGCCATCTTAGTCTTTAATTTCGATGGTTTAGTTCTCAAGCTATCTAGTTTTTTTTATTAAGCGTAAAACTGACCTTTGGATAGGAGCATAGGCTGCTTGGTTGGGAAGATCAGACTAGTAGGTTAGTTTAGCTTCTGAGTTTTTGCTTATTACTTGATCGTATTTAGTATAGAGTGGTCATTACGTTAGCTTAAATAGGGCTGCAAATCACATCTTTTAACCTGCCCAAACACACCTTTTCATTAGTAATTTTAGGTAGTTTTAGAATTTAATTCTTGGTATATATGTAATTGGTAGCGTAGCCCTTAATTTTTGTAGCTTCAAGTTCATGTCAAAACTGATTGGGCGGGTTAAATGTAGACTGAATATCTGATCCTCAATCCATTCATTGCATCAGTAGCAGCTGAGCGTGTTGATTTGTGTTCCTGTTTGATCCATTTCCGTTTGAATGATGTTAACAGTTGGTTGGGATTTGAGCTTGTATTGATGGCTGATGATAGCTTGTGTCAGATTGGATTTATGTTGGCCTTAGTGATTTGCTCTTGTAATATATTGCTAGCTGCTACTCCTTAAATTCCTTTTGACATTAAAATGCATTTTGTTGGTTTTTATAAGGTTTACACAAGCTAAATAAAGAGCTTTTCAACAAATATTGTTTACAAAAGTTATTCTTGTGTAGCTGTTAAAATAATCTTCAAAAATATAATACTTACAAAAAAATGGGTGTAAAGATTCGAACCCTGGTCATTTTGTTAACAAAACAGACATAACACACGCCCCCCAACCAGTGCACCCTTGGAATTTCTATGTCTATATTTGCACATTTAATTTACTTAAGCCTTTTTAGTATAATAGCTCACTTGCCCACTTCAGCTTATCTTTTGCTTATAACTGCTTATTCAGTATCTGATTTTTATTCATTTTAATTTTCTTAGATTAGTTTTTAGTTCATTTAGTTACCAAAAAAATTTCAGATTTTTCCCTATAGTTTTAGTATTTAATATAATTTAATTAGAGTTAAATAGTGTTAAATTCGTAATAAATAGAATTTTGGTTAAAAAATTAATTTTCTTTTTTCTAAAATTTTCTTTTGTCACCTAAGACATAGGAAAATTATTTGTAGACCCGTAGGACTTGTGTAGCGTTAAATTTACGTTTGTATTTGCGCATTCACGTTTTTATTAAAGTAACTTTTACGTTTTTAAAATTAGATTACGTTTTAGGTTTCCCCCACTTCCTATTATCATTCCCGTAGATTTTTAGGTAGATCTCAAGTTTTATTTTTCATTCCTTGCTTGAATTCATGTTTTAGTTTCGTCTATTTTATTCTTCGTACGTTATTTGCAATTTAGCGTAATTCAACAATACCAAATAATCAAAATCATCCTTACAAGCATTTTAATCTCCAAATCTCACACGATATTGCCCATTCACACCTCGTTGAGACACGACCCGGGTAATCACTTACCCGGTATCACATATATATATTGTATTCACGAGTTTTCGCAAGTCTTCCTTTTCCTAAAGGTTGATTTGTGAATTCCACTCACGTCTACCTTGTATATTAATTTGATACGCGCAAAAACGCAAACATCATGACTCTAGGCTGTTTGACCTTGTTGACCATTCCCTGGTCAATTTAGGTTGACCGTTTGGAGCCAATCAAAATTTTGGCGCCGCTGCCGGGGAGGTTGTGCGCGTATTCTAAACGGTTTTACAGATTAGTGAATCTGGATATACACTCATTGTATATTTACCATCCTTTGTTCATATTTTCTTATTTTAAAAACAAAACGGTTCCTGAAAACTTTTTAAAATTAGTTTTCAACGAACACAAAAACACAAAAAGATTTTCTTTCTTATAAAATGTTAATCCAAAAATCCAAAATCATTCTCCTTTACCCTCTCACATCTTTGATTCTTCATCCCTACCCCTCTATACACACTTGATTCTTTCTATGTCTCATCCACACTTTCTGGTTTGCCAATGGTGTGGTAATCCTTATAATGGGGGCAATTGCCCCAGCTGTGGCATGGTAGAGTCGGGAAACAGGTCTGTCTATAACCAGAATCCTTATTCTTACCATGACACGACTGATTCGTTCCATCAGTTACCACACCATCAGTCTCAGCAGTTTTACTGTTGTGAGTACTATGGTGGTTCACACTACCGTTATGATTGTCAATTGGGAAACACGCTTGTCTATGAGCAGTCTCCTAATAGCAATTGTAATTCTAGCACATACAACACACAGCCACATCAGTTTTACTGTTGTGATTACTGTGGAGGTCCTCACTCTAGCTCGGATTGTCAAACAAGGAATCCATTTCCTTGTAACAATTACGACTATTCGTTTTCAGACCCACCTCCACAGTACCAAATGATTCACACAACTCCTCATGATACTGAGCAAGACCTTTTACTAAAGGCTCTTGATATTTTAAAAGAACTTAAGGAGGAGTTGGTTACTACACCGTTTCGAGACTCTCGTGAGAAATCTAGGGCAGAATTACTTGCTGAAGAACGAAAGGCTAAAAACAAATTGAGCATGGAAGAATTACTTGTCTTAGAACAAGCAGCTATAACACGTGCCAAATTTCGTCAAGCTGCTCTTCTAGATTGTGATGATGATAGTGATAATGAAGATACCCTTGATGTCCTTGAATTTTATAAGGGTTCGTCAGATTCATCATTTGTGATTCCTCCTATTGAAAATCAGGGAGAAAATAATGAGACGGAGAATTTACTAACAGAAGATCAAATGGAAATTGTACAATCCATAAATGCTAGCTCCTCTCATCTCCCTCAATCTGTTGTTATCACACCCGAAGTTCACACTCACTCTCTAAACATGGGGGATGAGCATCTTAGCACTATTCCTAATAAGGAATCGGACGAATTAATAAAGTCTAGTGTTGAGATCCTTGTCCCAATCCCGAGAGAGTCACAGGGGACTTTTGACCAAGTGTGTGATATTCCTTCTCACCCTAATAATCCAAATGATCAAATTAAGACTGTCTCTGATTCTAGTGACGATTGTTTATCTTATGGAGACATTGAGTATGTTGATGCATCCATTCCCCACTCTAATGTTGACTTTCTTCTCGAGGAGTTCGCCGATGAACTCACTCACACAAATCCACTTCCATCGGGATGTGATGATGATCTCTTTGATTTCAAAGATGATATGGAGGAAGTCGAATCATTCCTTGCTCTAGATAGTTCAACTTCGTATGAAGTTGATGATAACTATCTTGATTCTGAGGGGGATATTCTGTTCCCTGAAAGCTTATTGAATGATGATGATCCATCACTCAATTCCTATCTCAATATCGGGCTTAGTGATTCACCCACTAATGCAAAGTCTTTATTTTGTGGAGACATCAGTGATGTTGATGAAGTATCTTCTGAGCCCATCATTGATCACCTTATCGTGACTCCTCCGGAGTATGATAGCCCGGGGGGAGATACACTCAATCATGAGGATTTGCAAATTCCCACCCACCCTCCCGGGATGTTTTTGAGCTTAACCCTTGAAATCCAAATTCAGGCTAATGAGCCTGTTCTCGAGGTGCCTTCCTCTCTTCTTCACTCCTTCGGGAATGAAGACACTATTTTTGATCCCGGCATTTTCATGTATCATTATCTTGAGCCGGCTACTTATCTCATCGGTGTGGAACTTTCACGTGCTTCAAATGTTTGTCCAAACATCTTGAATGAAAGTCCGATTGAGATTGTTTCTTCCACATCATGCTTCCCCAAGGACAAATAAATTCGGGGTCGAGTCAAGCTAGCGACTCGGTAAACAAAAACAGTAGCATGCTTATAGGGTTTTCACCCTAAGTGTGGGGGAGTTACCCATGCTATGGTTACAAATGAAGTGAAAATACAAAATGGTGTTTTTCCACGCTTAGCTTGTAATGTTGCCCTTTTACGTTCAAAATGTCGGCATAATAGCCGGGACTTTGAATATTGAGGACAATATTCATGCTAAGTGTGGGGGGTATTTCGCTATTCTAGCGAATTTTATCACATTTTATTATCTTATACCCCCGTTTTTGGCCAAAATTTCAAAAAATTTTCACTAAAGTTTCAAAATTTTTGTGTAATCAGTCCGCCTTGTCTAACCGACAAAAGGGATTGGCTAGTCCAGGAGCAAACGGCTCTTAGTAAAGACATCTCAAACCCGTTTATGGCTTGCAATTTGCCCAAAATTGTATGGTACCTCAACTCGCCATATCCCATAAAGCGAATGAGTTGGCTAGCCCGCAAGATTATGGCTTGTGGTAAAGGCAGTGGAAAATCCATAATTGGTAATCAGCTCACCAAGATGTTGACAATTCCATCAAGAGTTGGCTAGTCCAGAAGCAAACGGCTTTTGGTAAAGACTAATCAAATCCGTTGACAGCTGGTGGTTTGCTCAAAATCACACGGTTATCAGGTGTGCCACAGTTCTTACACCTGGCTACTCCAGAAGTGATGGCTTTTGGTAAAGAGTTTAAAATCCATCAAGTTTTCCAAAAATATTGCTAGGGACTAGCAATAGTTTAGTGTGGGGGATTGATGAGTGCTCAAACACTCATCATTTTTGGTCAAATCTGAACTGCAAAACATACAAAAACACTCAGAAATGCATCAAAATACTGAAAATATTTCAAAATTGTGTTTTATATGTTTTAGATGCAAAATGAGTAAAAACAGATGAAAAACGTACAAAGGTTGCAAAATTGGCAGTTTCAGTCCCCCAAGTTTCAAAAATTGACAAAACTAGTCCCTGAGCATTTATTTTGCAAGAAAAGTCAACCCAAGTCCTTTTAAAATAAAAAGTTATCAAAAATAACACTTGGGTAAAAGTTTTGGAAATTTACATGTTTGGTCCTTGAGTTTCACAATTTGGCAGTTTTGGTCCTTAGAGTTATGGAAAATTACAAAAGTGGTCCCTGGGTTATTCAGTTTGGTAAAAATAATCATTGTAAGAACTTTTGCAAAAGATCACAGCAGGTCCCTCAGTTTCAGATTATTGCAATATTAGTCCTTATGCTTTTGTTACTTTAAAACAAATGGACCCTTGATTGTAATTACTTAAAACCAAAATAAACACCCCAAAACCACAACCGGATCCAAAACAATCCCTTACCCATTTACCAGCCCACCATTCCCTTCCAAGCCCAAAACCAATTACCAGCCCACTCCCCTTCACCTTTTAATAACAAAAGCCCGTCAATATTTGACCTTTGACCCCCTTTGACCCATCTTCCACATCACCACACACGTGAACCTCACCCCCTCCATAGCCTGCAACCCTACCCTGCCATCACCCAACAACATCATCACACCTCATTAACCAACACTCCACCCCTAGCCCTACATCCTTGTCCCTCCAAACATTTGTGTCCAAAAACCTCCACCCTGCCAAGAACTTAAAGCCAAAAGGATAAAACCCACTTTTCCCGCCAAAATTCCAAACCAATGGTCAGGATCAAAGGAACTCATCCAAGGGTCCATATTGATGTGGGATAGAGAGAGAAGGATGCCTCAGTCTATTTAAATGAAGAAAAAGAGAAGAAAGGCAGTTAGCTAGTTAGATAGTTAATTAGTAGATTTTAATTAGTTTAGTGGTAGCATAATATGGAGCTCAAATAAATTATGTTAATGTTGTTCTAAGTTTTCTAGTATTGTAACTTCCCAGCTTTGTACTTTTTCAATTTTCTAATAGAATTAAGTTTGAATCATTGTCAAGATTATTTTCAAATCTTTTAGTTTTTCACATTATGCCTGTTTAATAATTTGTAAGCTTTTATCTTGTTTCAGTAAACATATTTAAGCTTTAACATAGCCTTTGTGAGTTCAAATTAGTTAAGGACTGATTTAATCATGATTTTCCAAAAAGTCAACATATAGTGAAATAAGCACTTGCTTATTCAGAACTGATTGTGAAGACCTAGGCCTTGAGTTTAACTTATCTGAGCCCCCATACTGAGGATTACTTATCCTTGGTTGTCCCTGAGCAGTTGTAAGTCTTATTCCTCAGTTAGTTCAATTTTTCTATAAACTGCTTATTTTGATTATTAGGGCTGCTATCTAGTTTTTCTCAATGTTTTCAAGCTTATGTAGTTAACTTGAGTATGAGATTACTTGCTTTCCTTCTAGTGTAGATTTGTGTTTAAAGTTTGCTTGAAATTTCATATTTGGTCACTTGAATGCATCATCTGTTTTGGCTTAGTATTCTGCTTATCTCTGCAGCATTGTAACTTTTACAACTTTTATTTAGCTCACATAAGTAGATTGCACCAGTACTTTAGCTCATTTCATCAAAAACACATAAAAACTCAAAACAGTCACTTTGTAAAGGGGTGTTTGGATTTGGCTTAATCTTTGATTTTCAGTTGTTTGAATCCTGATTTAACTGCACCAATAGTTTTAGTTAGGTTAATATAGTGTATATGTATCACAATATTAGTAGTTAATTCATATAAAAGTCAAATTTGTTTCCAAATTGCCTTAGCAGTTAGCTGTTGAGGAAAGTAGGTAGAATAATCATATAAATTGTTGCATTAGTAGTCTAACTAGCTTAATTTAAGTAGAATACAGCTTAATAATACATAAGTAGTCATTTAGGATTAATTTAAATTCATTTTAGTCAACTGCTCTTGCATACATAAAAGTTAATACATTTTGTACTCAGTTTTTGGCTAGAACTTTGTGAGCAATTGTAGGGAGTGTTATTAGTTGGATATGATTTTGGTTTAATGATTTTAGAAGATTAGCAGTGCAGGAATAAATCTTAACAAGAAAAATTCATTTTGGAAACACCTTGCTTATCTGAATTTAAGCTCAAAGTGAGCTAGTTGCCTATGTATGTAACCTGCACCAGGGGTGGTTTAATCATAAGCTTGCTTTCATTGGGTCTTGGATTGTTCCTCAGTGAGTTTTAGTTTCAGTTTTTTGGCTTTCTGGATTGTCCACTATGCCATATTTCTATTTTTGTGCCTAATGTCTTATTCCCAGCTTATTTCTTTGCTTAAATTGAGCCTTCAAGTTGCATGGTCCAAATCCCTAAGCTAAGTCATCAGTGCACTCAGGGGGTATTCATAAGCTCATTGCAAGCTTCCTTGTGATGCTTGGCCTGAGTTCTTGGAGGATTTGGAAACACCAGTGTGCAATCTTTTCATTCATGTGCCAATTTTCTTTGTTCAAGCTTATTCATACTGCTTATTTTGGCATCTAACTTGGTCCACCCAACCACCTCACACTGATTCATCAGTATGAGTACCCAAGTCCATAAGCTTTCACAAAGCTTATCAGTGGACTTTGGTCTGTGAACTTGGACTTTTTCAGAGGCTAATAAGTCCATCTTTCCATTTCCAAGATTTGTTTGGTTTCTAGCTTATTGGATAAGCTAGAACAGGGCTGCAAATTGCCCCTAAAGGCCTGTTGTGGTCTGTGGTATTTGGATTTGGCTTATTTGCTTATTCTGGATTATCTTATATGCTTTTTCATTTTCTCTGGCTTATTTTGTACTCATTTCATTTGTGACAAGCTTATTTTACCAGGAGTCATTGCTCTATAGCTTTTTAGGTAGCTTGTCTTATCAAAATCTAATTTTTAAGCCATTAGGCTTACTGTTGAGCCAATAAGCTCCCACAGAGCTTATCTCTGTGTTTCAAAAAGTTTTCCTTTATAAAAGTTGGTTAAAATTAGCTGTTTAGTAGTTGTGTAAAATAAAAATTGAAAAATAAAAAGATTTGGCAAAAATGTTGGGTGTGGGATTCGAACTCAGGACCTTAGGCTAGTAACATGCATATTCCCCACACCCCTTCCATTGCACTGGGGCACCAGTTCCGTTGTATTGTGCATTCCATGCATATTTATATAGGTTTTTAGTTTAGTTAGCTTATTAGTCCTAGTTAGCTTATTTAACTGCTTATTTGTTAACCTTTTTAGCTTTTCATATTTTTTACACATTTCTGTCAATATTTAATACTTATATAAAATTCTCAGATTTTTAGAAAATAGTTTAGTATTTATTAAAATTAAAAATAGTTAAAATAGGTATTAAATAATAAGTAGTATTAAATTATAAAATTAGCTTATTAATTAGTTTTTAGGAAATTTTATATTTTTATAAAGTTTCTATTACTTTAATGTAGTTGTAAAAAAAAATTATAATTTTAACTTTTAATTTAGTATTTATTATAATTAAATTAGTTTAAATAGTATAATTAAGTCTAGTTAGTAATTAATTAATAATAAATAATTAAAAAGTCAAAAAAGTAATTTCTTTTTTTTTTTTAATTTTCTTTTATTATTAGGTTCTTAAAAATATAATTTTCATGTCCGTAGGGTTAACGTAGCTTAAATTCACTTTTTATTTCGCGCACTCGCGTTTATTTTAATTTTAACTCGCGTTTTATTTAAATAACTTTTACGTTTTTAAATTTAGGTTACGTTATTAAAAGTAGTTTGTAAAATAAGAAAAACCAAAAACATAAATAAAGTGATAGCTTCTATTTAAGCCGTTTGGCTTATTTTTCTGCTTATTTATAAGCAATTTCTGATTTTAAATTTTTAGATTACATTTTAGGTTAACTAGGTTTCACGTTACTGTTAGTATAACTTGTTTAAATCGTTCTCATCCGTATTTCCTTAGTGTAATTATTCAAACCCCTTATATACCCCTTTCTGTCCAAATTCACCCGATCACAAACCCGTTTAAATACCATCCACACCTCGTCGGGACATAACGACCCAGGGAAAACACTGTACTTCCGCGGAGCATTGACTCTAGGCTGTTTGACCTTGTTGACCATTCCCTGGTCAATTTAGGTTGACCGTTTGGAGCCAATCAGTGGCGTACGTACTTCCCCAACTCTATAAGCTCCTACTTCACTCCTATGTCGAGCCTGCAAGAAGCTCCTAACATGGGATCATTAGAATTCGCTCATGCATTAAATACAACCATAATAACCTAGTACGCATTGATTCATGTTTCTTAAGACGTTCAAGCATGTCACCATTGGAAGTCTGCCAGTTTTCTTAAGCCTAACATCGAATACAATCAACCAAACAAGAGACAATAAGAATCAAGAATTATAAGCTAAATCAACTAGACCTATTGAAGTGTCACACCCTAATTGATGAAGATAGACACAAACATCAACAAGGAATCAATAAGATCTAATCAATTATATACAAGTTTCACATAAACATAAGTAGACACAAGGTGAATTAGCAAAAGATCATCAAAGAAGAGCAAGCAACAATGATAATGTAAAACATGATTAAGATAGAATCAAAAAACCAATACATGACGTTTATGGAGTGATTGAAACCCTCTAAGTTGCTGGAAAAACACCTACCTAAACCCAGGAATCGACCTTAGGGTTTAGGGCTTACAATAAGTGAAGTTATGATGTTATATTTATAGGCAAGTTTTCTGTCGGCAAGGCTTGACGGCATCAGATTTAACACATGACGCCGTCAGCCCGCCGTTTTCATGAAATCGAAAATTTCTTCGTCCTCTTCGCGTGGGCTTTTGAATCACCTAAATCCGAGTTCGTATGCAAAAGTTATGATCAAAACAACATCAGCTACTCCGCGTGCAAGTTTTAACAAGTTAACACGTGACGGCCTACGTGACGCCTTCAGGAAATTTTCTAGGCCATCACTCTTTAATTTTACACGTGACGGCCTTGGGTGACGCCGTCATCTCCAATGCACAAAACTTTCTGGACCATCACGGACTTTATCCACTTCACCTCTTGTTTTACTCTTGACGCCGTCATGTAGAACCTTGTGACACCGTCAAGTACTGTTCCCAGCAAGGAAAATTAAGACTTTGCCGTTTTCTTCACTTTTATGCTCCAAAAACGTCCAAAATGCTTCCTTTTCCAGAATTCACTCCAAAAGTACCTAAAATCACAAAAGGAACGATTTAGGGCAATATTTGATCAAATAAATTCAATTCTGGGCTTAAATGACCCCCTAAAAATGGATCATTTTTCGCCTCATCATGAAACCAAATCGCCTTAGCCTTCCGTGTATGCACTCATCTTTAGTGCATTATTGTTACATGTTTAAACCCTTAGTTAATTATCTAATTGATTACATGGTTGTTAAGTCGAGTCATATCCTTGTACATATTGTTTTGGGACGATTGGGACTCATGGGTAAAGTACTTATGTTATGGAGTAATGGGGAAGAACATCATTTATTACCCCCATATGTGTGTTAATCTTAAAAGTACTCCAAGTGTTTTGATTATCTTGATTCGAGTCATTAGATTAGTTTATTGTAAAGTATGTAAAAATTCAAGTGTAAGGGGAATTTACATTCCCTATGATGTATTATTTTGGATGGTAGGGTAAGAGTGTATGAAAAAAAAAAATCGAAAAAATTAAGAAAAAGAAAAAAAAAATAAAAAATAAAAAAAAATAAAAAAAAAAAAACGGACTATTATTTTGTACATATTGTTTTGGGACGATTGGGACTCAAAGCGAAAGCTTATCGTTATAGTTTACAATGTTTTGTAGGTTCTTTTGAGAGTTTTATGGCTTGGATTAAAGCTTAAGAACTGAAAGCGCGGATGTTAGTAAGTTTGTATGTTTATAGGAGCTTAGTTGTAGAACACCGAGCTCCAAGTCAAAGTTGAACCCCCGATGATCTTAAAATGGTTTGTAATCATATGGTCGAGTGTCATAGTCTACGTCATGGTCATCAAAGTATTTTGGTGATGAAATGGGTTATTATAGAAATGGTTAAAGTGTATGTAATGGGTTAAAGGAGTGTTTGGATTAAAGCCTATGTATACCCATTTTGGGGTCAAACGGGTCGAATGATTATGAAAATGATGTATTATGTTATGTTAATGATTTATCGAAAGTGATTGAGCCTAAACTGTCAGATAATATTGACCAAGGAATTTGGTCAACAAAGTCAAACAGCCTAAGGTCAATGCTCCGTGGATAGTATAGTGTTTCCCCGGGTCGTTATGTCCCGACGAGATTGAAATGGTGTTATGAAACGTTTGTGGGAATGAGTGACACTGAGGACAGTAACCAATAAAGATTTGGATTTGTTTTAGACTACTGGAATGATTAGGAATAACAGTATTAACAATTACGGGAAACAGATGTGTATAAATGTAAATCAAATTAAAATCAGACACGATTGCGTGCTAGGAAAAAGGTGAGTTTTAAGCAAATATAAACTACAGGGGGTGAAAATGAAACTTTTACAAACTTAATACTAAAAGAAAATAAAAAAAAAAAAAAAAAAGAAAAATATTTTTTTGATTATTTTATTACTTAATATTTAATTATTTAAATAAAAACTATTTAATTATTTAATTTAAACTAATTAACTAAAAGGCTTTATACTACAAATTTTAACTAGAAAATTGCAAAATTAATTTTTAAAATTATAAAATGACTTAAAATAAATTTAGAAACTAAAAATACCTATTTTTGTATTTTTGTGGATTTTCTATTAATTAAATACTAATTATATTAATTAAACTAATTTAAATTACTAATAATATTAAAAATGACTTAGAAAATTATAGAAAAATTTATAAATCTAATTAACCATCACAGAAATCCTAAAAAATTATAAAAAGTTTATAAAAATTATTTTTAAACTATTTTACAAATTATTATCTTAATTATTAATTAATTACTACTTAAACTAATTAAATTCTAAAAAATAGAAGATGAACAGTAAAAATTATGAGAAAATTCCTTAAATTATTTTATAACATATAAAAGCTAGGAAAAATATAAAAACTAAGTATTACACGATAAAAACTAATTATGCTATTTAATACTTAAATATTAATTAATAATTAATAAAACTAATATTAAATCTAATAAATACTAAATGACAATATAAAATTCTGGAAAACTTACTAAAAATACTTTAACATAAAAGAAAATTAAGAAAAATATTAAAATGCAAATTACTTAATAAAAAGCTAAAAAGGAAAATTAAAAAGATAGTTAATATTAAATAGAAACTATCACTTAATTTTAAATTGGTTTTTTCTGATTTTTCTTTTGGAAAACTATTTTACTACTAGAAATAGGAAACTTTTGTGAAAACAACTTTTTCTATCTTAAAAATAAGTCAAATGGACACCAAAGTGCTTAACAGTTGACTTTTTGTTTACTTTTGAAGGAAATGAACCTCTGTGGGGCTCACAAGGGTGGAAATGGTTCAAATAAGCTTTTTGGACTGGTATAAGCTAGAAACAACAAAATACACCATTGAATAAGCCAATAAGCACAAAAAATAAGCACTTGGAATTTTGATTTCACACAGAAAATAGGACAAACTACAAGGGGGATTCTAGGTGGGTCCTAGGGGTCTTAAGCTCAAAAGCTTGGTACAAATAGAAAGGTGGCTAGCTTGTGAGTCCAAAGAACCAAGGGAGAGGCTGTGGGGCCCACTGAGGTGGCCTGTGGGACCCACCAGAGTGGTGGCAATGGGGAGGTTCAGTAGCTGCACAGGGGAGCAGCCCCTCCCTGCAGGTGTGTTTGAGGGCTTGTGGGGTCCACACAAAAAATCACAAAAATAAACTAATTGTGGGATTTCAAAGTTGAGGTGGGAGACAACAACTTGTGAAAGTCTCAAGGTCTGAATCCAAACAGAAAAATCATGAAAATTCTTTGACATTTTGGGTTTTTCCTGAGATATGCTATTTTGACTTTTGTAATAAACTTGAAATGTTGACTTTGGTGAGTTTTGTTCCAATCCTAGTTACTTAAATGGTTAAATTAAGCTAAAGTGAAACTAAATTAAGCTGTCTTAACTACATTTGAACTAGTATGTATCATTATGGGTCCTAATGATCTCACAGTGAAGTATTAAGGGTGGCTTTGAAGTGATTTTGACTTTGGAGACTGTTAATACTTGTCCTTATGGTTTCTTTGACCTAAGACAACCTAATGATACATGTTACAAGCATGGATAACAATAAAGAACACCCAGAACCTATGTGGACAGCATGAACCAAACACCCCTTAATATGCTAACTGTTATGTGAATTTCAAATGGAGTGAGAGATTTAGCTGTGGAAATTAAGAAGTAAGTATCAAATAAGCTCTATTATGGTGAAAGAGGCAACTAATACCTATAAATAAGCAGTAAACTATGAGCAATAACCAAATGCTATATATATGGCCAATAAGGACTGTGAAGATGCAATTCTCAACAAAGATCATATAAACTAACAACTAAGCATGAAACTGAACACAGATAACCAAACTAATAGGAAATAGACATGAACAAGTAGTAATTAAGCTAATGCTACAGTAGATTCATAAAATTGAAAAAGATGCTTACAAGCTTTCCAAACTGCAAAACTATGAACCAAGGATCAAAAATCATCACCTACACTCCCCATGGAGTTCTAATACCATAGCAATCCAACATGAACCTGCTTCAATGCATCATCCTTCATAACACTGATTTTTTAATTATTTTCTATTTTTCTTGTATTTTTTATGATTGAATATAAACTGAGTATAATGCTAATTAAAGATTACAAAAGCTTTTTAATAACTTATATAAGCTCACGGGAACATTGAAACAATTATTTAACAGTTTTAATGTAAATTTGTCAAATTTACTAAAAAATGCCAAAAACTGAATTTGTAAAAGAAACTGAAATTAAACTTCAAACAAACTTAAATTACATTAAAAAGACTGAGTACAACTGATTTTAACTAAGGATTACAACTAATAATTAAATTACACTACAACTACACTATTCTACATTAATTAATCCACTACCTGCTATCCTCTCCTTCTTTTCTTATTTATAGATGACTTGTATGGTTCCTGGAAGTCCTCTGAATGTTTCCCACTTGTATTTTGAGCCTTTGGATCAGTCAAAGCAATCTTGGCCTTTAAAAGTGTTTTTGGCGCCAAAATAATATACACCCAATTGGTCTGTTGATATGCAACGGGGGGTGACAGCATTTAATGATCTTGGGAAGCATATGGATGTTGTGGATTGGGCGGTGGATGTGGTGAAACAGGTGGTATGGAGAAGGTGGTATTGCAAGGAAACGGTTTGGGGGGAAGATGGTTTGGTTGGGTTTGACCAGGGTCAAACCAGGGAATGGGAGTGGGCTTATTTATTTGGGCTTTGGGGATTGGGTGGACTTGGGTGGTATTTGGATTAGGCAAATAACAAAGGGTCCGTTTGGTATTAATGGATAACACAAGGACCTATTTTGCAATTCACTGAAAACTGGAGGGCCTGATATGTAAAATTCACAAAATTATTATAAGGGTGAGTTTTGCCAAGCTTGCATTAACCAAGGACCACTTTTGCAATTTGTAGAAATCCAAGGACTAAATATGTCAAACCTTCAAAGTTGAGGGACCAATCTTGTAATTATTCCAAAGTTATCAAAAGGACTATTCTTCCCATAGATGAATAGTACAAGGGTAGAAATTATAAATTTTCCATTTTTTATTACCCAAGGACCATTTTTGACATTTTTGAAACTTGGGGGACCAAAACTGTAATTTTGTAATTTTGAACTTTAAAGGACTTATTTTGACAACTTGTGAATCCCCAAGGACTTGATGATATTTTTCCATGTTTTTTAATAACCAGGGACTAGTTTTGATAACTTTTGAAAGTTCAGGGACTGAAACTGCCAATTATGCAAATTTTGTTCATTTTTCATCTGTTTTTACTCATTTTGCATCTGAAACATATAAAACACAATCTTGAGAAATTTTCTGTATTTTGATACATTTCCGAGTGTTTTTAAATGTTTTTGCAGTTCAGATTGACAAAAAATGATGAGTATTTACACACTCATCAATCCCCCACACTAAACTATTGCTAGTCCCCCCTAGCAATATAGAACCAAAAAAAATAACCTGTTTTGAAAATTTAATGGATTTGATGTCTCTTTACCAAAAGCCATTACTTCTGGAGTAGTCAAATGTTTCAGTTCAAGTAAGAACTATGGTACACTAATAACCATATGATTTTGAGCAAACCAGAAGCTGTTAACGGATTTGATTTGTCTTTACCAAAAGTCGTTTGCTTCTGGACTAGCCAACTCTTCACGATTAAGGATATGGTGAGTTGAATCCCATACAATTTTTGGCAAATTGTCAGCCATCAACGGTTTTGAGTAATCTTTACCAAGAGCCGTTTGCTCCTGGATTAGCCAGTCCTTATGTGATTTAGACATGGTGGACTGATTATCATTTGTTGTGTTTAGTGCGAAGCACTTCCACTAAAAAAAAGTTTTTTAGGCTAAAACGGGGGTGTTATGGCACTTATAAGGTAAAAATGTGATCAAATTCCCCAGAATTCCCCCTCCCCCCCCCCCCCCCCCCCCCCCCCCCCACACACTAGAACTGAATATTGCCCTCAATATTCAAAGTACCCGGCTATTATGCCGATATTTTGAAAAGCTTTAGATTTGAAAATTTTTAGACTTTGGCATGTGTGGGAATAGCTTTATATATATATATATATATATATATATATATATATATATATATATATATATATATATATATATATATATATATATATATATTTATGGTAACCTCAGTAGGGGTAACTCCCCCACACTTAGGGTGAAAACCCCGTATGCATGCTACTGTTTTTGTTTACTGAGTCGCTAGCTTGACTCGACCCTAAATTCATTGGTTCATGGGGAAGTATCATGTGGAAGAGACAATCTCAATCGGACTTTCATTCAAGATGTTTGGAAAAACATTTGAAGCACGTAAAAGTTTCACACCGATGAGATATATTCCCGGCTCAAGATAATGGTAAATGGAAATGCGGGGGTCAAAGATAGTGTCTTCATTCCCAAAGGAGTGAAGAACAGGAGAAGCCACGGGATAGGTGAAGAAAAGGAAGAAAACCATGATGAAAATCATGACTAACTCGTCATCACCCACAGGAGAATCCATAATTTCTATATTACGAATCTCATCATTTAAGTTCTCGTGATCAAGACATATCCCGGGTGTGTCTGGATCAAAGTAGAAGTTATCATACTCCGGTGTAGATATGATATGGGTGAGTTCATCGGAGAACTCCTCGGAAAGAGAATCAATCGCAAGATGTGAATCTGTGAACTCTTGTTCCGCTGTGGACACATCACAATCCTCATTCTGAATATCAAAGAGTGGATTATCATAAATCAAAGTGAATTCAGATTCGAATTAAAACAGAGGATTGGTGAGAGTGAGTTCATCGGCGAACTCCTCAAGAAGATGATCAGCACAGAGTGACGGATCATGATATAAGAGTGACGAATCCTCATTTTGAATGCTTCGGAAACAAAGTGATTAACATTCTCTATTGGACTGTTGGGATCAGAACAGAGTGACGGATCATGATATAAGAGACTTTCAATTTCTCCTAGATCAGCTTCAAAGTCAAAGAGATCATCGTCACTTCCTGTTGGAAGTGGATTGATGTGAGTGAGTTCATCAGCGAACTCCTCAAGAAGATGATCAGCATCAGAATCTGGAATTGATGCCTCAACATACTCGATGTCTCCATAAGATGCACAATCTTCACTACAATCGGAGAAAGTCTCAAATTGAACTTTTGGACACTCAAGAGGGGAAGGTAAATCACACATATGATCAAAAGTTCCCTGTGACTCTCCTGGGATTGGGACAAGGTTCTCAACACTAGACTTTATGAATTCGTCTGATTCCTTTTCAGGAACAGTGCTAAGATGCTCATCCCCCATGTTTAGAGAGTGAGTGGGAACTTCGGGTGTGATAACAACAGACTGAGGGAGTTGAGAAGGACTAGCATTCATGGATTGTACAAGTTCCATTTGTTCTTCTGCTAGTAATTCCTTAGTATTCTTTTCTCCCTGCGATTTTTGGATTGATGGGATTTCAACTGATGTGCTCGAAGAATCCTTTTGAATAATAACAACGTTATCTTCATCATCATCATCACTGTCATCATCGTCATCAAATAGAGCAGTATTGCGAAGATTGGCACGTATTTTAGTTGCTCGTTGCTCAGCCAGTAATTCTTCCATGCTTTTTCCAGAATCTCGTTCTTTAGCAAGTAATTCTACCATAGTTTTCCCACGAGAATTTGGAATGAGCGGAAATTTTGGGGGTGTGGATGTGTCAAAACCGAAAGATTGACATTGAAAATCATCATGAGGACCCCCACAATATGCACAAAAAGAACTTGGAGCATGGCGAAGCGAAATATTAGCTAACTCCTCCTTAAGTTCTTTAAATTTCTCAAGAACCTCTAGACAAAGGTCTTGCGGGTATTGAGGAGTTGCTTGGATCATTTGGTACTGTAGAGGTTGGTTTTGATACGAATAATCGTAATTGTTACAAGGAAATGGATTCTTTGTTTGACAATCAGAGCTAAAGTGTGGACCTCCACAGTACTCACAACAATATGATTGATGTGACTGATTCGGTGAATAATATGGATATTGTTCATTTTCAAAACTTTGAATGTTACCAGGAAACTGTTCATAGACAAACGTGTTCCGGGTTTGACACTCAAATCCTTGGTGAGGACCTCTACAGGATTCACACGAATATGTCTGTATTTCATTGTATGGGGGCTGATGGAATAAATCAGTTGTGTCATGGTAGGAATAGGGATTCTGGTTATAGACAGACCTGTTTCCTGACTCCACCATGCTACAACTGGGAAAATTACCACCATTATAAGGACCACCACACCATTGACAATCAAGATGGTGGGGATAAGACATAGAAAGAATCAAAGGGTTTCAGAGGGTAAGGGATAAAGAATCAAAAAGGTGAGAGGGCAAAGGTGAATATTTTTGATATTTTTGAGAAACATGCTTAATGCACATGCACTAAAAACAAAATCAATTAAAACAAGACCGAGACAAAACAACAGGGAACTTAAACCAATAATCATAATATGACTGGCTTCTTTGAAAAAGGTACACCAATCACAAGGATACAAAGGCAAGTTTTAATCTTAAGTTTGGGAACTTATTATGTTCATACCCCCAGTTGGTAGGTATTCAGCCTTGGTTTGCGGTGGTAAAATTTTATGTAATTATTATTAACAGAAAAAGACGAATGTTTTTGGGTTTTTTGGGTGTGTGTGCAGAAAAACTTTTGGAAATATTTTTGGTATCGATTCGTTAACCGAAATCGTATTCTTTAAAATTACTCGCAGGGTGGCGGGGGAGAAGAATGGATCTCTCTTCAGTTCGCAATTTAATGTTAGAACTTCCGTATTCCACCTGTGTAGGTTGTAATCTTAAAGAAATCGAAGTAGTTTAACTTCACGATTATTTTGTAGTTTTTTATTTTTTTTTGTGTTGTTAACACTTTAGGAAAAGTGTTAATGAACTTTTTGATATGATTAAGATTTTTTACAAAAACTTTTTACAAAAGTGGTGAAATTTGTACAGGGAGGGTTTTGAAAACCACTAAACCTAAAACGTTTTTAAAACACGCAACAACCTCCCCGGCAGCGGCGCCAAAATATGATTGAGCCTAAACCGTCAGATAATATTGACCAAGGAATTTGGTAAACAAAGTCAAACAGCCTAAGGTCAATGCTCCGTGGATAGTATAGTGTTTCCCCGGGTCGTTATGTCCCGATGAGATTGAAATGGTGTTATGAAACGTTTGTGGGAATGAGTGGCACTGAGGACAGTAACCAATAAAGATTTGGATTTGTTTTACACTACTGGAATGATTAGAAATAACAGTATTAACAATTACGGGAAACAGATGTGTATAAATGTAAATCAAATTAAAATCAGACATGATTGCGTGCTGGGAAAAAGGTGAGTTTTAAGCAAATATAAACTACAGGGGGTGAAAATGAAACTTTTAAAAACTTAATATTAAAAGAAAATAAAAAAAGGAAAAATATTTTTTTGAATATTTTATTATTTAATATTTAATTATTTAAATAAAAACTATTTAATTATTTAATTTAAACTATTTAACTAAAAGGCTTTATACTACAAATTTTAACTAGAAAATTGCGAAATTAATTTTTAAAATTATAAAATGATTAAAAATAAATTTAGAAACTAAAAATACCTATTTTTGTCTTTTTGTGGATTTTCTATTAATTAAATACTATTTATATTAATTAAACTAATTTAAATTACTAATAATATTAAAAATGACTTAGAAAATTATAGAAAAATTTATAAATCTAATTAACCATCACAGGAATCCTAAAAATTATAAAAAGTTTATAAAAATTATTTTTAAACTATTTTACTAATTATTATCTTAATTATTAATTAATTACTACTTAAACTAATTAAATTCTAAAAAATAGAAGATGAAGAGTAAAAATTATGAGAAATTCGTAAAATTATTTTATAACATATAAAAACTAGGAAAATATAAAAACTATGTATTACTTGATAAAAACTAATTATGCTATTTAATATTTAAATATTAATTAATAATTTATAAAACTAATATTAAATCTAATAAATACTAAATGACAATATAAAATTCTAGAAAAATTAATAAAAATACTTTAACATAAAATAAAATTAAGAAAAATATGAAAATGCAAATTACTTAATAAAAAGCTAAAAAGGAAAATTAAAAAGATAATTAATATTGAATAGAAACTATCACTTAATTTTAAATTGGTTTTTTCTGATTTTTCTTTTGGAAAACTATTTTACTACTAAAAATAGGAAACTTTTGTGAAGACAAATTTTTTCTAGCTTAAAAATAAGCCAAATGGACACCAAAGTGCTTAATAGTTGACTTTTTGTTAAAAATAAGCCAAATGGACACCAAAGTGCTTAATGAAGGAAATGAACCTCTGTGGGCCCCACAGGGGTGGAAAATGGTTCAAATAAGCTTCTTGGACTGGTATTAGCTAGAAACAACAAAATACACCACTGAATAAGCCAATAAGCACAAAAAATAAGCACTTGGAATTTTGATTTCACACAGAAAATGGGACAAACTACAAGGGGGATTCTAGGTGGGTCCCAGGGGTCTTAAACTCAAAAGCTTGGTACAAATAGAAAGGTGGCTAGCTTGTGAGTCCAAAGAACCAAGGGGGAGGCTGTGGGGCCCACTGAGGTGGCCTGTGGGACCCACCAAAGTGGTGGTAGTGGGGTGGTTCAACAGCTGCACAAGGGAGTAGCCCCTCCCTGCAGGTGTGTTTGAGGGCTTGTGAGGCCCACACAAAAAATCACAAAAATAAACTAATTATGGGATTTCAAAGTTGAGGTGGGAGACAACAACTTGTGAAAGTCTCAAGGTCTGAATCCAAACAGAAAAATCATGAAAATTCTTTGAAATTTTGGGTTTTTCCTGAGATATGCTATTTTGACTTTTGTAATGAACTTGAAATGTTGACTTTGGTGAGTTTTGTTCCAATCCTAGTTGCCGAAAAGGTTAAATTAAGCTAAAGTGAAACTAAATTAAGTTGTCTTAACTACATTTGAACTAGTATGTATCATTATGGGTCCTAATGATCTCACAGTGAAGTATTAAGGGTGGCTTTGAAGTGATTTTGACTTTGGAGACTGTTAATACTTGTCCTTATGGTTTCTTTGACCTAAGACAACCTAATGATACATGTTACAAGATGGATAACAATAAAGAACACCAAGAACCTATGTGGACAGCATGAACCAAACACCCCTTAATATGCTAACTGTTATGTGAATTTCAAATAGAATGAGAGATTTAGCTGTGGAAATTAAGAAGTAAGTATCAAATAAGCTCTATTATGGTGAAAGAGGCAACTAATACCTAAAAATAAGCAGTAAACTATGAGCAATAACCAAATGATATATATATATGGCCAATAAGGACTGTGAAGATGCAATTCTCAACAAAGATCATATAAACTTACAACTAAGCATGAAACTGAACACAGATAACCAAACTAATAGGAAATAGACATGAACAAGCAGTAATTAAGCTAATGCTACAGTAGATTCATAAAATTGAAAAAGATGTTTACAAGCTTTCCAAACTGCAAAACTATAAACCAAGGATCAAAAATCATCACCTACACTCCCCATGGTGTTCTAATACCATAGCAATCCAGCATGAACCTGCTTTAATGCATCATCCTTCATAACACTAATTTTTGAATTATTTTCTATTTTTCTTGTATTTTTGATGATTTTTGATTATTGGATATAGACTGAGTATAATGCTAATTAAAGATTACAAAAGCTTTTTAATAACTTATATAAGCTCACAGGAACATTGAATCAATTATTTAACAATTTTAAAGTAAATTTGTCAAATTTACTAAAAAATGCCAAAAACTGAATTTGTAAAAGAAACTGAAATTAAACTTCAAACAAACTTAAATTACATTAAAAAGACTGAGTACAACTGATTTTAACTAAGGATTACAACTAATAACTAAATTACACTACAACTACACTATTCTACATTAATTAATCTACTGCATGCTATCCTCTGCTTCTTTTCTTATTTATAAATGACTTGTATGGTTCCTGGAAGCCCTCTGAATGTTTCCCACTTGAATTTAAGCCTTTGGATCAGTCAAAGCAATCTTGGCCTTTAAAAGTGTTTTTGGCGCCAAAATAATATACACCCAATTGGTCTGTTGATATGCAAGAAGGGGTGGCAGCATTTAATGCTCTTGGGAAGCTTATGGATGTTGTGGATTGGGCGGTGGAGCAGGCTCAAGTGGATGTGGTGAAACAGGTGGTATGGAGGAGGTGGTATTTCAGGGAAACGGTTTCGGGGGAAGATGGTTTGGTTGGGTTTGACCGGGGTCAAACCAGGGAATAGGAGTGGGCTTATTTATTTGGGCTTTGGGGATTGGGTGGACTTGGGAGATATTTGGATTAGGCTAATAACAAAGGGTCCATTTGGTATTAATGGATAACACAAGGACCTATTTTGCAATTCACTGAAAACTGGAGGGCCTGATATGTAAACTTCACAAAATTATTATAAGGGTGAGTTTTGCCAAGCTTGCATTAACCAAGGACCACTTTTGCAATTTGTAGAAATCCAAGGACTAAATCTGCCAAACCTTCAAAGTTGAGGGACCAATCTTGTAATTATTCCAAAGTTATCAAAAGGACTATTCTTGCCATAGATGAATAGTACAAGGGTAGAAATTATAAATTTTCCATTTTTTATTACCCAAGGACCATTTTTGACATTTTTGAAACTTGGGGGACCAAAACCGTAATTTTGCAATTTTGAACTTTAAAGGACTTATTTTGACAACTTGTGTATCCCTAAGGACTTGATGATATTTTTCCATGTTTTTGAATAACCAGGGACTAGTTTTGATAACTTTTGAAAGTTGAGGGACTGAAACTGCTTATGCAAATTTTGTTCGTTTTTCATCTGTTTTTACTCATTTTGCATCTGAAACATATAAAACACAATCTTGATAAATTTTCTGTATTTTGATGCATTTCTGAGTGTTTTTAAATGTTTTTGCAGTTTAGATTGACCAAAAATGATGAGTATTTACACACTCATCAGAAAGTTTCTTTAATTTTAGAGTCATGGAAGTCGAGTTTTCTGGAAAATGTGTTAAGCATATTTTGGGACAGTTTCTGATGCAGGGGCGTAAAGCCATACGCGTCTGAGCATATGGTTGTACGCTATGGGAATATGTTTCTGAGTAGACCATATGACTGTACGCTTTTAAGCGTAAACCCATATGATATAGTTGGGCTTTCACATGTTTTTTGAGTAGACCATATGTCTGTATGCCCAGAAGCATAAAGCCATATGCTCCAGTTTTTGGTCATTTTGTTTATTATGTATAAAATCATCTGTAAGTCTTTATGGGTCGCGCCACCCGGGTTTCAAAGGTAATTGAGTCTAGTTTCATTTAAAAATAGTCTCAAGGTCTGAATGTTTATAGATTTTTGTAAATAGTCAAAAGAGTAACAGTATGTCCATTAAAGTCAAGCGTTATCGTGCGTAAAGTTTTAATTTTTGGTCAAAGCGGGCACGGGGTGTAACAACAATAATGCATAACAATCCAAAACAAATTAAAATAACTAAAAACTTTGTCTAACAAACTAACTAACACCGTTTCTAGTTTCACAGTCTGTTTATCTTTGTCTCTTTCGTTTAGTTTCTCTAATTGTTCATTCATATCATTGGTAATCTCATCGTATTTAATAAGATCTTCAACATCATCCCAATTTATTTGCGTTCTTGACTTTCTCATCTAATCTTGGGTGCAAATAAAAGATGCTGCAATCGGTGTCGACAAGCGAGTTCTATAAGTGTCTAGTACATGTCTACCAGTACTAAACGCCGCTTCGGATGCCACGGTTGATGATAGATGTTAATGTGAGTTTTGAATGTTGAATGATCTTGGAATGTTGTTAGGTTTAGATTAATTATTGATTGTGATCTTTCAATGAATTAAAGATCAGCGTTTAGAGTGTTTGACTTGATTTTTCTGAAAGTAAGCTAGTAGGTTTTTTTATGGCATTAGTACGTATCATTTGAGACTTCGAGTATGAGAAGTAAAAAAAAAAAGTTACATGTTTTTATATATTATTGGGTATTTGGTTCCAGAACGGAGAACCGGTGGAATCGATTCGACCCGAACCGACCCAAGAACCAAAAAATCTCATAAGCAAGAACCGGAACTGGAACCTTCGGTCTGGTTCCAGTTCGGTTCTTCTTGGTTCCGGTCCGGTTATTTGGTTCTTTTGCTCATCCCTATCTTATGCGATTGAACTCTACCAATTTAAATTCCGAAATTTCTGACTTCCTTTACAATGAGAGAAAATCCAACAAGACAAAACTACTATAGATACAAGGGAAAGAAGTCTCAGATGTTGTTTGGTTTACTCTCTGAAATAACTATCGGTATGAATTCAATATAATGGTTGTATAAGAATAAATATAAGTTAAGATATCAATTCGAATATCGTTGTTTGACTTTGTAATTGATTTTGGAATCAAAAATTTTGAAACAAATATCTTTTGTTAATAAATGGATGGTGAAAATGATAGACCCGACTATACTGAAATGAAACTCTTCATATCCTACCTATTAGATGACTTTGAAGTATATATGAATATTCATATATGATTTCTATTTTGGATATCACGGTTCACCTAAACAAACAATTATGAATCCAGAGTCCTTGATGTCCATTCATGTATACCAAACACATTTTAACAGTTTCTTTTTTCGCCTCATTTGAGAATGGTTAAATTATTAAAAAAGATATAAGTCGTAAACGTTTGTAAAATTTGGAGTGTGAATTTTGTCTTTCACTTCCGCTTTTGGTTCTTTGAGAAATCTATAAGGTAGAAGAGCTTGGCCACTCTAAACCCACCCTTTGACCTCGGTATATAGGTTTGTTGTTTTGTCTAATCTCGACTATTTTTTTCACTCAATGGTGAATTTTAGGACAACGATGTTTAGGTGATGCGTTGTAGGCGGTGTATCAACTCTAGACTAAATATATATTTTAAAAAAAGATTATGTATACATTACTTCTAAAATGTTCAATAACAGCTTATTCGTGTTGCGAGAGTTTAATCCGATGATAAATTGATTAATAACGGTGCATTTTCATGAACTATAGATCTTGGTTTCTTGTAATGGATCTAATCAATTGCATCTGAATATGCAAAATTCAATAACATAAGACACAGTTCATGGGCTTTAAGTTTAAAGTAAGGGTGTGACTTATTAACTGGGCTCATATGACCCATCTATAGTACCCAACACATAATGTCCTTGTTTTTTCATTTTTATACAGTACTTTGGATAAACTTTCATAATATTGATCAAATTTTCATATATATTCATGGAAAAATATATTAACCTTTACACCCGTTAACAAGACATTGTACAATTACTTTGACCCGTTTTGGGTCATATACACCCCTGCAGGAACACCAGTCTGCCTCTGCCACCCTCCCCAAGCCTCAACACGCATACGACTCAAACCACCATGCCCATGTACCAATTGATCCCTAGCTCTTTGAACCAAATTAAAGAATAGGAAAATGAACATGTTTTATGGAATGACTGAAACCATTCGCAATGGCATTCATCCATTTGATCAATCTATATATCAAAACAAAAGGTTGATATTTTTTATTCAGTGTTATTAAACTGTTGTATAAACTAGGGGTGAGCAGAAACCGCAAAAACTCGCAAAAAACCGAACCACAAAAACCGCACCACGGCAAAAACCGGTGGATCGGTTTTAAGAAAAAATAAAAACCGCAAAATGCGGTGCGGTTGCGGTTTTACCCGTAAAACCGAACCACAAAACCCGCACCGCACCGCACTTGATTTTTAAAACCGAAAAACGGCACATTGATTATTTAATGTGTGTTATAAGGCTTCTAGTGCATATTATGATGAATATTCTTGTAAGTAATAAGTGATGTGTGTGCGTGTTTAAATTAAATATTGCATTTTTATAACAAAAAAGACCAACATTGTGAACTAAAAACCGCAAAAACCACATTAATTATATAAGTCATAAGTGATGGTGCGGTGCGGTTAAAACCCGCAAAACCCGCATAAACCGCAAAAAACCCGCAAAACCGAAACCGCGAAATGTGGTGCGGTTCGGTTTCTATTTTTTATAGAAACCGCAATTGCGGTTGCGATTCGGTTTTAGACAAAATCCGCACCAACCCGCACCTTGCTCACCCCTAGTATAAACTATACCACTTTTGAATGACTACTAATGTCATATAGTAGTAAGGCATCTTTATCACAATAATTCTCAGGTTCAAATCTCACTTTAGGCTGGCAGAGATAAGCTAGGAAATAGTCACTCGAACACCCTAGTTTGTTTGTTTTTTTTTTTTTTTTTTTTTGAAATAACTCAAATACCCTAGTTAAAAACATACTTTTGAGTCAAAGATTAGTCTTACCGAGTAACTTAAAACCCTAACACACATGAAAGGTACTTGGATGGAGGATTTTCCCCATGCTACGCTTCTTTCTTTCGTTGAGCACCCTGCAGGAACACTACTCTGTCGTCCTCCCAAAACCTCAACAAGCATACCCTCCAGTCCTCCACTCATGTACCAATAGATCCCTTGGCTCTTAGACAAACTAAACAACAGTAAAATGCATTTATTTTATAGAATGACCGTAAATCATACGCAGTAACACTTGTCCATTGGATCAATCTATAATAATATCAAATGAAAATTTAATATTTTTCTTAATTCATGATTATTGAATTATTATAAAAGATGTAATAGTTTTGAACGCAGTAACACTCTTGCTTTTTCCGGTGATTTCAGGCTGCCACGACCACCACCGCCCGCGAGTGGAGACTCCCATCAATTTTCCGAGGCAGACCCAAGTCGCTCTGACGCCTTATCACCGACGGTCGCCAGAATCAGACGTCACTGCTGCCGGAGACAAGTTTCCGACCACCGGAAATTTTTTTTTCCTGGCGAGCTGAGTTTTTCTTTTAGTTTATTACCATAATGATTGTCTCTTTATTTTTCTAGTTTATTTCTTTACTGTTTTTTTTTTTTTTTAATTTATTTATTTATTTTTTTGGTGCTTGTCTTGCCTTTGGTTGTGATTGCGTTCTCTTTTGGTGTTTTTTGTCTCCTTCTTTTGCTTTTGTTCCCTTCTCTTGATAGTGTGTTGAGGGTAGGATAGACCCCTTGGTTGGTGATGGTTACCTGAGGTCATGTCTGGGCGGTGTGGGAGGGGTAGGAGGGGTAGGCGAGGTAGGAGGGGTAGGCGGTGTAGGAGGAGCAGGCGGGCTTAGGGTGGGTAGGGGTTTTGCTAGGGTTCACTCTTTTCGTAGGTTTAGGGTAGGTAGTTGGAACGTTGGATCGTTGACCGGTAAGCTCTTTGAGTTGGCTGATGCGTTGAGGAGACATAAGGTTGACATTGCGTGTTTCCAAGAGACGAAATGGAAGGGCTCCAGCACGAGGGAGGGTAACGGCTTCAAGCTTTGGTACACGGGCTCTAGGACGGCGAGAAACGGAGTTGGAGTTATTTTGGCGGCGGGTCTCAAGGATAATGTAGTGCAAGTGATCCGGAGGAGCGATAGGATCATGATGATCACTTTGGTTATTGATGAGGAGACCATTAACGTAATCAGCGCTTACGCACCACAGGTGGGCCGAAGCGAAGAAGAGAAGAAGAACTTCTGGGACTCTCTTGACGAGCTGGTTAGGGAGTGCCCGTCGGATCAGCGCTTGATTATAGGAGGTGACTTGAACGGCCACATTGGAGCGGCAGCGGATGGTTACGCGGAGGCCCACGGAGGTTTTGGTTTTGGAGTTAGGAATGACGAAGGTCGTTCGATTTTAGAGTTTGCGACGGCCCACGAATTAGTAGTGGCGAACTCAGTTTTCAAGAAGAAAGATGTTCACTTGATCACCTTTCAGAGTGGGGGCCACAACACCCAGATTGACTATCTACTGGTGAGAAGAAGAGATCTTAGAGCATGTAGGGACTGCAGGGTGTTCCCTACCGAGACATGCTCATCCCAACACAAATTGTTAGCTTTGGATTTACTCTTCGTAAGGCAACAACCTAGGAGGGCTGCGACCAGGTTGCCAAGGATCCTATGGAAGAATCTGAACAGCGAGGCGGCTGAGTCGTTTAGAGCGAAAGTCTTAGAGGGACTTTCTACTCGGTCAGAGGACCTAACTACTAGAGACGCGGACCAGATGTGGAACTCTATTGCCGACATCATTAAGGACGCTGCAAAGGATTCCCATGGTGTGGCTAGCGGGGCAGTGAGGACCCAGCCGCACAGCAGGGAATCTTGGTGGTTTAGCGATGAAGTGCAATCTAAAGTAGCAGCGAAACAATCCAGATTCAGAGAGCTTCTTTTGTGCCGAGAGGGCCACCAACCGGACATCATAGCCGCAGAAGAGAGGTACAAAGTAGCTAAGAGAAAAGCGAAGAAGGCTGTTGCGCAGGTAAAGGAGAAGGCGTATGAAGATTTATATAAGAAATTAGACTCCAAAGAAGGGGTTAACGATATATTCAGGATTGCTAAAGCTCGAGAGAGAAGAAGGAGGGATTTAGGAAACGTAAAATATATCAAGGATGAAGGGGGACGGACAATTGTGAATGAAGATGATATTAGGAAAAGATGGGGAGAGTATTTCGCCTCTCTCTTCAACGTAGGAGGTACCGAAGGAAGCGGGGAAGAAGAGAACCATAGCCAACGGCCTGAGTGTTACTATGCGAGGATTAGCCAACCAGAAGTTAAGGTTGCTCTACAGAAGATGGGAAGAAACAAGGCAGTAGGGCCGGATCAAATCCCCATAGAAGCTTGGAGGTGCTTGGGAGATGAGGGGGTAGAATGGTTGACCTGCCTCTTCAACAAGATCTTCTCAGGTGCTAGGATGCCAGAAGAATGGAGACTCAGCGAAGTTATACCCATCTACAAGAACAAGGGGGATGTTCAAGTGTGCAGCAACTATAGGGGCATTAAGCTTCTTAGCCACACCATGAAGCTTTGGGAGAGAGTTATTGAGAGAAGGTTGAGAAGGGAGACGAGGGTGGCGGAGATCCAATTCGGCTTTATGCCAGGTAGGTCTTCGATTGAGGCTATTCACCTTCTCAGAAGTCTCATGGAGAAGTATAGAGAAAGACAAAAGGATCTACATATGGCGTTCCTCGACCTTGAAAAGGCATATGATAGTGTTCCACGCGAGTTGATTTGGAGAACTCTTATTGAGAAAGGAACCCCTAGGAGATACGTGAGGATCATTAAGGATATGTACAAAGGGGCTATGACCCGTGTACGGTCCACAGTGGGGATATCAGAGTTTTTCCCTATGGAAGTTGGGCTACACCAAGGATCCGCCATTAGTCCTTACCTCTTCGCCTTGATTCTAGATGAGTTAGCTCGTGGGATTAGAGAGGGTATCCCGTGGAGCATGATTTTTGCTGACGACATTGTGTTGGTAGCAGAATCGGCGGAAGGGTTAAACAACAGATTAGAGTAATGGAGGGAGGCTCTTGAAGACAACGGTCTTAGAGTTAGTAGAGAGAAGACAGAATACCTGAGATGTGATTTCGGGAGGATCGAGACAGGCCACCACGAAGAAGTTGATATTCGGTTAGGTGACCGGATCCTGCCACCCAAGGAGTCTTTTAGATATCTGGGATCGATGATCCACAATTCAGGGGGGATAGATGAGGACGTTACCCACCGGATTAGAGCTGGTTGGACAAAATGGAGGGCGGCGTCGGGAGTCCTTTGTGACAGAAATGTTCCCTTAAAGTTAAAGGGAAAATTCTATAAGGTGGCGATTAGACCGGCTATGCTGTACGGGTCTGAGTGCTGGCCCATCTCCAAGGCCCTTGCTAATAGGGTAGAGGTAGCAGAACTGAGAATGCTTAGATGGAGTTGTGGTAAAACCTTGCTTGACATGATCCCGAACGGAGTTTTCAGAACAAAACTTGAAGTCGAGAATATTATCTTGAAGATGAGAGAAGGAAGGTTGAGGTGGTTCGGTCATGTCAGGAGGAGGCAACAATCAGCGCCAGTAAGAAGAGTCGAGGCGCTAGTAGTAGAGGGTGTGAGAAGGAGGGGTAGACCCAAACTTAGGTGGGAGGATAGAGTTAAGCTCGACATGAAGGAGCTTCTCTTGACCGAAGACATGACCTCAGATAGGAAGGCGTGGAGAGATAGAATTAGGATCTGCGGGTAGAATAGGCTAGGTGCCTTGTGGGTTTAGGTTGTTGTAGATGTTTTTTGGTTTTTGAGTTCTTAGTTTCTGCTTTGCCTTAGTTTTAGGCCTCGTGCGTTGCTCTGTTTTGCTTTTAGGTTGTTGGAGATGTTTTTTTATTTTTTATTTTTTTTATTTTTTTTATTTTTTTTGTTCTTTGCTACTGCTTTGCCTTAGTTTTAGGCCCGTGCGTTGTTCTGCTTTGCTATGTTTTGCTCCTTTAGGTTGCCTGCTTTCTGTGTGCTTTTGTGTGTGACTTTGTTTGCTTCCCCGGTTTGGTTGTTTGTTTTGCCTGCTTTTGCTTGTTGCTTACTGCTTTTTTGTGCACTGCTCTCCCTCCTTTTTGTTTACTGTTTTTTTCCCTTTCCTTCTCACCCGCACACCTGCACTTGCCGGAGGTCTCGTTGGAAGCAGTCTCTTTACTCCCGGGTTTATCCTGGAGTAGGGGTAGGATCTGTCTACATTTTACCTCCCCCATACCCTGCCTCGGCGGGATTGGGTTTGTTGTTGTTGTTGTGTAATAGTTTTGAACGACTACCAATGTAATATAGCGGTCACACATCATTATTTTATCACAGGAATTCTCGGGCTCAAATCTCATTAGACACACAAGTTATGGCTGGCAACTAATGTGGTAAACGGTCATGGAGATACTCCAGTTAAACCATATACATGTGTGCTGATTAATAATCCTCCCCGACTAACTTAAGAAAGAAAAGTATCTTCCGTTTACCGGTTTTGATACACTTTTAGACGATATTACATGAATGACACATAAAACCAATCGGTCAAGCCTCGAACGAAATCTTGGTATCAAATGTGTAATTGTTACTTTGTAACTTTATGTTTTTACTATTACCTTATTCTGATTTTGTCCTGAACTAACAACACCAGCCACAAATAGTAAGAACGTTATGTTTTTATCATTTGATTAAGTTAAATTATTGTATTAATGACATCAAATTTAATTCTATCAAAATATGCGATCATCTAGTTTTAACAACCATAACATAAAATATGGATACAACAGCCATATTCCAAGACTATATTTAGAAGCCAATGTTAAATGCGTCTAAATTTCCAATACACACTATAAAATATAAATGCATATATAAATATAGCTTAATTTGTTCGATCAAATTTAAGCTGACCGTCACCAAAGATACAGGTACATTGTATGTATGACACAAATAGGCATTAACAATTTAGGTGGTCCAAAACCATATCTTGTAGGGAAACATAAAAAGATTTGGTATATATAGAAAATGATCATACAATGTTAATTATCAATATAAATTCAGTATTAGTGTATCACACATTATATTAGTTTTATGTCGCCAATATAATCTATTAACTATATTTTTTTTTTTAGAAAGGCAATCTATTAACTATATTTATATGGGTTAAAAAGCAGGGTCATGCAAAATTTAATCCAAACAGGTGAAACTTAGTACATATGAACCAACTTGGTCCAAATTAAACTACTTATGCAGGGTTTAATTCTCAGGCAATATTATGAAAAAATCAGTTTCAAGTTTGCTGTTTAGTCGCATTACTAGGCTTGATCACCATGCAACATCGTGAGACCAGCAAATCAATTCTCATATATTATATCTGAGGTGTCGCATTTGTATCATACCTCGCACCGGTGAGATTGAATACGTTGTTGTTGTTGTTGTATAATATTGTATATTTATTCAATGATTTAAGAAGTTCTTCAACGCGTAATGTTAAAATTATTGATTTCTCATGTGATTAATTGGTTAGGCCACCGTATTAAATACTAGAGAACTAATTAAATACTTTGTCCCATTTCATACTATTTTAGAAATAAATAAATTATTCATAAGTAGGTACATAATCATTTGTATGTATGAAATGAACCATAATATTTTATAGTTTTTGTTTTGTTTACTATTTCATGTCTAGTGATTATAAGTTGACCAAGATAACCCTTGACATTTTTGTATGTGGGAGAGTGATGGAAGGGTAGTATGGATATGTCAATGGTTGTGAAGACAAATCATCCACATTGTCTCTTGATAAAGTTAAAACTTAAAACTATTTTATTAAATCTTTACACTGTTATGTAAATAATGGAGGTCATTTTTTATTTTCTTTTGTTAAGTTTAATTTTTTTGTTAATTACTACCTCCGTCCTAATTTATTTGTCCAGTTTTGACTTTTTTAGTCTTTCTTTGTTAACTTTGACCGTAAATAATTTTATTTGTGTTATATAATACTTGATCAAAATTATACGAATTAAAAATACACTTAAAACTTAATCTATTCATATATTTTGCATCAAATATTAAATAACACAAACATACATATTTAAGGTTAAAGTTGACAAAGAAAGACTTTGAAAATCAAAAGTGGACCAATAAATTGGGACGGAGGGAGTACTACTTAAGCCCATTTCCAGTTCGCTATGGGTGTATATCCCTTCATGGAAGAAGGTCCTCTCAAGTTCAATTTCAAATTAATAGATCATGTTAAAAGTTTTTTGTGAGGAGGAAATAAAAGTAAGCCTTCTAATGTGGGACATTTATTTTACTTTAATTCAAAATCATCATCACAAAAACTTCTAACATGATCTATCAAGTTAAAAATGAACTTGTTTTATCCATCCTTCAAAGAGTACTTAAAATGGCTATTCATTTAGATTTTTTTTTTTTTCTGTAACTTATATCTCAATTTATTATTGGTTATTGGATTCGTATTGTTTAAACTTTTACCTATAATACTGCATTACTGCTTTAGTGTGTAATGGACCTGTCTCGTCCCTTCAGGAGCAACATGAGTCGCAAGTGGCACACGTCCATATCGGACAAATAAAACCTTGTTATTAGTAAGGAGTAAAAAACCCCGTTACTTATAACAAGGGAAGTTTTCTTGCTCAATGCCAAGTTCATAGTATATGGTTTCTTGAAACTACTGGACAGATAACTAAATAAAAACAATGAGAACTTCATATTTTATTTATTTATTGTTTTTTTAGTATAAAATGTCAAGTTGAACTATCTCACATGTCCTAAGCAGGACTTGAACTCACAATCATTTGATTGTAAAGCTTTTCACACAAAATGAGATATCATTGAGACACAAACCTTTTGATAACAATGAGAACTTCGTATTTAAACATTGTAATTGAAGACAGTATGAAAAAAAAAGTCCCTCATCTTTGGCTTTGAGGCACCTACAAACTTGAAACCGATTGAACTAAGCACACTGAGACCTTAAACAATGTTCTTCAAATTTATCGTTTTGTTGATGCCTGTGATTAAGTTTTTGAAATGATGAATTCGAAAAACATAAGGTGGACACATCACTTTCAGCACAAAAGTTTGTTGGTAACTAGTTTTTCTTGCATAAACTTAATGCTACTTTGTAACTTACATTGACATTACAAACCAGTAAACTATACATGTTTCTTTTCAGATTAACGATTATCGTAATATTAACAATCAAAAGGATCACAATTGAATCACCAATGTTTGTTTTAAACCAATTAAATAATAATCAGCAAAAAACGTATTTACAAGAAATATTTAGTGAGATAAGGAACTTAAAGATGGAAAAATATACTAACGTCATGTTTGTTTTTACTCTTAGCTAAGGATGTGGGTTCACACACAAATTTAATACTCTTTTTTTCGTAGTAGGACCCACTTGTTTTTACTACTCCTTCTATATCCAAAAGTCAAATAAAGCATGGTCCTCTTCAGCCAGACACATTAACAGTCATGGGTCCCACATGGCCCCCAGTCCCCACACATCTCTTAGCTAATCAAAAAAATAAATAAATAAAAACCCTAAGCCGCACATTGAATTTGCGTAAGAGTGCTATTATATGAAAAAAAAAAAAAAAAAAAAAAAAAAAAACATTATAAAGGATTACTTTTTTGCGCATAGCTTAGGCCTTGTTTCATTTTTCAGTTAGTGGATGGAATAGATTCACAAAACATAATTTAATATTTCTTTTAGTAATGGGGCCTACAAAATTCCACTAAATCATCTATATCTAGTGGGTGTAAAAGATATGCTCCTCCCCATTAAGGGGGGTGGCAACCTTGCCTAAGAGGAGAGGGAGTGCATGCGGGAAGAACGCGAGGAAGGTGGAACCCCGCACGGGAACACCGCCGCCTCGCGGGGAACCCTGCACGGGGAGAGCTTTTGCGGGAGATTTTCACGCATGCGGGGAAGGAAAAAGTGAGGAAAAAGAGACGTTGGGGAAGGAAAAAGTGAGTGAAGGGTGAGTGAAGGTGCCGCCCCCAAAAATGAAGTGAGTGAAGGAAAAAATGGGAGATGATGTGGCGGAATGGGATTGGTTGTGAGTGAGTGAAGGGAAAGGGGTTGAGTGGAGCACTCCCCCCACCCTAAGGTTGCCTCAAGTTTTTATACCAACAACCAATCACATTGTTCCAACACATTTTTTACCTCAACATGCCTCAACTTGGATTTTAAGTGACAATCTTGGTCCCAACCTACAAAAACAAAATCCAAACACACCTCCTCTTTCTCTTTTATAAAAACAAAATCCAAACACACCTCTTTTATAAAAACAAAATCCAATCCTTCTTTTAAGATCGGAAGCTGTATTTCATACCTAACAAAATCCTAACACACCTCCTCTTTCTTTATAGACATGCGTACAGTGTTAGTATTTCTTTATCAATGCATGTTTATGGAAAATGATTTGATATGTTTAATAGTATTTCTTTATAGCGGCGGTGGGTGGTTAAGAGACATCACCGTCAGCAACAATCAGATGGCCGGAAGTGGTGGTTGTTCGTTTGTGAAAGAAGCAATGCAAACAACGGTCGAAAACATTAACTCCCAACGTTAATATTTTTCTTGATTTGCTCCACACCGAATCGGTGAGATACCCCGCTTGAAGTGCCGATCGGTTCATGCCGAGCCACTGGCAATGGAGCTTGCCGATCGGTAAGGTTTGCCGATGTGGTTTTGCCGAAAGGATGCCACCCCTAAGAGGAAGCAACAGATGTGGGTCCCATGTATCTGTTAGTGAAAGAAAAAAAGAAACGGACCTAGTTGGTCATGGATTGTGACAAGGTTCTGGGTTTGACAGTAGCCATCCGATTGTATATCGGTTTGATTTACCGTATATCAACTTTTTAGCACCTAATGTCCTGTTAAAGTGTTTAAAACTTTAAATGTTACTAGACTATTATTAAATTTGACTATTCAAACGACAAAAATCAGGTTTCATCAATAATGTCATTTGTTTCTTGTTGTCATAGTCATGATCTCATTTTAATTATTTCATGTTCATAGAAAATGACAATACTTAGAACCATTTGAGCCCACAAATAAAATCTCTTTTATTAACATTCATAGTAATATTTTACAAAAAATGATGTCTAGTTGTATTTCAAGTTGCTATGGGCCACAAACACACATGGATAATCTTTATGCAAAAAGAAGGAAAAATAAATAAACAAATATATAAATAAATAAAGAGTCGAGTTATATTACAAACCTAACATTCCTCACATATCAAGGGATTCATCTTCACCATCCATCTAAAAAGGAAATCAATGGTTGAGATTAACAACATTTTATTATTTCACTCATTTTTTATAATTTAAATATCTCTTAAACCGTTAATCGTTAAGCGAAAATAATTACATCATCGCGACGGGCATTTAATTATTTTTCTATAGACGGGCACTTTGATATACTTTTGAAGAAAAAAAATCGTTTTTTTCACGTTTTTTTTTTCGTGGCCGAAAAAAATCATATATGATATTGCATATCATATATGATATGTAATATCATATATGATACTATATGTAATATCATATATGATATGATATGTAATATTATATATGATTTTTTCGGCCACGAAAAAAAACGTGAAAAAAACGAAAAAAAAATTGTCGAAAATATATCAATTAGCTTATCTATAGAAAGATAATTAAATGATCGTCGTAACGGTATATTTTGTTTCGTTTAACGATTGACGGTTTGAAAGATATTAATATTTGAAAAAAAAATGATGAAAGTGGGTTTTTAAATTGTTGGGATTAATCTCATCCATTAGATCAAATAAAGATGAAGGGAAGATGGAGGGTGGAGATTAGTCCCTTGGTATGTAAAAAAAGTTTGGTCCTCAAATGATCTTATATCATAAATGTTGCATGGGGAAGGAGCTGCACTGAAAAGTGTATGACAAATTTAGGGTTAATAGGTAGGGTTAATAGGGTTAATAGGTAGGACATGCATTTATTGTGTTTATTAGGGTTTCTTTTGGTAGGTATAGTATGTAAGAGTAAATTTATTAGGGTTTCTTTTGGGTAGGTAAGAGCAAATTATTATCAGGGTTCTTTTGGTGTGGGTTATCAGAGTATTGGGTCTATAAATACCTATTGTTGGATGGTGAATATACACACAAATTATCTACCAATTCAGTTTTCTTCTTCAAACACAATGTCAAACCATGCATCACCTGAAAATGAATCGGTTTACACACCACCTGGCACTCCACAAGATCTGTTTTCGTTCTTCCAAGTGCATGACAACCCACCACCTGCCACTCCACCACAAGATCTGTTTCCGTTCTTCCAAGTGCATGACAACCCACCACCTGCCACTCCACCAGAAGTAATGTTTCCACATATAAACAATCCGCCACCAAACAATCCGCCATCAAACAATGAGCCACCAAACAATCAACCACCAAACTTTCCACCTGAAAACCAACCCATCATTCGTCAGTTGACTGAGGAAGAACAGTATCAACTGGATATGGAAGTGCTTTTGGAGTATGAAGCTGAGCAAGCCCGTCAGGAAAGGGAGCGTGAGGCGTACCTCAAAGGGAAACAGGATCGGAAGAATAGACGAGCTGAATGGAGATGGGCTCAGGGACTTCCACCTGTGCCATCGAGTGAGGACGATTCAAGTGCCTCCTATTCGAGTCACGAGAGCTATGTGTCGGATGATTCGTTTTATTGAATCATAGTTTTATGTTTATTTATCGTATCGTTTTTTAGTTGTTTGAATTTTTGTTTCTTAGTTATCGTATCGTATGTTATTGTTGTAGTCGTTGTTTCAAGTAATATAAATGTTATAGTTAATATACTTGCATTGACTACAATTACACATTACATAAAGAAGGAACTGGTAGAATTAAAGAAGGTACTGTTACAATCAAGGAGTAAAAAGTAGCTACCATACCATACATTAGATAAAAACCAGGTTACAACATACTAAAATATTACAAACACCATAATCATTAAACTTTCACCCCAACCGGCTTGAACCAGAGCTCTCTTCCCTGCTTGCATCCCTTTTCGTCTCATCCTTCATTTCTTTCAATTGTTCATAGTAAATTTTAAAAGCCCTAATCCTACTTACGAAATTCAACAATTCATGCGGCTCTATAGGCTTGGAGACTCGTCCTCCACCAAGCTGTCCAAAAAGCTTTTTCGCTGCTCCTCCGACATGTTTTCCTGCTGCTCCACAAAGTTATGCTGCTGCTGAACCAGGTTATGCTGCGGCTCTACAATGTTATTTTGCTGCTCCACCAAGTTTTGCTGATGCACCACATGATTTTTATCATCCCCCTTGTTACCTGGTGAATTGTTGTGTGACATTGTTTCGTTTTAATTTTTAGAGAAACCTGTTTGGTTTATGTGTGAATGTTTGTGTTTAATTTATAGTCAATGCGAAATACCTGAAAAATAGTTTAGAAGAAAATGCAAAAGCTTACTCATAAAGTTTATATGTGTCATTGTGTAGTAAAATCAGTTATTTTAATCGTACAGGACATTGTCAGGGAGTTGTCATTTCAGAGTGTCATATTTCGTGTAAAATTTTAAGCGTACACGACATTGTCAGTGACTTGTCATTTCAAAGTGTCATATTTCGTGTAAAATTTTAAGGTCACACGACATTGTCATTGAGTTGTCATTTCATTGTTCAAAACCTTTAAAAAATTGTCTGACCTCAATTGCTTTATAAGCTAGCTATGATTTGATATATACACAGATTTGCTACTTCTCTTTACAGTATCCATGGATTCTAACATTATGAAGTTTAAATGTGTGTTACATTATGATGATCAGCATCGAGGTGTCATTATGTATAATGATTTGACGTACTCAGGGTTAGTTGGGTTGGTGTTGAAGAAATTCAAATTAGATCCAAATATTCCGATTAATTTGTCCTGTAAGTTGGCTTCGTTTAACTATCGTATTGACATTACTGAGGATGATGAGGTAATGTTTTTTGTTGAATGTGCTTGTGCTGCTACTGATGGGGTGGCACAATTGTATGTTGTTCATCCCAACAAATAAGACGATTGAGCTTATCTAGTTTTATGTTAACTGGTTTGTATTTTATTAATGAACGTTTGCACTCTTATTTGAATAAATTTTTAATTTGGATACTTATGCTAATGTTTATTGAAACACTGATAACAAAAATCATATAAAGATGACATGCTTAAAGCATACAACACACTTATTGATTGATATTCCTAATAATTGAAATGATTCTTCCATAGGGCTTTATGACGTTCATTTGCTTTAGCTTCCTCATTCTCAAAGTGTTCTTGTTCCGCCCATTCAACCATTTGATCTAAAGTGTAATCCGATTGTCCTATGATTTTTTTTCCGTCTTCGTTTTCATTTGTGTAGTCTGTTATCACATGATCCATCATTTTTGCCAAACTAGCATTTGGGCATACATACTTTTCAATAATAAAACTGACACCGCAATGGTCAATGTAAACTTCCAACTAGCCGCCTTGTGATGCTGAAATATCAAACATCACATGCATATCATAGTTGTTTCTTAGCTTGACGGTGATTGAATACCCAGTGTGCGGAACTTCATAATAAAGAGCATGAATCTTCGTATCGACAATGTTAGACAAGTATTGTTTCAGCTGATCGAGCTTCATTCTTGGAATGTTGATGTTCATCTTCCAACCATTTACATACTCTATATTTCCTTAATTGCAAACCAGTTGACCATTATTGTGAACAATAAAATTGAAAATGGTTTGGGAATACGGCGACGTAGGTTTTTTTTTTCTTTCGTTCAATGTTAAACCGGACACGCTCTTCACGTTTGTTTTTTTTCTCTACCATTTGATGTAGATACCGGACATGCTCTTCACGTTTTAAATTTGTTTCTTCTGAAATTACACATGCAAATGATTCTTCCAAACAACCATCATCTGGAATCAATATTGTGGTTAGATCTTCGCGATTTTCGGAAACAAAAATTTGGATCTTTCCTGCAACTTTTGCGAAGTCATACATAACATCAATATCATAATCGCCTTTAATTGCTTTCATACCATTCAATGTGCTGTTTTGTGGCAACACGTAATATAGATTTTGGACCATTGATGGTAATTTTCTCTTCAGATATGTAACCATATCTTGAAAATCAAACTGTGGAACAACAATATTCATGTGTGAACCACCTTCATATGTTAGTGGGTTAAGTATAAATTTTCCGTTATAGTTGATAGTGAATTCGAATGTATGGTTATTAGATGTTGACATTTGGTGAATAAAAGAAGACACAATTGGTATTGATAACTTGAAACCACATACCCCAAGTGTATATGTGTGTGTGTGTGTGTGTATATATATATATATATATATATATATATATATATATATATATATATATATATAAGGAAGGGATCCGGTACATTTTTGGATTTTAGTGCGGATGTACGGACGAATCTCAGCCCTCCATCTAGTCAACCATCTGAAAAAAGCGAAGTGGCATTATCGTAAATATCCTGACTTTTTTAAAAATCGTTAATATCACAGTAGATTTTTTTATTGAAAAAAATTCAAAAAAATCTGAAAAAATTAAAAAAATAAAGAGAACAACAAATAATTATAAATCGCTGAAAAAAATTTCAAAAAAAATCATTTTCATCGTTAAAGGTATTGTGATATTAGCGTATGATTTTGACTTTTGTAAAAAAGTCAAAATCAGATTCTGATATCACATAAACTTTTTTTTTAATAAAAAATTTAATATCACAATAACTTTTTTAATATCATAAAAACTTTTTCTTAATAAAAATTGTTAATATCGCCGTAACTATCATCCTTCTTAATATCAAAGTTAATTTTTATTAATATCACTTTAACTTTTTCTTAATATCGTAATAAAAAAAACAATGATATTAAGTTTTTTACTAATATCAAAGTAACTTTTTCAATATCACGGTTCATTTTTACATGTAAAAAAGCTTAATATCACGTTGGTTTTATAATATCACAGTAACTATCATGGGTTTTTAATATCACGGTTCATTTTTACATATAAAAAAGCTTAATATCACGGTACCACTCATAATATCGTTAATATCACATTAGCACTCATAATCAAAAAAGAAAAAAGTGCTCAGAAAAATCTGAAAAAATAAAAAAATAAAAGAACACAACTAGAGTAAGGATCGCTGAGAAGGAAAAAAATCAAAAAAATCATTTTCATAATCAATTGGTACCGTGATATTAGCGTCAAATCTTGACTTTTTTACAAAAAGTCAATATTAGATCTGGAATGGGCGGTCCAGATCCATCCGCACATCCGCACTAAAAATTGAAATCCGCACCTGATCCTCGGTCTATATATATATATATATATATATATATATATATATATATATATATATATATATATATATATATATATATATATATATATATATATATATATATATATATATATATACCACAAAAGGTGAGTAGTCATTTCTTTGTCAGAAGTGGAGATACCAGAAAGGTGAGTAGTCATTTCTCTATCAGAAGTGGTTTACGAGTAATCAATTTAGGAAAATTGGTTAATAGAAAATCGAAAGCCTAATGGGACATTACTATTAGAACATACCTAGAATTACAAATTAGTCTGATTGTGACTTGGACATGGACAATGAAAATCATAACACTACAATAAAGGCAACATAACACCCATAACTACAAATTAGTCAAATAACTTTTTTGAACATGAAGGTTTATCATGTGTACTCTTCTTGGTATGATTAACGTTGCATGTGTTGGCCACTACGAGTTCGAGTAACTCAACTCTTGAAACGTACACATGCATTTTGTTTTGTTGAAGTTGTGTGTACGCTAACAGAATTTCGCGGTCTTCAATTGCAGCAGCCAATGGTACTAGCCCTGAATCAGGACTACAATTTGGTTTTTGTATATAAAAAAAGGTTGGGGAGTTTGCATCGTAACCTAAACAATTTGTTAAAATTTGTTTCAATTGATCGGCCGAGAAAGTTTCAAACTCGACCGGATCTACGCTAGCAATTAAACCACCTTCAAACTTTCTTCCTGGAGGGGAAGTGAACCTCCCGTAATGATGAAGTAGAACTTTGAATGTCATGTATTCAAGTTTACTATTATTTGAAAAAAGGAATGAAATGTTGTATTGAATTTCAAGTGTGACATTGTAGCTTATATATAACCGACTGGATTTGCGCAAGCAATTAAACCACCTTCAAACTCGTATTTAATACTTCCATAAAGGACACTGTTTCTGCTATCATGTCAACAGTGAAAAAGTAATAGTGGACTGTTTCTGCTATCATGTCAGGGTTTCTTGGTTTGGCCTAAAAGTAAAAGTTGTCATTTCTATTATTTTATTATGGTTTTTTAGAAATACATGCTATAATTAAAAAAGAAATTTATTACAAGCTTTGTAACAAATGTTACAAAATTACTACAATTACATTAAAATACATAAGTAACAAGTGCAAACTGGTTACTAACCAAAGAAATTAAACCAACTATTATTAGACTGCAGAGTGTTTACATCATTTAAATGTTGTGAGGGGTATGGTTGGGAGGGGTATGGTTGGGAGTTATACTGTTCATTGCCATGTGTCGGGTTATGATGACCATGTTGTTCATGACTTTCTTGCCCTTGGTCATATTGGCTTGTTGTGTAAAAATTTTGATTATATGGTTGTGGTGGGAATGTGTTATGTCCAAACACATGAGATGGGTATGTATCATAAGTAGGAACGGTGTGATGATCTGTTTGACTTGGGTATGAGTCGAATAAAGGAGGAGTTTGTTGTTGATCGTTAACGGGTTTTTTCTTTCTGGGATACTGTTTTCTTTTGGTTAACATTTCCTCAGGAACGAATGGTTGCTTGCATTGCCCACGTGTGTGTCCAGCTTCACCGCACCTACCACAATGTCTTAACCTTGGTTCCTCACCCTGGGATCGTATACGGTCAGTATTTTTTGGCCGGCCGGGTTTGGGTTGTCCATTCGTGGAGGTTTGATTGGTTGTATATTTGTTGGATACTCCCATTCGTGAAACTCTCCAACAAAATTCACCGCCTCTGCATATGTGGCTTGGTATTTAGCTTTTTTGAACCAATCCTGAACGTACTGGACACAAGTGGTTTGACCCAAAAATCTACTCACAGCAATAACATGACCACAAGGTATACCAGAAAGCTGCCATTTTCGGCAATCACATGTCCTAGACGCTAAGTTCACTTCCCGATTATATCTCCCATCAAAAACCTAGAACCGATCTTGGTTAACCCCGTATACATTCCAGGTTGCGCTTTTGATTTTTCTCTTTTCCACTTTATGGGATGCCCAATCAGTTATTTCATGCTTCATTTTTCCTGCATAAACAAATAGGCTCTAAGAAGTGACTTTATATTAAAGATAATTATTAAAAATATAAATATATTCTGTTTGACAATAAATACCAGCCACTTGTCGCCGTTTAAAATACCAGGCTTGCACCATTTTTCGATATTACTCGGTCAGCATTGTTATAGGCAGCTTCCTTGATTTTACGGTACAAGCATTAACAGACTCGACGTTGTTAGATGTACAGTAATTGTAGCGAGTTAGTGGGCAATATGCTCTCGACCATCTGTGAACACCCGCTTCTATTAGCTTGTGGAACGCCTCAGGCTGAATAGACAGCAGTATTTGCATCTTCCTATCAAATTCGTCAGGTGTATACGCTTTGCATATCCTCCAAAATAGCGCCTTTGTTGTGTCCCTTTTTAAAGAAAGATTCATCATTAGATGACGACATCATATACCATGAAACGCCAATGGGTATTTATTTTGTACAGCTAATCTGATAGAAGGATGCCTATCAGATATGATAACCAAATCCTGTCTATCGCCTATGCATTCTTTAAGGCATGAAAACCACCATGACCAACATTCACCAGTTTCCCCTCTGCATATATCGTAAGCAATAGGCACAATTTGGTTGTTTCCATCCATGCCTACTGCTAACAAATTTGTACCTTTGTACACACCTAGGGCTGGCATAACAGGTCATACGAACCTGTTAAGGTCAAACACGAACACGACCTGTTAACTAATCGTGTCATTTTTCTCAAACACGAACACGACACGAAAATTAACAGGTGCACCTGTTAAGACCTGTTAACATCCATATTAGGATTTTAGGGGTTTTTTTTTTCTTTTTTTTTTTTTTTTTTGCAAAAAACAAAATAAATTGATATTGATAATTTGATATGGATCATTGGATCTGAACATCAAGAACAGTAAATACAACAAGCAACAACAACAAAAACAACAAATCCACTTCACATTCAAGAACATATTTTTACTACTACAACTATCCACTTCACATTCAAAAACAACAAATCCATCAAATATAGTAAATACATATTCTAATCCTATTCTAATCCTAAACCCATCACAACAACGACGACAAAAACATCAAGAACATTAGAACAACGACAACAAAAACATCAAGAACATCAAGAGTCTTCACTAACCTATTCTAATCCTAAACCCATCACTATTCCAAACCAAGAACATCACCAACATCTAAACACATCACCACCGAGAGGTACAAACCTGATGTGTGGGAATCGCAACAGGCTTTACCTCTCGAGGGATCTCGAGAAGCTTACAACCCCCACCAGGCAGTGTACCTGATCGTTGTAGTATAGTATAGTGACAAGTATCGGGGGATTGATCGTTCAGCTTAGGAATAGTGTCGCTAGGATTAGAAAGCCTAAATACTAGTTCTAAAGGTGAGGGATGAATATATTTGTGTTTTTATATTTTATGGAAAGCAAATTAAAGTCTCGGGTTTGAAGGATTTGGGCGGAATTAGTTGTTATTCAACTAACCCAATACTAAGATGCAATCAAAATAAAATACTAGAAATGAAAATAAACTAATTTATACTAAGGTTGTGAGCAGTAATTGGAGAAAGTGTGTTTACTTAGATTTCACTACTCCCTAGATATCTTTTACACGTTAATTACTTGTTATAATTGCATGGATGACGGATCGTATTCCTTAATACCATTCATGGGGTGGCACACATAACTCCCCAATTTTATGAGCTCTTATCTCCTCCTACACCATGCCCAGCACAACTATAGGGATTGTAAACAGTGGCTCATGCATTAAATACAACCAATAAAGACCTAGTGCGCGTTGGTTCATGTTTCTTAAGACGTTCAAGCATGTTACCAATTGGAGATCTGCCATTTTCTTAAGCCTAACATATAAATCATTCATCCAAGACAAGAATAAACAAGTAATCAACACATAATCAATATCTAGGTTTCATTAGATCTGAGCAAACACAAGATAGATCTAGCCTAGCATGATAGAATTAAGACAAGAACATGATATAGACAACCAACACATAGACATATTGATTGAATTAGAAGAACACTTATCTTGATTAATCATGCAAGGTATCAAGGGGTTGAAACCCTTGAAAAACCTGTAAAGTTACACCAAAATCGTACTTAGGGTTTCTCCCAAAACTTCTCTCCTTTAATGTGAAAAACTAGAAAACTATATATAGAAAAAGGGGTCTGACGGCGTCAAGACCAATTAGGTGACGCCGTCACCTCGCCGCCAAAACAATCCTCGGACTGCCTAGATCTACATTTGACGCCGTCAAGAACAAAACATTTCCAGGCCGTCATGACTTTTACTCTTGACGCCCTACATTCATGACGCCGTCAAAACTCTTCTGGGTCGTCATGGAATTTTACTCTTGACGCCGTCAGGGAACTACTCTTGACGCCGTCATGCACTGTTCCCTGCATAGAAAATTAAGACTTTGGCGTTTTCTTCACTTTTATGCTCCAAAAACGTCCGAATTGCTTCCTTTTCCAGATTTCACTCCCAAAGTACCTAAAATCACAAAAGGAACGATTTAGGGCAATATTTGATCAAATAAATTCGGATTCGGGCTTAAATGACCCCCTAAAAACGGATCATTTTTCGCCTCATCATATACCCTTACACTTGAGATTTGCTTGTCCTCAAACAAATGCGCTTTTATTCTAGTCAAAATACAAGTTAGGGGTCATTTAACACTAATATAAAAGTAATTACAACAAATAATCATTCCACTAAAGACCAATAGACAAGCACGGAGGTCATACACAAGCACCTCACAAATAGTGTTTAGATACTCACATCTCTCGGGTGTAATAAAGTGTAAATTACAATATGGAAACGGAAGATATCTCTCACTACCTGTCATAGCAAAATAGATTACCATAGGCTTGGGAAAGGATCAAACCTCCACCACATGGCGTAAGCACCTAGGATAAACTATCAAAGAGGTCTTTTAAAGGGTTGTAACGTTAGGTGTAGGGATATGAAATACACGGTTTTGTTGGATAAAGGAAGTTTTACTGGTGGCGAGTTAACAATCTTGGTTAATTACATGTACAATATGGCGTTGCTAAGCCAAGACTAGACTCGACTTAAGCTAATAAATGAAAAATAACAAAAACATAAAATGAACATAGAATGAAACGGGATGGTAGTCCGTATGTTTTTTCTCTTTTTCCTTTTTCTATTTTTTTTTTTTTGATTTTTTTTTTTTTTTTTTTTTTTTTTTTTTTTTTTTTTGCATACACTCTTACCCTACCATCCAAAATAATACATCATAGGGGTTGAACATTCCCCTTACACTTGAATCTTTACATACTTTACAATAAACTAATCTAATGACTCGAATTAAGAAAATCAAAACACTTGGAGCACTTTTAAGATTAACGTACATATGGGGGTAATAATATTATGTTCTTCCCCATTACTCCATAAATAAGTACTTTACCCATGAGTCCCAAAACAATATGTACAAGGATATGACTCGACTTAGCAACCATGTAATCAATTAGAAAGTTAACTTAGGGTTTAACAAATAACAATAATGCACTAAAAATGAGCGCATACACGGAAGGCTAAGGCGATTTGGTTGTACATTTAAGTGGGGTGTAACAAATTCTTCCTTTAAGTAAAATGCTTAAAGTTAGAAACGAAAAGATAGGCTCGGAGGGGTGTACTAGGGTTTCGTGTACTAAAAATGAGTACAACGCTAAGGTGTGGGAAAAATTAGTTGACTTAACTAGTCAAGTAATATGACTTAAATGGTCAAGTAATTATAATACGGGTTTAACACAAGGGTAATCCTAATGCCTCTTATCATGTAGTAAATCCTACTACACGAATGTAGTCTCACTAGCGGTCTCGGGATGCATCACTAACGCAAGTTCTAGAATCTAAATGCTACTGGCACACTCATAAGCACTAATAATGAATGCTTTTCCTATCAAATCTAAAGGCGAACCTCACATATTTGGGTGGAAAATTTTTCTTAATATACGGTTATGTGCTAGTCATACAATCTCCTATCCATGAGACGCTTGCTATGGCTAAAGTTTCACTCCTAAATGTTGTAAAAAAATTTAAATTTGGCGCTAAAATTGCACTAACAAGTATTTCTCGTAGTTTTATTACACATCTACCATTAGACAAAACAAACTCAAGCGAAAGTGCATATGTAAGGTAACATCTTTTTACCCTCCCCTTACACTTAAGATGAACATTGTCCCCAATGTTCAAGTAAAGAATGTAAAAGTGAAAAAGTAAAGAGAATGAAATCAAATACTCCCCTGATTCGCTCGGTATGGATAATAAGGTGGCTAGGTTAAATCTTCCTCCAAGAAAATGAACAATCAAAGCTTCCCATCCAGAATATAAATCATCTTCTTGTCATACATAACCTGTAAAACCTGACAAAATAGACAAGACAACCTCGCGTAAAATCGGCGGCTTCCTATATAAGCTACTAAATCCTAGAAAACAAGATAAAATATAATGCTTGTGGAATGAAGTTTGCAGATCTCCTGGAGATTATAAAACTTAATAATTCACAAAAGCCATAAGACTCCGTTAGAAAAACAAAACCGGTAAAATTTCCAGATTTTTTACACCTGACGCCGTCAAGAGTAAACTCCTGACGCCGTCAGAATTGACCTGCAGAAATTCTTATGTTAAGTTTCCGGAAAATTTCTGGAAAAACTTGGTCCTACTTCCTGGAAAATCCTGCAAAACTTCATTATGACTCAATACAAGCATTTGACTCTGACAAATACGAATATACATGTTCATTTAATATTGTGGAGAATCATGATCGGTTTGTTTCTTAAAAACATATTTGGGGTTTCCCCTTACACTTATCTTTTGCAAAAATACTTTTAGGTGGAGTTAAGACTAGGCCAAAACAACAAAGTAAAGTATTTCCACATTTTAGTTTAGAAACATGATCAACCAACAATAAAAACTAAGCATGCATACGGAAGCAAATAACAATCAAACAAATAAAATCACACAAAACATGGGTTGCCTCCCAAGAAGCGCTTTTCTTTATTTACGAGTCTTGTAGCTAGACTCAAGGTCATGGGTTACTACGTGACCTCATCATTGGTTTTATTCTCTAGGTCGTCTTCTAAACCAGTTTTGTATTCCGGACCTAGTTGCAAGCATTCCTTGTAGAAACCAAGCATTCTATTCTTTACATACTCTACTCCTCTACGTCTATCCTCCTCATTCCTATAATAAGCCGCTTGCTTGTGTTCCTTTTCGAAATTGGAGAGAAGGCGGTATTGCTCAATCTTGTAGCGCATTTGATAGGCAACCTCATCATTCTCTTCCTTAAATCTAACTATCCCTAAAGTCGGGTCATAACTCATCCTAGTGGCCTCAACAAATGGTTTTCCGAATATTACTTGGCTTAGGCAAGCATCTATCACCGGACGAATGTCTTCCACTATCATAAAATCGATCTCATAGGTGAGATTCCCAATAATCACATGCAGTCCCTTCACTCTTCCTGCAAAATTACTTATCAGATTCTTACCGGACATCATCCTAAAATCAAGTTGCTTCTTCATCACCCAATTGTAATAAGTCCTAGTCATGATGTTAACGGGGGATCTAGTGTCGATGTAAGCTTTCCATATATGCATGTGTCCGATATTGCATGGGATGTTAATGTTAGAGGGGTCTCCCATTTTGATAAGGGGTGTGCCAAAGATATATGGTCTCTCGGGACTATCGAATAAATCCTTATGGTACTCCCGTTCTTCCTCGGTGGGCAACTTATCAAAGTATTTTTCTATAGGCTCTACCTCCTCTAATTCCTCTTCCTTGTTAACCTCAACTTCCCTACTCTCATCCTTAATCTTGGCTTCTACTCTAACTTCATCCTTGTCACTCCTCTCTATCTCCTTATCTATCGGCTTAATGGTGACAACATTGACAAAGTGGACATGTTTGGATGACGAGGGGTCCTTAATTTGGATTCCACTATTGGTGTCCCTAGTGTCCTTCCTAGGTGTGATTAACGCTTGGTTGTTGAGGGCTTTCAACAAGTTGTCAATCTTGTTGGTCATCTCCGTTTGTTGTTGGTTGAATTTGGTTTCAAACCTAGCTATGCGAGCTTCTTGAGATGCCATGAACTTTGACATCAATCCTTCAAAATTTTTGGTACTACCATAGTTGTTAGAAGGATTGTTGTTGAAAGTACGGTCGGATGGTGGATCGTTTGGTTGGTAACGATTTGGTGGATTGGAAGAATTGGGTTGATTTTGTTTCCACCTAAGGTTTGGGTGATTTTTCCATGAGGGGTTGTATGAATCACCGTAAGTGTTTGGCTCGGGCTTGAAAGTGTACCACTTATCTCCCGCTTCGTCGGTACGCGTGGATGCGTAGTCCGCAAAAGCTGTTCCGGGGAGTTCCACACAATCACGAGTGTCGTGGGGACCACTACATAATTCGCATGAAGAAGTGATTTTGTTTACTTGGCTTGAAGGCTTAGGAGCTTCGTAAGATTTCATGAGAAACTTGACTTGGTCCTCAAGTTCTATGATCCTACGGTCGGGAGTGCTAGAATTGTTCGAAGGCAAAGATATTGCCTTGACAGTTTTGTTCAAATCACGGGGATCATTCCAACTTTTGTTGTCATAGAGAGCAAGATCTTCTATGAGTTCCCATGATTGTTCCGCACTAAGATCACGTAGCGTACCACCGGCCGATTGGTCAATGGCTCGCCTCGTGGAGATGTCGATATGGTCATAAAAAATTTGGACTTGGAGCCAAAGATCTATGCCATGATGAGGGACTTTTTGGAGTAAGTTCTTGAAACGAGTCCATGCTTCATAAAGAGATTCATTTTGACATTGTTGGAACATCAAGATGTCATTTCTAAGCTTAGTAGTTCTCCCCGGTGGGAAAAATTGAGCAAGGAAACGAGTGGTGAGATCATACCATGTGTTGATGGATCCCGCGGGTAAACGCTCAAGCCATTGACTAGCTTGATCCCGTAGAGAGAATTGGAATAGGCGTAAACGGGTGGTCTCTCTAGTTTCAACACCTAGGTCTATGGAATCTACGATTTTGAGAAAGTCCTTAAGATGTTGGTTTGGATCTTCGGAACGAAGTCCATGGAATGCACATCCGCTTTGCACCAACTGGATGGTGTCGGATCGCAAGGGGGTCACATTGGCTCCGGTGAGCTCAATGGTGTTTCGGTAGCCTTGGTAGCTAGGTTGGGAATACTCTCCTAAGGTTCGGGGCCTAAGGGGTTCTAATGGGGGGTTTTGTTGTGGTGAGATGACGGGTTCAAAGATGTTACCACCTTCCATGATGTCGGATGGCAAAGAGTTACGAACAAAAGCACGAAGAAATAAGATAGACTAAAGAAGGCCTAGAAATAAAAATAAAATCTTACTAGAAAGGAATCTAGCAAGTAGACCTAATAAAAAGAAATTCTAACCTAGAAAATAACTATTCCCCGGCAACGGCGCCAAAAACTTGATGCGTGGGAATCACAACAGGCATTACCTCTCGAGGGATCTCGAGAAGCTTACAACCCCCACCAGGCAGTGTACCTGATCGTTGTAGTATAGTATAGTGACAAGTACCGGGGGATTGATCGTTCATCTTAGGAATAGTGTCGCTAGGATTAGAAAGCCTAAATACCAGTTCTAAAGGTGAGGGATGATTATTTTTATGTTTTTATATTTTATGGAAAGCAAATTAAAGTCTCGGGTTTGAAGGATTTGGGTGGAATTAGTTGCTATTCAACTAACCCAATACTAAGATGCAATCAAAATAAAATACTAGAAATGAAAATAAACTAATTTATACTAAGGTTGTGAGCAGTAATTGGAGAAAATGTGTTTACTTAGATTTCACTACTCCCTAGATATCTTTTACACGTTAATTACTTGTTATAATTGCATGGATGACGGATCATATTCCTTAATACCATTCATGAGGTGGCACACATAACTCCCCAATTCTATGAGCTCTTATCTCCTCCTACACCATGCCCAGCACAACTATAGGGATTGTAAACAGTGGCTCATGCATTAAATACAACCAATAAAGACCTAGTGCACGTTGCTTCATGTTTCTTAAGACGTTCAAGCATGTTACCAATTGGAGATCTGCCAGTTTTCTTAAGCCTAACATATAAATCATTCATCCAAGACAAGAATAAACAAGTAATCAACACATAATCAATATCTAGGTTTCATTAGATCTGAGCAAACACAAGATAGATCTAGCCTAGCATGATAGAATTAAGACAAGAACATAATATAGACAACCAACACATAGACATATTGATTGAATTAGAAGAACACTTATCTTGATTAATCATGCAAGGTATCAAGGGGTTGGAACCCTTGAAAAACCTGTAAAGTTACACCAAAATCGTACTTAGGGTTTCTCCCAAAACTTCTCTCCTTTAATGTGAAAAACTAGAAAACTATATATAGAAAAAGGGGTCTGACGGCGTCAAGACCAATTAGGTGACGCCGTCACCTCGCCGCCAAAACAATCCTCGGACTGCCTAGATCTACATTTGACGCCGTCAAGAACAAAACATTTCCAGGCCGTCATGACTTTTACTCTTGACGCCCTACCTTCATGACGCCGTCAAAACTCTTCTGGGTCGTCATGGAATTTTACTCTTGACGCCGTCAAGGAACTACTCTTGACGCCGTCATGCACTGTTCCCAGCATGGAAAATTAAGACTTTGGCGTTTTCTTCACTTTTATGCTCCAAAAACGTCCGAATTGCTTCCTTTTCCAGATTTCACTCCCAAAGTACCTAAAATCACAAAAGGAACGATTTAGGGCAATATTTGATCAAATAAATTCGGATTCGGGCTTAAATGACCCCCTAAAAACGGATCATTTTTCGCCTCATCAAAACCCGTGGGTTTTTGAGGTCAGCTCGAGGTACAAACACAAGAACGAGATCTTCGGTTGAGTCGAACACAAGAACGAGGTGACAAGGGTTGTGGATTCGATCCACAATCTTGAATGAACAAGGTGTTATTGACGGTCAAAAGGTGTGTATGATAGCTCAAAATGACGGGGAGGAAAAATGGTGAATGATGGTGGTGGAGGTGTAGATGGACGCGCGGTGGTGGAGGAGTAATGGCCGGAAAAGTGGCCGGTTTTTAGTGTGTGTGTTTGTCGGCTAATAGAGAGTGAGAGATATATAAGAGAAATAGAGAATGACCTAAAAATTCATTAGTTTATTTAGTGACTTTTTATATATATAATATATAGTATAATATTAACAGGTCACTAACAGGTCTTAACAGGTCTGACCTATTAAGACACAAATATTAACAGGTCTTAACAGGTCTGACATGTTAAGACACGAAACCTGTTAAGGTCAAACACGAAACCTGTTAAGAACAGGTAGTGTCGTGTCGTGTTAACAGGTTTCGTGTCAAAATTGTTGGCCCTATACACACCCTTTAGATGTGCCCCGTCAACTATAAGCAGTGGTCGAAGATGTTGTAAGAAAGTTCGAATCTGAATAAAAAAATTGAATACACATTAAACTATGTAAATCTACACTAAAGTATAAGAATGAAACCAATCATGAAATTTAATATCACTTACCGAAACACCAATGGCAACGAATAACATCTCGAAAATTCCTTCTTCATTTGTCTTGATACGTGTGATAGTGCATGGGTTTTTTTACTAGGTTGTGACAATAATAGGGCAACATTTCAAATGATTCCGTGGGTGAACCCCTAATCATTTGTAACCCATAATCCTTTCCTCTCCATGCTTGTTGGTAAGATATACTAGCTTTATATTGCGATAACATATCTCTTTGCATATCTTTTGGTTTTAAATCTCTTCTAGCATCTTTCAACTTTTCACTAAAAATGTGACCAATAACTTTTTTATTCGCATTTCGATGGTTAGGATATGTTAAGGTTTTATCACACGTGTGATTATCATTCAAACTTGTAACTTCAAACACCGGTGTACCTCCCACGCGTCTAGAGTTAATTCTCCATTTGCATTTGTTAAAATGATAGCACTTAGCATAATATCTTATAGGTTCTGACCTCTCTACTAAAAACTGGTAACCTTCTTCTAAACATTTCATCCTAATTGCTTTGTCTAATTCATCTCTTGTGTAAAAAAACCTGCCCTTGAAAAAGTTTGTATCAATATTATTTTCGTTTGAAATTAGTTGTTTGGACTGGTAAAGTAGTGTTTCTGGAACGTCAGGCATGAGTGAAAAAATATTTTTCCATTTATGATGGATTGATTTTGGGTTCTTGTTTTTCCCAACAAAACCATCATCTTCATCATCTGCATCATCATTCGCATCGTCATCTGACCCAAAAGCAAATGATGAATTTGGTTTTGTGAAATTTGGCTCATCTTTAAAACCATATTGAAAAATGTCATTATCATTTGATTCAAAAATTTTTGATGGCCCCTCATTTAAAAAATAGTTGCCTTCGTAGCCAGAATACCCGATTTCTTTGTTAGTGTTTGTTTCAAAAAATTAAAAAATGTCGGGGTTTCTTGGTTTGGCCTAAAAGATGACATTTCTTCAAATGCTTTTGCTTTAGCAACATAAAGATGCGGCATTTCTTGATTCGCGGCAGCATATTCAGCAAAGAAAGTTACCTCATCATCGTTAGTGATATCCATTCGAACATCAAATGAGGGGTGCGAAAATTTGAAATTAAGCCGAACAATGGGATCCAACTTGAACTTAGAACGTACAGTTTCATCTAACCATGAGTAAGTGAAATTAGTATACATAATCACACCTCGTTCGGTATTATCAAAATGTAAAACACATTTGAATTTTTGAAAATCTGAACTCATTTTTTTGGTTTGATATGGATGAAGGTGTTTGATATTCAAGAGTAAACCATAAACACGAAATATATACGGACAATGCTGCAACAATACTATTTTTCATTTGGGTGTATGTGTAGTTTTTTTGAAACAAAATATTACACAGACTAGACAATCTTATGACAATGACGTGACAACACAATGACAGTTGCGTGTACGTGTAATTGATTAAGCGAAATATGACACAGACTAGACAATTCTATGACAATGACGTGACAACACAATGACAGTTGCATGTACGTGAAATTGATTAAGCGAATATGACACAGACTAGACAATTCTATGACAATGACGTGACAACACAATGACAGTTGCGTGTACGTGTAATTGATTAAGCGAAATATGACATTGAGTTGACACGGTATTTGCCTATTTAACACTAAGTTCGTGATGCAAACTAAACTCAATTGTTTGCTAAATTGATTACTAAATATCATTCATTGGCTTTGTTCTTTTCCATATTCAAAGTATGTCGGACAACATACCTTTTGAACTTCAAGTTGATATCATGAATAAACTTCCAGTAAAGTCTTTACTACAGTTTCGTAGTGTGTCAAAGAGCTGGACGTCTTCCATAGACTTTTCTAACTTCATCCGTAGATACGGCTTTCGTGAGTCAGATATTTGTTGTTTTAATTTGACGTATATGCAAGGTAATGTACGTTTCATGTTTTCTGTTAATGAAAGTTTAGCTTTCACGCATCTAGATACACCATTAAATCTTGCAACTCTTAAGCCAGTTGCTACTTCTGAAGGTGTATGGTGCTTTTCATACGGTTCAAACATGATGATTGTTCTTTGGAACCCATGAATAAAAAGATCTGTAGGAATATTCGTCCCTAGTTTCTTGAATCAACCTGATTCGCCAAAAATGGTCATTGGTTTTGGTGTCCATCCTGATACTTTAGACCCAACCCTTATAAAGATTAATTACCCTTATTACGGTGAAGGACCATGGTATATGTCAGCGTATACATTGAGTTCAAGACAGTGGAATAACCTTGAAAATGACCATTTGCCACGTGAAACAATTAGAATAAAACGGTCTGGTCAAGCATGTGTGGGTGGTAAATTTTTTTGGGTGGGTTCTGAAAAATTTGTTTACAACGATGGTAATTACTACAACGATACATGATTGTTTCGTTTGATTTGGTTACTCACCACATTCAAGTACTAGACATACCTCAAGATATAACATCAATGATTCCGCGTCCATTCTATATATCACAATTGCGAAACTCTCTTGTATTGTCAGGAAGTTTCCTTTCAGAGGAGTACAAGATTATGTGCGCATGGGAGTTACAATTTGCTGGTGGTATTTTATCATCGTGTACAGTGCTATTCACCATCCCATTTCTAATTGAGAATATGGCAAAATTAGTTGGATTTACCAAAGATGCGGAACCAATTGTTGAATCTAAGACCAACCAAATGGTAACGAAGCAACTACAAGTGTATGAGCGTACATCCCAATTGTTTCAAAACATGGGTATTGAAGCAAATGGTGGTTCATTCTTCATTGGCCCATACAAAGAATCACTAATTCTGCTTGATCAACCAAATAATACCTATATGCTATAATTTGGGTCTTTAACCTTAGCAATGTATGTCTTCAACGTTTCTACAAATGTACTCGTTGTTTAGTTCATGACTTGTAACGTTATTTTTTTATGTCTAATGTACTACGTTTTTATGTTTGTGTCCAAAAATAAATTTGTCATCGTTATTACTAGTTATTGGAAGTATGATATGCCATTGATTTGCCCAGTGCATGACACATACGGGTACATGTAATTTATTACGCGAAATATGACAATGATATGACATTGATTTGCCAATTGCATGACACATACGGGTACGTGTAATTTATTACGCGAAATATGACAATGATATGACATTGTTTTGACAATTGCATGACATATATTAGACATCTCCATTAAATTTCTCCTATAAATACTAGTGTGTAGTCACGTTTATTTATTCACATTTCTACTCACTGAAAAAAAGATAAAAATTCACACAATGTTTCAACAAAAGAAAACCGGATACACAAATTCCCAATTCGTTCCACCCAAACAAAAAAATTACGCAACATACGCCCCAACACATAATGTTGCGGGTTCTTCAACATCTATGAGCGAAGAGGATTGGATAATACATGGTCCGGCTGGTATTCTTCAACGAGCCATTCTTCGAAAAAATGCAGACATCAGAGAGGGTGGCCCCGAATATTGTGTTGTGCCAACACAAGATTATATAGTGAAAGTAAAAGAGGATGTCACTGAGGATGAACATTTTACTAGTGGGCCATGGTTGAGCGCGATTCATAAGGTGTTTAATTCTCAAGGTGTCATCGTAACTGGCTGTTTTGGGGATATAAAGAAGCATTGCGTAAAAGGGAAACTTGAACTTGTTGTAGCTGTTATCAAGTCTTGTACTCCTAACATGCTGGGTGACCTCAACTGTACACTAAAAGATCCAACAGGGACTATGGCTGGTACAATTCATCACAAAGTCCTTGCAGAAGAGCTGGATTACAAAAAATACCTCAAAGTCGGAGCTGTTTTGGTAATTCGTAATGTTTCGGTCTTTACCTCGAAATCATCACCGCCTGCTCTTAACATAACAAAAAGGAACTTGATTGAAGTTATCGACAAGAATACCGTTTTTAGTGGATGAATATTTACATATTCATACCCTTTGTTTATGTTTAATATTGTCTATCTACTGTTTATGAAACACAGCGTTGTCTGGTTTAATTGTTTCGTGTCTATGTACGGTTATTGTATTGTGTCTTTATGTAGTTGAATAATACTTGAATAAATGGTTGAAAAATAAATCAAATAAAAGTTAACAAAAAAAATACTTCAACATATACCATTACATACTGTTCAACCCTACAACTAACAACATCTTAACTAATCATATCCACATAAACTAGTATCCTCACACCTACTTAGATAAAACACCCTACCAAGCCAACATCTAATATCAGAGAAAAAGGGTACAACATTATACATATCAAACTGTGGTGGCCATCTACACGTAACAAACTCATGTATTAGCCAACATGTGATTACCCCACAATCGCTTGAATTTCCTTGTTGTGGGATAGGATATGGTACGTCGTTGTAATGGAATTCGAAATTGTAGTGTCCACGTCCTGTCCTGCTGAAATGTCCTAGCTCTTCTAAACACGTGTTCACAACTTCGGTCCAATCCAATACAAATTTTCTTATTTCGTCACAATGTTCCATGCTATGCATAGAGTCGAGAACCAATAACTTGGAATCATGCAAATCTAATTGCTGTCACCCAGTGATTGCCTGTCGGGTTCATCGGCATCAACACCTACATATAAAGTTTATTTATGTATACACAATTACATAGTCTAGTAAAGATTAATTTATACAAAACAAATATACATTGAAAGATCTTTACTTACCCAACGTACTACATCCCATGACGGGTACGGACGTGTGCTACCATCCAATGTTCCCCTAAGCGACGGATTTACCGAAAGCATGGACACGTTACCATTCTCGGTCGGGGAAAGAGATGCCGTCCATGATCTAGCCACTGTCCATAGTTGGTTGTCTTCCCATTTTCTCATTAATAGCTCTATCCAACAATTCATATGATGATTCAAATGATTAAACCAAATCATTTAATGTTCTTGAAACTTAAATAATCTAAACCTCAAACAATTTAAAAGAATACACTTACATCGTCAGATAACCAACCACGTTTATCCACTGGACCCGGATCATTACTCATCCTGTATAAATCCGGAAGTAGATGTTTAAAGAACCTAGTATCCATCACCCAACCTTTTGGATGGCAGTCAAGGTATATCCCATATGGGTCCAAGAGGAATGCCTCAAAACTTTCATAGTTATTGCGCCTTACCTAAAAAAAAAAGATACAATATCGTTACAAGTTCGTTAATTATATAAAGTAAATGTTAATAAATTAAAAACATTTTTAGTAGTACCTTTGTAGGATCAACATTATGAACTATCAAAGGTGAGCTAGCAGATGTACCAATAAGCACAACATCATCATCATCATCTACCGGTAATTCTTCTAGGTTAAATCGCGGAATGTTCGCCGTACTCTTTTTTAGTTTAGCTTTAGCTCCACGTTTCTTAGGGAGGATTGTAGTGGGTCCCTGTTGGGTCCAAGGAAATTGCTGATATTTACCTGGACGACAATCCCTCCTTGGTCGGTCGATCGGATCCTGAAAAAAGATTAACCAAATTAAAAAAAAAAAAAAAAAAAAAAAAAAAAAAAAAACAGTCAGTAATCAATTACAAATACTGACAAATTTTAAAAATAATAATCGAAAAATAATAGGTTACCTGGATGTCAGCAGCATCGTTAGGGCGGGAAGATGGACCAGCCTGGTGATCAATATGAGTGGCAAACGAGACGAAACCCATTGGTGTACGGGTAGCAGCATGTCCGGTTGATGGAAACGGGGATGGATACTTAGACACAACGGGCGGTGTAGGAATAGGAAGTCCATCAAAGAAAGAGTCATCTGGTGGACCACTAAATGGACGGTGGGATTGGGGGAATCCCTATATATTAAATTATAACGTAATGTTAGTATATAACCATTTCGTCATTAAAAATTACTAAACATAAAAACACAAGAAAAAAAACCTGTGTGTTTTGAATCACACTATAGTCACTAAAACCAACATTTTCATCAGCAACAAAGCTTGATCCTCTATGTACTCGTTGTTTATTGCGAAGTTGGTTTTGCTGCATTAAAAATGTTAATGAAACAATTAACAAGCTTTCAATTATATTTATACATAAACTCAAAAGAAAATGATGTGAAACTATTTACCTTCATTTCAATCTCTTTTATCTTTAGTTCTTTTTCTTTCAGCATCTCATCATAATAATTAAACTTCTGTAAAACAGCCGGATGTATGTCATCATCCATGGAATGGTATGCTTGTGGCTGTATAATCGGGGGTGCGACCGGATGCCCTTCGAAATACGCTCTACTGTTACGCCACCACTCGGTCAATTCCTCGTACTCATCCGGTGTAAGCCTAGGCAACGGTGGTCTTACCTTTAATAAAACATAGAAAATACATATGACATTAAAAAAATTAAACAATATTAAATTCATAATAGTTAAAAAAAAAAAATTGGATATCTCAAACTCACCCTCAATTGGTCGTCCAAAAACTTGTCAATACGTTCTCTAACGACCAATTTGTTAAAACTCCATGCAACGGACCGGGGATGCAACACTCGATGATGACGGAAAAAATAAGGGCTAGCACCTCTGGGGGAACATCTCCAATATCCAAATCTAAAAAAAAAATAAAAAAATAAAAAATCGTTAAAATGACCACAATTATACGTATACATGAACTGTAGAAATAGATTAATGACATACCTTAAAAGCCCATACAAATCCATTCAACGTGTACTTAGGAGGTTTAGTAGGGTCCCTCTCATCGGAAAAGTGCTTATCCCTACGCTGAAATGCTGCATCCCGGAGATGATTGTACAAAGTTGGCCATACATACGACCCCCACGGAAACACATTCCAATTATCTAAATCCTCGACTAGCCTAAGCAAAAATCCGTCCACTATATTCCCATGCTCAGTACCTTTCAACACCAACATCAAAACAGCTAACAAACAAAGTCGAACCCCATCTTTGTCGCTCAACTTATTAAACTCGGCTTTGTTTTTTATCATTCTTAACAACGTACCAACGTGTATATTATGGGAATCGGTAGAAGAAGGGAACACACGTCTCCTAAATAAGTTAGGTCCATCCATATACGACTCCCTAAAATCAACCCCAAACCTTAAACCCGTAACTAGACAAAATTCCTCCCTCCCAAACTGAATTTCAACCTCACCTAAACGATCAAGAGTACGTACACGATATCTTAATGGAACTGTGTTTGTATCTCCCTCTTGGCAAGCAACTTGGTGGCATAAAAAATAGTGTATTAACACCCCACTCTCTTGCATATCCGGAATGTCTAACATCCAACCAAAACATGTTTCTCTAAACATTTTTTCCTTAGGGGTGTTCAATATTAGTTTTCTAATGTCACCAATTAAAAACAACCTACTCCTACATGTAACTTGCGCAGGATAATCCTAAAATAACCAAAAGGCATAATAAATATATATTTACAAAACATATACGTAACAAATAAACAATAATTATAATGACAAAAAAAATTATATTTCAATATTACCCGATTTTCCGCCATTATGACACACTACTCACTACCACAGCCACTACCACAAGATCACCACAACAACGACACAACTCCACCAGCAACAACCACACCACCACCACACCACCACCAGACAACCACACCACCAACAAAACACCACCAGACCTCCACACAACCAACGCACAACCACCAGACCTCCACACAACCACTGCACCACCACAAGACCACCACACCACCAACAATACACAACCAGACCACCACACCACCACCAGAACTCCACACCACCACTGCACCACCACCAGACCGCCACACCACCACTGCACCACCACAAGACCACCAACAGAACTCCACACCACCAACAATACTCCACCGGTAACAACCAAACGCCACCACAACTACCACAACGCCAATACAAAAAGAGATGGAAATAGTTTTCTAGGTTATGTGAAAAAATGTACACGACATGCATGCTTCTATATTCTCCAAAAATTATCATCCGTCAATCAATTGTTACTTTTCAGGCTAATTCGTTCCTTCCCCATGCAGCGCTCCTTCCCCATGCAAACTTAATGCATGTCGCGTATATATATATATATATATATATATATATATATATATATATATATATATATATATATATATATATATATATATATATATATATATATATATATATATGTCGCGTATATATATACGCGAAATGTGTATTTTAATTTTTTTTTGTCCCGAGCGTAAAAACATGACATCTGTAACTCAAGCATGTCGCGTATGAAAATTAGGGGAATGTTGGGGTATATGTGAAAACGGCGTTGAGTTGGGGTAGAATGGGACACAGTACCCCTCTGCAGGGGTACTGCAGTAATAATCGCTTTTTTCTACATGAGTATTTGATTGGGATTGGTTAGGTATACCCTAGTACTTTTAAGATTACTCCATCAATAAGATAGATTATTTTTATGTTTTTACTTATTAAAGGGTGTAAAGGTAACATAAATTAGCAAAAATAGCTTTAAGAAAGTAAATTATGTCACGTTATCTGATTATCCCGACTAAAATAACTTTTACCGAAACAAGTTGACTCACCCCGAACAGGGATAGAATAAAGTGAAAAATTGATCAGGTGCATAAAAAAAAGGTGGAGACAAAATATTATTAAACAGAGTGCATATTGGAAAATTTAAGTTAGTTTTACAAAAATTAGCACTATGTGTCAAAATTTTGTAAGTGTCTTGTGTCTTGTGACCTCCCAATACCCATCATAGTTCGATCTATACCGCGAATAACATATGTACTTTGTTGAACATCCTTCAGTCCATGTCCTTCACGACAATGGTTTTCTACTTTTTGTGTATGTAGTAGCTATAAATTAGCGAAATACCTAGTTAGACACTTCAGGAAAAAATAAGACAAGTTTCCAGCCGCTTTCCTCGTTGAACATGCATTTTGTGTCCTCAAAAGGAAAAGGGCAAAACACACTTTGACACACCCACCTTGCGACACATGAATGTCTTATCCGCTTTTAGTTTATGCCAGACAACCATTTCACTTCATGGCCCACCACCAACATATTAATAGGGCGAAATGCCTTTGAAAGTGTTAAATTATAGAATTCCCCGTAGGTTGTTATATATTAAATTATTAATAAAGAAACCCTAATGGATCCAAACCCATCTATCTCAACAGGCGAGGAAGGAAAAAACTCGCTTTAATGAAGAAGGCAGGAGAGGAAGTTAACTAGCTATCTCCTTACAGGAAAGACATGTTTTGGTCAACCAACCTATCACTCAATACTTCCCCGTAGTCGGAGCAGTGAAATCATGAAAGCTCAGACTGGAGTAAAACATAAAACATTAAAGCTATAACTATTTTGTTGATGAAGATGTAGGATAGCAAACGGAGATAGTCTTCATTGTCTACAAGATCTAACAACGAAAAATTAGCATACGAAGAAGCGGATAAAAAGTTCCAGCAAGATGATAACATTGTTTTCTTTTCCATCTTTCTCCTCGACATATGGCATTATGGAGCTCTCTAAAGGAGGATCATACTTCAGATTGGCTCAGGGTGGCTCCTATATCTGGATTGGGTCAAACTATGAATGCCCGGACATACCGTTGTGTGTTGTGCTATCGGCTGGGTGTTCCTCTTTTCACTGTTCAGGTACCGTGTTCAGCTTGTTCTCGTGTTTTCACTGGAGATATTTATGGGGATCATGCGGTTTCTTGTGCGGGTATTGTTGGCATTAAACATCGGCATAATATTGTGCGTGATGTTCTTGTTGATATATGCTCTCGGTCCGGAATTTCAGCTCGTAAGGAGGTGGATATTGGGCTTTATGGTGATAGGGATAGATCTTTGCGCCCAGCTGATATATTACTTTACTCCTGTGATGGTGGGCTTGATGTTTGTGTTGATCTTACGGGGTCGTCACCTTTGACACAATCTGGTATGATTGATTTTATGCCAGGTCGTGCGGTTATTGAAGCTGCACAACGTAAACGTGTCAAGTATGAGGCCAAATGTGTGGATATCGGATATGGGTTCCTCCCCTTCTCTTTCTCCTCTTTTGGAGAACTTGAGAAAGATGCAGTAACTCTTCTAAAGCGTATTCGACGTTTTTCTACGACTCAAGATATTGGGGCGCGGGCTGCCGTTCATATTTTTAATAGGATTGGATTCGCTATTGCTAGAGGTGTGGGGGCCCAGTTGATTTCTCGGCTCCCCACCAATTTCTTGTAAAATCCTATTTATTGTTAATAAAAGTGTTGGTTTATAATAAAAAAATAAAAAATAATAATAATAATAATAATAATAATAATAATAATAATAATAATAATAATAATAATAATAATAATAATAATAATAGAATGAGATTAGATAGAAAGAAAAAAAAATGAAACAAGAGTTGATACGTATTACACAAAAGTTTTGTGAATTGTTTATTTATTTTTTATTTTTTGGCCTTCAAAAGGTGCAAACAGAAAGAAGGAATTACATAAAGCGTAGATGTATCACAAACACAAAATAGAAAACTAAATTCAACGCGGCTTTTGGTGGCCGACAACTAGGGTTTTAGAAAGAAGGATAGAGATTGTGGAAGCTTTGACGAGGTGGCATAAATGCAACGGCTCATGATGGCCAACTACTAGGTCATAGAATCAACCTGCTCTGGTACTATATTAAATTATAGCATTCATGGTAGATTGTGTAATATTATTTAGCCATTGTAATACCCTGTGAGAAACCCCAGTTAATAGGAAACAATAATCAGGACATAATTGCATGTTACTGTTCATGCATCCATTTTTAGGCAAAATTTTAAACTTTTGCATATGCTATGCAACTCTGAATCATTATGTGCTATGTAAATTACACTATTCTAGAATGAGCTCACACGCAACCCACAATGACCTCGACAAGACACTACATAACTATGGATCAGATTTGATCACAAGTGCAACACCTTGCACTCACAATACCCACATATGAGGTTGGCACCTCAGTGGAACTTACAATACCCAGATATGAGATTTACATCTCAGTGGACCACACAACTTCCACATATGAGGAATTACAACTCAGTGGAACCATACAACTTCCACATATGAGGAATTACAACTCAGTGGAACCACACAACTACCACATATGAGAAATACATCTCAGTGGACCCCACAACTTCCACATATGAGGAATTACAACTCAGTGGAACCACACAACTACCACATATGGGAAATACATCTCAGTGGACCCCACAACTTCCACATATGAGGAATCACAACTCCGTGGAACCACACAACTAGCACATATGAGAAATACATCTCAGTGGACCCCACAGTACTAATACAAACTATGATACACGCTTATGGGACCCACATCCCTCTTGGTGGATCCCACAACACTCACATAACTAGAATACATTCTATGTGAACCCCACAACATGAAAGTATAATAAAATATTCACGGTAGGACCCACATTGTCCTCAAGTGGGCCCCACACATGTTAGTCCACTTCATAGGGCCACAAAACAACTAAACGGATCAAACTATACCATTTCATGGATCAAACTATCAAACTCATTTGGGCCGCGGATCATAAGCCCAACAAAGCCTAATCCAAAACCAATTATGTTATACGAATACATATATGAACACACGTTTACTTTGGATTGTTTATTCGCGATTCTTACAAACAACCTATGAACTAAAATGCATGAACTCATTGTTCATCATCAAAAGAATCGAGATCAACCATTACTTGGACCTAATATGTATAAATGAACAGTAATCTACGGGCAAAGCTATACGAGTACACCACATGTCCCAAACGTACCCAACTTTGGTCACATTGAGCAAAACGCAATTCCATTGATCCTATTGAGTTCCAAATCTTCTTAAATGGGTTCCTAAACGTTTCTAGGCAACCTACAAGCCTCACCACTCTCAAACGTGCCCTAGCTCAATTTCATTATCTCGATCAATGTTGCAAAAATCGTGAATCGGTCTCGAGGCGGTCGGGGGCCGAGTTGCGATTTTTGGCCGATTAATCGGCCGATTTTCTTGACTCGGCCGATTAATCGGCCGATTACCTTGTAATTTCCTACAAGTTACAGGGCCGAGGCCGATTAATCGGCCGCCTCAGCCGATTTTTGCAACACTGATCTCGATATATATACAAACGTGCACATAAATGGTCACAACTCACACAAGCTTGCATGGAACCCTCCAAGGCATATAGAAACTCCTCATTACTCATTTTAAGATATTCTATCTAGGCCAAACTCATTTCTAAACTCCCAAGACCTCACAATGAATATTTCGAGCTATACATAATTATTTTAGTCACGATTAAGTTCGTTTGGACTCCTAAGCGAACCACAGCCTCTACAAACCTCACAAAGGACTCTAAATTCCTTATAACCCCATCACTAATCAATCACAACACCCCTAGACCACTACACGACCATGAACACATTGTTTTGGTCATGTTACTATACCAAACGGACCCTTTGATATTTCTGCGATCCAAACACCACTCCAAAATCATTCACACTAGACCATATAACCTCCCAAGGACCAAAGGACTTCAGTACTACTTCTACCCACTCGTATACATGCTACACAAAATAAAATGGACTTCTAGAAACCTTGTGCCTCGTCACCACATGAACCGCCCCTTGAACACACTTGGAACCCCCAACTTGTGGCCAATCAACCTATCCTATACCCCCTACTCGTTATCCTCCTGCCATATTCCCTTTGTCCCTCCAAGTTGTCTCCATTTCATGTTAATACACCCTCATGCAATCTAACCATACGTACAAGCTCAAAACAAACCCATACATACTCCTTGTTCACTGTTTTACAACGAGAGGAAAGCAAGAAGCCATAAACTGATCCCAAGCTCTCATAAGCTAACCGTAAGCTCCTCCTAATACCTTGGTGTGCTAGGAATCAAGTTACAAGTTCACAAGCCCTCTCCTTGCTTCCACAGCCCCTAAACGACCCACCTTTGAAGGTGTAGTAAGTGTCCTCCAACACTTACTTTATTTTCAATCCATATTACATGCTTTCTATACGTATAACACATGAAAGCTATAACCTATTCTCTCCTATGTCTTGTTATGCTCATGCCTCACAAAAACCATCACTCACATCTTTGTATATGTATAAAAGGAGTTATGAACTTTTTATAAGCTAAAACAAACCATAAGACCATGAATATCACACATTCCTTATGTCGTGTGCACCTAAGAATCAAAACAGTTATATATCTCTAAGTATAAAATACGTATATGCTCATTTCACTTTGATCTCACTACTTGAAATTTATACATATAACATATACATATTTTTGTACAAATTATTACTTTGGAACCTTAAGAAACAAGCTACACAAAACACACTCTCTCACAAGCTTGTATAAGCTGCCTTACAAGCTCAAAGCTTGAGCCTTCCACTCGTACACAGAAATAACCAAACACCCTTAATGGGCTTAAGCCCATCAAACTGAACCAAACGTGTGGCCTGCTCCTCAGCCCACCAACCCCCTCCTCACCATGGCAAGGTCAAACCTAAGACCAGGAACCCCTCCAACCAGTTGGGAGCCCACTGGACCCACAGAACACCTTATGGGCCTTAACAGGCCGCTAAGCCCATTTAACTTAAAAAATAAGCTTTAAGCTAATATAAGCTATCAAATAAACTCACCACAGCTCCTATGAGCTACTGGGAATATAATAATCCAAAAGAGAAGAGTTCATAAGTTAAAAGTGTGTTTTGGACTAAAAATGCAAAAGATATAAAGTTAAAGGACTAAAATTGTCAATATGGGAAACTATGGGTAGAAATTGTAAATTTTGTAAGTTCAGGTTACTAACAGTAAATATAAATTATTTTGAGTCACTTTTGTAAATTTGAAGGTATAAGGACCTACAATGAACATTTTATACATAAAGGACTAGTTTTGCAAAGTTTCTAAACTACAAGGACTAAAACTGAAAATTCTATAAACTTGGTGTTAAAACAGTACCTTTGGAATATTTTTGTCATTTATTGACTAAATTGACATTATAAGTATTAAAAATGTAAATATACATTTTACAAGGACTAAAGGTGTCAATTTTGAAAGTACAAGGACTAATTGTGTAAATATTGGAACCAAGGTGCCAAAACTGTTATTTTGACAAAGTAAGGTTATAAATGAAGTAATTATGAACTTGGGGTACTTAAATGTCATTTTATAAACTTATAGGATATAAAAGTAAACTTTATAAAGTACAGGGGTTAAAGATGCAATTTCACTAAACTTGATAAAATGGTTATCTTAATAACACTAAATACAAAAAAGTGACTATTTAAAGATTAACTAGATAACAAACGATCACCCCTGACATATTACACCAATATGTCACTTTCACAAAACTCAAGGACTAAAACTGTACAGTTTCACTACTAAGGTTTAAAGTGTAAACCTTAGGAATCTTAAAGTTTACCGAGTAAAACTTTCATCAAGAATATGGAACATAATAAACATTCATTCCACTAAAACACTATACCCTGCAAGGGTAACACAACTCTATAAGTCTGGCATGACTTATCATCAACACATAAAGACAAGACAATATTACGTGTAATATTGTTCTTGAACTTCAAGCATTATACACAAATGCAAACCAACTCTATCACAAGAAACTGAGGTTTCTCATATTATCCAGGTTGCGTGTTGGAGCCATTCCCCAATTGCACTTGACATTACTTATTTGCCTACATACACACTCATTCGAGGTGAGTCTATAGTCCCACACTTTTTATATGTTTTACAACTATGTGAGTGGGATACATGCTACTTTTTGAACACAAGTATTTCACTTTATGTATGCGAACGGAATATTGCATAAGACAACTGTGCCACTATTTGAAAGTCCCTTACATCATGAACTTTAATCACTTGCTACGGCAGAAGTGAACGCGAATACTGTGAATAGATCTATTGGTGCTTGACAGACCCATTTGTTCTAGTCGGAATTTGGTAGACAAATGCACTTTATTTGACACACTAGGAGAAATGGCAAACTCCTACCCAAGGGAACCTCATTCTATGTGATGTCCTTATGATGGCTCACATACTTGTTAACGCTGAGTTCATGAGACTTATGGCAATAACATATGGAACTATACAACTGAACTGCTTTTGAAATACTTGGAATGTGTTCAACTGTTTTTAAACATAAACACTATGGATTCACTCAACAATTTTGTTGACTTTTTAGCATGTATCTCAGGTAATTGAAGCAAAGCTCAGGAGGCATGGAGTGGGCATTTGACCTTGTGTCAGTGGTGTAACAAATAAACAAACAATCACTTTCAAACCATTAATGTGATGTAATAACTATTAAACATCCTTGCATTTGAATTCAATAATATGAACTCAAAAAGGTATTTTTGAGTCGTTTCTATAATTATGACTGTAATCCTCAACGTAACACCCAAATTAGTCTTCCCCTGTCAAACCAAATTTTTGGGGGTGTTACAGATTGGCGTCAGAGCCCTGGTTATAGAAAACCATGTGTATTTTCAAAACACTGGACTATAACTACTTTTTTTAAATGGACCGGTTACACCACACCACTACGAGCCCTCCATGCCTACTTAACTACAACATTTGATTAGAAATGTTGCACATGATTACATTATGAACTATATGCTAAATAGTAGATTAGCAACTTATATTACTATTAACTGGTTTATTACAGTACCATGTCTACACCCTTACACCGCACCACGTCCTCTTCTGAACTTGAGGTTGAAGACACTGCTTCGTCAGTTGTCCCACCTGTCACCTCTACACCTTTGGTAACTCCGACAATACCAACTGACAACTCTAACTCCTCGTCATCCGACGGGAGGCTTGTGTCAACATGGCGTTAGTCACCTGACCTGGGTACGGTAACTCCACCCACATTGCCACCACCACCTACTCTTCTACCTACTCGAGTTTTCCGAGGAAGGAGAGTCAGAATCCTGCAACCGTATGAGCCCGAACCGTTTATGAGGCCATTTAGACGAACTCCTACCGGCCCCATACATATACATACTCCTCGTCGAAGATATCGACGACTGTCACCGAGTTCCCCTCTTGATGTTTTCGGATCATCACCACCATCATCACCGGAACACTATGAGGATATCCCACCATCTCCACCATATTCTCCCGTCAACCTATTAGAGCAGTGTAACCTACAAACTTATTCAAATGAACAGTTAAAAAATGCATATATACGTGTTACGCTTCATATGCTTAAAATGAAGATAGTTGGCTCTAACACCATGTTTTAAAATTTTCCACCGTATATAATCTATTATTTCATGCAATATATTGATAAAAGAACATGATGACAACTTGTTAGACCAAGAAGCCACAATCGGTAAGGGGGCATGGGCCAACTATCTATTGTTTTACAGATTTTTTATTTATTTATTTTTTATTTTATTTTATTATTTTTTTTAGATTTAACATATGAATTAGATATAAGAGCACTCGGTGTGAGAGTATCAACAACGTGCCATTAGTACCAACAACGTGCCATCCGCTAGCCATCTCACACTGCCCCTTTAGCCATTCATGTGTCATTTGTTATTTAGCCAAGGCAATCACATACACCATTTGGTTTTCTCTTTGATTATTTTTTATTATTTTTTTAGTGAGTGAGTATTTTGGTAGGATATTCAGTCAGACCTACAAAGTGTTATTGGCTTTACAAAATGTTATTGGCTTTTTTTTTTTTTTTTTTTTTTTTTTTTTTTTTTTTTTTTTTGGGAAAGAGTTTTTAGTTGTTGGTGTGATAGATACCCTGATGATGTGACGCTAAGTTGACAGATGGGTAATAACACTCGTTCCATCCATACCAAGCACTCTAAGTCAAATTGTCAATACACAAGTACAAGTCTACAACCCATAAACATTAAACATAAGAGCCTTCGGTAACATGCCCTCCCCACCCACGTTATCATATAACGCACCCACGTTAACCCACATTAAACGTTAACGGGGATCATGGGCAAGCGCACGTTAACGTGCCGAGCTAAATTTTTAACGCAGCTTAACGCCGCGTGTTTGTAAATAAATAAAAAAATTGCACTTTGGCCCCTTGATACTTTATGTTACCGTTGGATTAAAAAAAAAAAATGCAATTTTCCCCCTAACGTTTATAAACAGCTATAAACGGCTAGTTTTCAAAAAAAAAAAAAAAAAAAAAAAAAAAAAAAAAAAAACTTATTCAAACTCATTTTATCACAACTATAAATACCCATTCACCCACACAATTTTTTCACACTTCTACTACTTTATATACTCTACAATACACTTGTATTAGCTAAACAAAAAAATGTCGAGCGGCAACAACAACAACACTGATCCGTTCACGAATTTCTTCGATGGGTGGAATAACCCATACGTGGGTTCTTCCTCAACTCCGAATCAAGATAACCAAGAAGAAAGGAGTTTCTCCGATGTAGATGATGAAATTGACATGGAGTTTATGATAGCCGCGTTCGAATATCATCAACATTTGGAACAACAAGAAGCAGCAGCCACAGCAACAGCAGCTCGACAACGCATCCCGCGTAAACGCGTCCGCCGTGAATTTGAGAATGCCGAAGAACATTTGCGTAACGACTACTTTATTCAAGGGTGTAAGTATACGCACAAGAATTTTTGAAGAAGGTTTCGTATGAGCCGGAAACTATTTCTACAAATAGTCAAAGGTATTGAATCTTATTATTCCGATCCTTTCCCCGAGCATTTTAAATTCTTTAACAAAGGAATCAATGCTACGGGTCGCAAGCCCATTAGTACACTTATGCGGTGTACATCTGCAATATGCCAATTGGCGTACGGCACCGCACCCGATGCGTTTGATGAATATTTGCAAATGGGTGAGTGTACTTCACGTGATTGCCTTGATAATTTTAACAAGTGCGTCATGGATTTGTTTATGCCAGAGTTTTTAAGAAAACCAACAAGAAGATTCCGATGACGATGAATAAGTGTTTGTAATTTTTATGTTTTTTCCTTTCATATGTTTCGTAATATTTTTTGTTCGTATATATATATTTTTTATATTTCGTATTGTAATATGTTTAATAATTAATGTTATTGTTTTAAATAAATGAAGTAGTTGTTAAAGTTTTGGGTTGAAACTGAAAATAAAGATGAAAGTGAGTTAAAGTGAGTTATGTTACCATGGTAAAAAATGATGAGTTAAGATTAAAAAATTAAAGATGATTTCAATGGTAAGTTAAAAAATAAATAAATAAATAAAATAAAATAAAAAAATCTGATTTCAAAGGAACTATCAACACAAACCAAAGGACCAATTTTATAACTTAACTTGAAAAAAATCAGAAAGGGGGTCCAGTTTGTCCAGAGGTAACTTTACCACTTTTTTATGTTGCACGCATCCCATCCCACAAAACACAAACAAAAACTCACTTCACAAACAATCACACACACACAAAACAAAAACAAAAAAATCTCATCAAATTTTATTCCACTTTTTTTATTTAATGGATTTTCATTTCCAAATGCATTTACCAATTCCTTGAAAATTTTCACTTCAAAAAAAAGTTCATTTTTTTTAGTTTTCTTTTTTCAATGAGGGTTTCATGTTCTTGATTTTCCGGCGAGTTTTCTGTTCTCCGGCGAAGGTGGACGGCGACGAGTGGTTATTGGGTGGTTGTGTTTAGATGAAGGGAATGCTCAAACCCTTTAAATTTCAGAGCAAAATAGTGGCTGGAGAAAAAGTTGAAGCAGTTGTTCCTTGTGCTAATAAAGTTGTACATTTTCAAGATTTAGTAAGCTTTGAAGGACCAATATCTGTGCTGGATAACGTTGACCATAGTCCAACTTCCACTTCCACCGGTGGCGGCGGCGGAAAAAGTGTGAAATGGGAGTCGCCGGAAAACCAAGAAATGGTCACCGGAGATGAAAAGTCCGGTGAAATGGAGGATTGGGAGAGTGTATTTGAATACCCTTTAATGGGTGATGTTGAAGACCCATTAATGGGGTTGCAGAAACTGGTTCATGGTGGTGGTCATGGTGGTTGCACGGTGGATGACGGTAGTGAGGTCACGGCGGCGTTTGGTGGTCTAGATCAAGGCTTTTTAGGGTATGATAACAATAACCCAGATGGGCATTTTGGTAATTTTCAGAAATTTGTTAATGAGAAAATTGTGTGTTTTCAGCCGGCGGCGCCGCCACTGGTGGTGGCGGCGCCGCCAGCTGGGGGGTTTGAAGAAAACCATTGCCAGTATGATGTTAAACCTCAGTTGAATAAAAATGGGAACTTTTTTGTGCCATTGGAAAATGAAACCCTAATGCAGCCACAAGCTAAAAGGTACAACTCAGGAAGCATAGGGTACAACTATCAAATGGTGCCGAGAACCCCGTTTCTTGATGCACCACAAAATATTAAGAAAATGATAGGTGGTAATGAATTAGGTGGTAATGGTAATGATCATTATTATCAAGGGATTATTGATCAGCTTTATAAAGCTGCGGATATGATCCAATGTGGGAACAATCCTATACTCGCGCAATCGATATTGGCGCGGCTCAATCATCAGCTTTCTCCAATTGGTAAGCCTTTCGAACGGGCTGCTTTTTATTTTAAGGAAGCTTTACAGTTGCTAATACATTCAATTGTTAACAATATGAATCCTATTAGTTCACCTTTTAGTTTGATTCTCAAGATAGGTGCTTATAAGTCGTTTTCTGAGGTTTCGCCTTTTGTTCAGTTTACGAACTTTACTTGTAATCAAGCGTTACTTGAAGCCTTAGATGGGTTTGATCGTGTTCATATAGTTGACTTTGATATAGGGTATGGTGATCAATGGGCATCTTTTATGCAAGAACTTGCTTTAAGAAGTAATAATAATCGCATCCCTTCGTTAAAAATCACAGCTTTTGCATCACCCACGAACGATCACCTAGAATTAAGCTTAACTAGGGAGAATTTGGTCAATTTCGCTAATGAAATGAATATTGGGTTTGACTTTGAGATAGTCAACATTGATGTTCTTGCTTCGGTTACTTGGTCTTTACCATTTCGTGTATCTGATAATGAAGCTATTGCTGTGAATCTGCCCATCAGCTCATTTACGAGTTACCAAATCCCATTCCCGTTGGTTCTTCGTTTTGTGAAGAATCTGTCTCCAAAGATTGTGGTTTCGAAAGATAGAGGGTGTGAAAGGACTGATTTACCCTTTCCTAACCATATAGTTCACGCCATTCAGTCTTATACAAACCTACTTGAGTCACTTGATACTGTGAACATGAACCTAGACACGCTACAGAAGATTGAACGGTTTTTGGTCCAACCAAGTGTCGAAAAGATCATAAACGGGAGGTTCTCTTTCCTGGAAAAGACTCAGCATTGGAGATCACAGTTTTTATCATGCGGATTTACTCCGTTGACTTTTAGCAACTTTGCAGAAAGTCAAGCTTTGTGTGTGATCAAGAGGACTCCAGTTAGGGGATTTCACGTTGAAAGGAGGCAATCGTCACTTGTTCTTTGCTGGCAACACCGGGAGCTCGTCTCGGCTTCTGCTTGGAGATGCTGAATGCGAAAAAAGAAAGGTGCTATATGAAGGGATTCTTGAAGAGCGTTGTGGTGCAACACTTTGTTTTGGAGTCCTTTTCTGTTGTTTTACTACTGTTGTAATGTTTAATTCTGCCTCTGAGTAAACGAACAAAAGGAACCAGACATTTTAGGGATGATTGTGTTCTTAGTTCTTGGTATATGAATATGCATTATTGTTTATGCTGTTTTTGACACCAAGATTTATCAAATCTTGGTTCTACTTGTGTTGATGCTTTGTCGTTTTTGTTGTTTTTCTGTCGATACCAAGTTAATTAGGGCGCAGAGACTCCAGTTTTACTTGAATGTGCGACCTTATGGCGAGCATGTTGTTACAAGCGTGTATCTCGATTAAAATATCCGTTTGGATTTAAATCTGTATATTCTGATTAGGTAAATGGTTGATAGCATATATTATACGGATATATGAGCATTTACATAGTTGAAATTGTTTCTATAATTTTAAACTGTAACACCAAAAAAGTTGTAATGTTGAGACCAAAAAGATGTACAGGTAAAGTAGTTAAATGTTTGCTTTCTGTATTTTGAAATCCTATTAGATTACGTTTTTTCACTTTATGTATAAAGTGTTCATAATTTAGAAATGTAAAGGTGTGTACTGTGTAGTATGACTTAAAAGATATTACCTCAGTGGAATTCATGTGTTATTTTGCATATGTGCTTTGAATTAATTTGCCGTTGATTTCTTTGGAGAATTTTTATCTTTGGATGCTGGAAAATGGATCTTTCAATCAGACATGATGCCTTAGGCTACCCACAGTAGGAGTATACGATCGACTAGGTGCAATTCGTTGCTTGAACTCGCCACTCCTACGTGGCCTCTCGCCTAGCTCGCCGTTGCACCGCCCCCTCCTCATCTTTCGCCGTTTGCTTCCTCCCTGTTTGCACGACGAGCCTTGGAACTGTCCTTGTTGTCAGCTTTTGTAAGTAATAAACGTTGTATAACGTTTTAATTTTAAGTGGTGGGCCCCAAATGAGTAAGTTGAGGTTAGTTGTTATTAAGAGGGGTTAGTTGTGAAGAGTATTTAAGGTGATGTGGCACTCAGTGGGCCCCAAATAAGGAGGTATGGTTACTCATTGCACCTAGTGCTCTTAGGAGTTATGAATTTTTTATGCGCCAACGGCACATATGTGCCTGGTCAACGTGTCCGGCCAGCATGTACGTGTATAAATCCAATTCAATCAAACCGATTTCAGACAATATGATGACCTTTTAGATAACAAAAACATGTTGTGGTATTGGTGGTGTTGTAACTATCGATGCTTAATGAGGAGGACGTGTTGTTCAACTCTTTGTTACGTCTGGCCTAAGATTGGGCATAGCAAGGCGGACCCCAATCCTCAACCTCCAACACACATTCACAACACGCCTTACCCAGTTACTCTTAAACCACTACCACATGTGGTGGTGAGTTTTGACTTGTGAGACAGACATAAATACAAATACAGTATTACTTAATAGAGGATTTGATGATACTCGGTGCTATGGGTGTTTGGTGGTCTAGTTGTGATTAAGTGAAAAACTAATGTGATATGAGTTACGGTTGCAATACTGATAACTATAACTAATTAACTACTAGTCTGCTACAATTCTTAACAAGCATAAATATATGGAGTTTAGGGTTATTATATAAATATGTCACTAAAGTTTGCGTGAAATTTGTTCTAAGGTAATAAAGTTTTAAAGTTGTCATCCAGGTTACTAAATTTATGAAAGTTGTCATCCAGGTTACTGACCTTATGAAAGTTTGTCCTCCAAGTTACTGAACTTGTAAAGACATGACATTTATGTTACTTAACAGACCAAAAAAATAAACGTAAAAATCACTGAAATTATAGACGTGTTTGCTTTTTATAGTTTAGTAACCTGAATGACAACTTTAAAAATTTATTAACTTAGGACAAATTTCACGCAAACTTTAGTGACATCTTTATATAATAACCCCGAAGTTTACTAACGACCCAATACTAATAATCCATTCATCACATCACATTAAGTCATGAATTCACGATCTTAGAGGATCGGGTATAGCAACGGCCTCCTCCGCCATTTTCTACGTGGATCAAAAAGTGGCGCCGCCACTTGAATGTCAACACACCGCTGTCCTCCGCCACTTCCAAGTTCGCCACTTAAGTGGCGAGGAAGGGGAAAAAAATTAAATAGGTTTTGTGTGTAGGTGTTGTGTTATAATTGAGTATGGTGGGACTCAAATGAGAGAAAGTGGTATGCTTACGAGTGAAGGGGTGTTTTGGATTATGAGTGTTAAAAGTGTGGATTATTAAGTGGCGCAGAGATAACACTAAAAAGGTGAAGCGACGTATTGACACACCTGCTCTTAACTAAACTCGCATTGACAACGACTAATGTCTCTCGATAGTGTTGTATAGAAAATTAATGTTCATTCTGCAAATAAGAGTGTTCATGCCAAAAAGTCAAAAACAAATTTAAGGTTTTGCCGCTAAAACAAGTTGGTTTAAACAAGTAGCTTATGTTAATATTTCTCGCAAGCATACACATTATATTAAGATTTTAATCATTGCTAGGCCAAAAACCGAAACATAGTTTTGGTAGGAGTATTATTATATCAATTTCTTTTACCATATTTTATGTTGTATGAGTAGATTTTATAACGATGTCACATGGGACTTTTCGTATTGGACCCTACATAATCAGCTATAATTTCCGAGAAGCACTTCATTCGTTTTGTTGCTTTTCTTTTGACAAATTGCTTAACAACAATAATTGTGAAAAGGGTGTGCTATCTATTTATCTAAATTGTCTTTCTTTTTTAATGAATACCAATCATATAGTACATATATAGTTTAGGACATGTTGGCTCTCTACCTGGAATATAAAGCTTTTTAGTACTTCATTTATTAAGTCTTTAAACCAAATTATTACTACTCGCACTTAATGTTACCTAAAATAAAACAAATAATAATTGCGCATGATTAATGTGAGGGCATTTCATGAAAATATTTTCCGCTGATTCAAAGAATTTCTTTTCACTAAACTTGTAATGGTGCTTCAAAAATTAATATGAGTTCGTTTAATGCTTCAAAACATGACACCATCACCTGATGTATAAAATATATAAACCAACAAAATCTACATTTTTTTTGTATGAGTTCATGACCTGACATACTTAAGGTAGAGGGTATGCAAGTGCATACTTTTCGAAAAATATTTGTAGTGTAAAATTTGTTTATTCTTTATAAACTTTGATAGTTTAACGCTAAATACATACTCTCTTTAAAATAAAGTAAAAGCGCACACTCTATGATCAATTTTTGCGCCTGCCACTGTTTTCGACTAATTAAACATCTTATGCATGTCACTAGAACAAGTGAACAACCTTACACGCCTAATTATGATATGTGCATTATCATAAGATTATAACAACAATTCCATTATCGTCTCTAACATGATCTGAACTTACAAACTCTTGTTTTAGAAAATGATTATATCGTGGAACCTGTTGGGCCAAATATCATTTGGTGTCAAGTTTTCTTTGTTCCTATCTTTTTACCGCCTTAGTTATGTAACAAAGCCTATTGTCACACTAACTCAAACTTTTCAAGATACTCTCTTTCAGAAAGCTTAGTGTGTCTATTGGTTTATTTGCAACAATCATATTCGAGGCTTAAGGGGCGCTTGGTTCAAAAAGAGGAATAGGAATGGGAAAGGTAAATGAAATGCTAAGGAATATAATAAGTATTGCATTAGCCATTGATTTCACTTGGTTCTACAACATCCAAAAAAACATATACGCCACATTCTCAAGAAATAGTTGTAGGGTAGTAAAATTTTGAGAAAGGTGGAACATAAACAAATTTTGATAAAAAAAAATGATCAAAAGAGGTGGGTTGGTAGTAAGGGTGAGCAAACGGACCGGATGGACCGGACCGACCGATAAAACCGACCGAACCGGACCAGACCGGACCGACCACATTCGGTCCGGTCTTCGGTCTAGGCTTTTTGGCTAATTCGGTCCTCGGTCCGGTCGGTCCGGTCTGGATCGACCAAAAAACCGAAAAAACGTGCCAAAATATGCCTAATTGGACCGGACCGACCGAAGACCGGACCGGACCGAGACCGGACCGACCACATTCGGTCCGGTCTCGGTGTATGGGTTTTCCGGTTCTCGATCTTCGGTCCGGTCCGGTTTTTGGACCATGCTCACCCTTAGTTGGTAGTTACATGGGTAATAAATTTCATAACCCCGAATTTGTAGTGTAATGTTCTATTACATTGTTGGCTTATTTTGGATAATAGTCTATTGTATAATAGTAAATCAAACATAAGTAATGATTATCTTTCTCATTCTTCATCCTCTAATACCTCTGCCAAGCATTCCCTTAATACTTTTCATAGTTTAGTAATAATACACCAACTTTTGTATAACTTAATACCGCCATTCTAATGACATAAATGTAACATTTTTGTTTACAGCCCTGATTGGCATGTCTAACAGGTACGTTAAGTTATATGACTATACATATGTGTCAGCCTTTGATTGGTGACATAAGGGGGCCTGCTTGTTAACATTTTATCTTTTTCTTATTTCGACTCTCCATTTGTAACATGTCTTAATCCTCTTATTAAACATGTATTTAGACACAAGTTTTAGTCATGAGGATCATTTTCGTTTTGTTTATCATTTTGGCAACTACGAATTTGTTTCATTTTCAGTGTTAGCTCCAAAATATATATGTTAATTATTTGAATGAGTGTCATTTTCCGATCTTTACCCAAAAAAGAGTGTCATTTTCCAATATTACTACATTCATACGGAGTAATTTCCAATAAACAATTGTCTGAACAAGAATTTCAATTTATTATACCAAAGAGCCATGAGACAACTACACCATAGGCCCCAACAAACATATGGAAGTTTGTTAAAAAAAAATACGGAGTAAAAAACAAGGGTCATACTAACGGTACCGGGGGACAAGCCCCACTGTTCCCAAATAGTGCCGCTTGTCCCCTATTTATTCCTCACTTTTTTCAGTACAGCACAGTTTTTTGTCAGTTTCTGCTCCGTATTTTTGACAGTTTTAAGCGTTTGCCTTATTAAATTTTATATTTTCTGTTCCGCACTTTCAGGTTTATAGCTTTTTGATATAAATAAAATTATAAAAATTAAAAAAAAATCAAAAAAAAAAAAAAAAAAAAGGAGGGGGGGTTTGGCTAAAATTTGGACCCCGGTCCTTATAACAAACAAAAGGAAGTGTCGTCCCAATCAGCCGATCCAACTACGTGTACGGTTAATGATGTGGCTTGTCGTAACAAAAGTGAGTCGACAATGCAGACACACATTACACAACACTGCTCTGATCTGATTAATCACCAAACTGCAAACATCTTTTTCTAAAAAAAAACATAAACTACAAATATCTACGGATGGCAACTTCTCATGCATGAGTGGACATGGACCATACTTTTACTGAACCACAGAATCCTGGCCCCTTGTATTCAAACATGACAATTGCATTTCGGTCCTTACCCTTGTGGTTTTTAACCGTATGATAATATGTTTAATTCAAACATCAACCGGTTGAAGGTGAGCATAGAATGAGTTAAATTAATGGTCACAACTCACAAGTGGACATAGATTAAGCTGCATGCGTCTGAATTAAAGGCTATCTCTCTTTACATACTTGGATAAAAATGTAGATTTGCAGGATACCTGAACCTTGTATACCATAATGATATTCATCAACAGAGACGGAGCTAGGATTTTTTATTAAAGGGGGCCTAAATTTTTTTTCCGGCTGTCACATACAATTTTTTTTAGAAACTTGATATTTGGTAGTAACATAGACTTACACCATAGATTGTTATCTACTTATTCACCAAAAAGAAAAAGAAAAATTTTAGAATAATATATTTAAAAGTACATGTAGTTGATAAGAGCTCTAGGTGTAATGTCGCCGTTCTCCCTCGCCGTCTGAGTTGGCAAGCTCAACAGCGAGCCGTTGCTCGCCGCCACACCAATTGCCCTTCGCCGTTGCTCGTTGTTGGTCACCTCCCTGTGGCCACGGCGAAGCAAAACCACTGACAAAATGGCAGCATCTTTTTTTTTTTTTTTTTTTTTTTTTTTTTTTTTTTTTTTTTTTTGCGTTTTATATTTGGAGATGTGTTTGCAGGTTTTGTTACGTATGGAGATGTGTTTGCAGGTTTTGATTTTGAAGAAGAAGACAACATTTATAATTTCCTTATGGTTTAGTTTATTTGCAGTTTTAGTCCTTGTAGTTTTCTTATCAATATTTACAGTTTTGGTCATTTTTTTTTTAGCAGCTTAAATTTTTTCAAAATATAAGCATAAAATTTTAATTTTAGTTATTTTTTTTAATGAAATAAATTTAATTTGATTGAAAAATGAATAAAAAAATAAATGTGTAATAGGTGAGGCTCTAATGGGGAAGTTGAGGTTTGTTGTTTGGTGAGGGGGGGTTTGTTGTGGTTAGTTGAAGTTGAGGTGTTTGGTGATGTGGCAGGGGTGGGACCCGAATGGGGAGGCAAGCCTCCCCATCTGCACCTTGTGCTCTAAATAAAGTGGGGACTTTTTATTATTACTACTGACACACTCCTTCAATCCCTACTTCCCTATATTCCCACTTTCCCATTATCTTCTTCCTTTACTTTTTAATATTCACAATTCTCAAATCTCTAATTCCTTCCATAGTTTCCGGCCAAAAAACCATCAGAAAACTGCTCTTCGTCATTAAAGGTAAGCTAGTCGGGCCGGTTGGGGGTGGCCGAGCACCCAAATCTCTAATTACTTCCATAGTTTCCGACCAAAAAACCATCGGAAAACTGATCTTCGCCATTAAAGGTAAGCTAGTCGAGCCGGTTGGGGGTGGTCGAGCACCCGCCAGCCCCCCCACTGGCTCCGTCCCTGTTCATCAATCATAACCAGCAAAAGTTTGATGCATGTGAAATACCTCCACCCAATACCCAACCATATTGCGGAACAAATTCAAACTCGCTTCCTTTGTTGGATCAAGACATCACATGGCTGGCCAGACTTCTAAAGTAGCTGGTTGCCAACTGCACTAGGCAGCTGGTTAAAAGTTTTATTTAACGTCATAAGTTTTATTTACCTGTTTGATAATATGGTCCATTGCTTAGGATTGTTTTGATAGCATATAACTAACTAAGATATAGAAATTATATAGTTCAAAAGCTAGATATTAGGCTAGGTATAATGGTCAACCGACTATCACCTGCACCTCAACATTATATCAAGTCTTTTAACACAACATCTTATCACTCACTTTAGAGGCGTGGTGTTTACCAACTAACCAAACACGGAAAAACCCCACAATATACCGCATACACTCACAAACAAACAAACAAACAAATAATAATAATAATAATAATAATAATAATAATAATAATAATAATAATAATAATAATGTACGTTTCAGTTAGGTGGTGTGCACCACCTAACAAACAAAAAAATGAGGACGTTGCATGCCAAGGTGGAAAGCAGTCTTGGCCAACACGTGTGATGGAGGTGCTTCATGTGTGGTGATGCACAACCATAATACCCGGTCTTATGTAATTTGAATAGAAAAATGTTGGGCAAATTCGGTGCCTAATAGTGTCTGAGTAGAATTTGAACGTAAATTAATCTAAGTAAAGAAGACTCTCTGATAATGAAATCAGCGTGCAACTCAAAAAGACTTGCTGATAACGAAATCAGCGTGCAACCTTAGCAGAATCAAGTCATACACATCGTTAAGGAAGTCGAAGATTACTTGAAGAAATATTCACTAGCTGATGCAGGTAAGCTAGTATGTGGAAGGAACTTAAGCTGAAGGATAAAGGTTTATACCCTGATGAACCTCTCAACTCTCTGAATACCAACACAACATATCTCTTAGTCCCTAGTGTTTAAGCGGGACTTTTCAAAAATTCAAACGAGCGGGATAAAGTGCATTTGATGAAAAGTCAAACAAGATATGATTGGTGAAGAGCACTGAACAGTTGGCAGAACTATTCAATAAAGTAAGGTTGGCAGGTTTCCCAGAATAGATGGATTAAATGAAAGATGTGCGTTATTGTACTTATTATATAGGATGCTTGACACGTATGTGCCTAACCTCACTAAGGAACTACCTCGTACTAGTATAAAAGGGAATGTTGATCGAGAGTAAATGCTTGTCACTTCACATTCTTATTGTTGAATTTATTGAAGTGCATTTACTCTCGTGTTGAACTTGCAGCGAGTACCTTATCCAATCAGAGACTCATAAGTTCACATACATACTTAGAAATCTAAGTTGGCTTGTTTAGAGAGCTAAGTTATACATTGTCATTCAATTAAGTGTTTTTCGCATAATACTTTGTAATTCTTTGATTTATATTAATAAAGAGTTATACGTTCAAAAGTTGCATTGTATTTTGTCACTTAAATTGTTTATCTTGTGTTTTATAAAACCAACATTGTTTGGGACAAACAGAAAATGATTGTTAAACCTAATAAATATGAAAAAATAATTGTAGAGAATTTGAAAAGAAAAATATATATAATAAATGCAAAGATGATGAGGCGAAAAATGAACCACTTTTAGGGGGTCATTTAAGCCCGGAATTGAATTTATTTGTTCAAATATTGCCCTAAATCGTTCCTTTTGTGATTTTAGGTACTTTGGGAGTGAAATCTGGAAAAGGAAGCAATTTGGACGTTTTTGGAGCATAAAAGTGAAGAAAACGCCAAAGTCTTAATTTTCCTTGCTGGGAACAGTAGGTGATGGCGTCAAGAGTACCATCCTGACGGCGTCACATGAAGAGCGTCAAGAGTTAAACACGTGACGGCCTGGAAGAACCTAATACATGATGGCGTCAGATGTAGATCAAGGCAGTTCGATAATTCTTTTGGCGGCGAGATGACGGCGTCACCCCTTTGGTCTTGACGCCGTCAGCCTCAATTTCCTATATATAGTTTTCTAATTTTCATTCATTAAAAAGAGAAGTTTGGAGAAACCCTAAGGCCGAACCTATTACGAATTTTACAGTTTTTTCAAGGGTTTTCAGCCCTTGAACCCTTACATGTGTAATTGAGATAAGTGTTCTTCTAATTCAATCAATATGTCTATGTGTTGGTTGTCTATATCTTGTACTTGTCTTGATTCCACCATGCTAGGCTAGATTTATCTTGTGTTTGCTTAGATCTAATGAAACCTAGATGTTGATTATGTGTTGATTACTTGTTTATGGTTGTATTGGATGAATGATTTCGATGTTAGGCTTAAGAAAACTGGCAGATCTCCAAATGGTAACATGCTTGAACGTCTTAGGAAACATGAACCGATGTGCACTAGGTTTTATTGGTTGTATTTAATGCATGAGTAAATTCTAATGATCCCATGTTAGGAGCTTCTTAGCCGGCTCGACATAGGAGTGAAGTAGGCACTCATAGGATTGGGGAGTTAAGTGCGCCACCCCATGAATGGTATTAAGGAATACAATCCGTCATCCACGCAACTATAACAAGTAATTACCGTGTAAAAGATATCTAGGGAGTAGTAAAATCTAAGTAAACACAATTTCTCCACTTATTGCTCACAACCTTAGTTTAATATAGTTTATTTTTATTTCTAGTATTTTATTTTGATTGCATCTTTAGTATTGGGTTAGTTGACTAGCAACTAATTCCGCCTAAATCCTTCAACCCCGAGATTTTTTACTTGCTTTCTAAAAAAATATAAAAATACAAAAATAATCATCCGTCATCTTTAGAACTAGTATTTAGGTTTTCTAATCCTAGCGACACTATTCCTAGCTGAACGATCAATCCCCCGGTACTTGTCACTATACTATACTACAACGATCAGGTACACTGCCTGGTGGGGGTTGTAAGCTTCTCGAGATTCCTCGAGAGGTAAAGCCTGGTGCAATCCTCATGCATCAAGTTTTTGGCGCCGCAGCCTGGGGAATAGTTATTGTCTAGGTTAGAATTTCTTTTTATTAGGTCTACTTGCTAGATTCCTTTCTAGTAAGATTTTATTTTTATTTTTAGGTTTCTTTAGTCTATCTTATTTCTTTGTGTTTTTGTTCGTAACTCTTCACCACCTGCCATCATGGCAACCGACGAATCCTCTAACCTTAGGATCACTAGGAGTCGTAGTTCCACTAGAAACCTTGTCTTGCCTTATGCAGAACCCGAAAGAGAAATGCGTAGATTAAGACAATCTCACTCAGCTCCTGAACCATCTAGCGTTGCCATCGATTTTGATGCACCCCTTTCTGAAGAAAATTCAGAAAATCACGTTACAACCCCTAGCTCCCAACCCAACAACGAGATGAGTACCCCCGCAACTCCTATCCCTAAGCGCCTTAAAGACTACTCCTCCCCATCCCCTCGTGGCTTCTCAAATGCCATTGTCTACCCAAACGAACACACCAATGAGGTCTTGCATGCGAACGATGTTTGGCTTGTCCAAAGTGTGTGTAAGTTTTGTGGATTAGATGAGGAAGATTCAATTCAACACATTAAAGACTTCTTGAAAATAGTAGACACCCTCCATACGGATGGGGCTACTAGAGACACGTCCCGATTTCGATTCTTTCCTTTCACCCTATATGAAAAAGCCCAAGAATGGTATGATAAACTTCCTTCTGAATCTATTTTCACATGGGAGCAACTCATATCCAAGTTCTATGAGAAGTTCTTTCCACCTGGAAAAACCTCAGCGTTTAGAGATAGGATCCTCCGTTTCCGAAAAGGGAAGGACGAACCCTTCCATAAGTCGTGGATTAGATTCAAAGATTTAATAAGACAAGTTCCCCATCATGGTATCGAGCTTTGGCTTTTGGTCCAAATCTTCTACGACAATGTCTCCTCTAATGATCGGAACGGAATCAACCAATCTAGAAAAGGGAGATTAGCCAATCTTAGTGCCGAAGAAAGATGGGATAGGATTGAAGAATATGCTCAAGACCAGGATGACACTTGGGATGAACCTGAGTCGACTGTCATCATTTCTGAAATCACTTCTGATCGGTTGAGAAAAATTCACAAAAGAATGGAGTACCTAGCTGGGTCGCAGTTACCTAAACAACTTTCGAATCCTTACTTGATCCGCGACTACTGTGGGGGCCCGCATGAGGTAGAAGAATGCGGAGGAGCAGCCACGACTGAACATGCATGCTTGTCAGGAGGTGACATCTATGTTGATCCCTCCCTTTTGCCTTTTTACCAAAATGACGATTACACCATCTGGGGAAATCTGGTAAAAAGAAAAGAAGGAGAGGAAGGTCCTGAGTTCGAAATCAGGAACACTTTTGAAGATGACCTTAGTCACTTCACTCAAGAAAAAGACTTGCAATTGAAAGGTCTTAATGAACTTGTTGAGGAGCAGCATAATGACATTGAAGAATTTTTCAACAAGCTTAACTCAGCCCTAGATAACCTTGAAATGCCATCAGTAAGCAAAAAAGACCCGATGCTCGCGATAACCACTCGAGCTGGAACAACAACCAAGGACCCCCCTTACCCAAGCTCGTCCCCCATCACTCCCGATCCAAACAAGCCTCGCGAGGAGGAGGAGGATGTAGGCAGCGAGGCTCCCAACCAACCTCCCTTGACGACCCCTTCCCCATCAACCCCACCTAACCAACCTGTGAGAATCCCATTCCCATCCCGATTAAAGAACCAGAAAACTGAGAATGATAATAAAAGATTCTTGTCATACCTAAAAGACTCGGTAGTCACCATACCCCTCCTTAATGCTTGCTATCACATGCCAAAGTATAGCGCATACTTTAAAAAACTACTCGCCAACCGAAAGAAACTCGAGGGTCTTGTGACCCTGGGGGAAGAATGCTCAGTGGTGACCCATCGAGGGCTACCAAAAAAGGTAGACGATCCAGGCAGCTTCACCTTGCCTTGCTCCATAGGATCTCTATCAATAAAGAATGCTCTTGCCGATTTGGGGGTGAGTATCAATCTCATGCCTCACTCTATGTTCCTTAAATTAGGATATTCTGGATTAAAGCCTACCCGTATGAACATCCAACTAGCCGATAGATCAGTTAAGTACCCCGTAGGGATATGCGAGAATGTGCTAGTTAAAGTTGGGAAATTCAAATTCCCGGTCGACTTCGTAATCCTGGATATGGAGGAGGATGACTTGGTACCCATCATCCTAGGGTGACCATTTCTTGCTACCGCTCGTGCGGTCATTGATGTTTATGACGGCAAGTTAACCTTGCGAGTGGGAACCGATAGCACAACCTTCGACATTAAGGACTCTATGGATCTCTCTCTCGAAGCAGCTAATCGGCTCTATTTCATTGGGGAGGTCGACGAACTCACAGATGTCATTGATAGCTGTGTCGATGAACAAATCGAGGAAGGCTGGCTATGGGACGAGAGTTTTCTGCCTTTGCTAGAGGTGGAAAGGATGGAGGATGTTGGAGCAGTCTCCTTCTACCCTAGACAAGATGCAACGGAGCATCTCGAGCTCCGAAAGCCCGAAAACAAGCTTAAGCCTTCTATTATCGAACCTCCTGAGTTAGATCTTAAGGAGCTTCCTAACCATTTAGAGTATGCCTTCCTTCAGGGAGAGGACCAACTGCCGGTAATCATAAACTCTTCCCTGGAGCATGAACAAAAAGGTAAACTCTTAGAGGTCCTAAAGAAATATAAGGGAGTACTCGCATGGAGTGTAGCCGACATTAAGGGGATTGACTCAACTTTTTGCACACATAAGATTCTCATGGAAGAAGATTATAAACCTACCGTGCAACCCCAGAGGTGGGTGAATCGCAACATTAAGGAAGTAGTAAAGAAAGAAGTCATCAAACTTCTGGATGCAGGATTGATCTACCCAATCTCGGATAACCCATGGGTCAGTCCTGTACAGGTTGTACCTAAGAAGGGTGGGATGACTGTAGTTAAGAATGACAAAGGTGAGATGGTGCCCCAGAGAACGGTCACTGGATGGCGGGTATGCATTGACTATCGAAAGCTCAATGATGCCACGAGGAAAGATCACTTTCCCTTACCATTCATTGACCAAATGTTAGAGAGATTGTCTGGACACGAATACTATTGCTTCTTGGATGGATTCTCAGGGTATTTTCAAATTCCCATAGCACCTGAGGACCAAGAAAAGACCACATTTACTTGCCCTTATGGAACATTTGCCTACAAAAGGATGCCTTTTGGGCTATGTAATGCCCCCGCCACTTTCCAACGATGCATGACCGCAATCTTTCACGAACTCATGGAAGTGTTCATGGACGACTTTTCGGTCTTCGGGAACTCCTTCAACCGCTGTCTTGCTAATCTAGAAAAGATGCTTAAACATTGTGAGGAAACCAACTTGGTGTTAAACTGGGAAAAGTGTCATTTCATGGTAAAAGAAGGAATTGTGTTAGGGCATAAGATCTCAGGGAACGGAATAGAGGTGGACCAAGCTAAAGTTGAAGCTATATCTAAGTTACCATACCCCATGACTGTTAAAGCAATACGCAGCTTCTTGGGGCACGCCGGGTTTTATCGGAGATTCATCAAAGACTTCTCCAAAATAGCTCGGCCGATGACTCAATTGCTTGTGAAGGATGCCCCGTTCGATTTTTCCCAAGAATGCAAGGATGCATTCGATCTCTTAAAAAAGGAGCTCACACAATCTCCAATCATGATTACACCCAACTGGGAGTTACCGTTTGAAATCATGTGTGACGCTAGCGATTTCGCTGTCGGGGCTGTATTGGGCCAACGGCGTGGCAAGCTTTTCCAACCTATTTACTACGCTAGCAAAATCATGAATCCCGCTCAAGAGAATTACTCCACCACCGAAAAGGAATTATTAGCCATAGTGTTCGCATTCGACAAATTCCGGCAATATCTTGTCCTTTCAAAGACAGTCATTTTCACTGATCACTCGGCTCTTCGATATCTTTTTGCGAAGCAGGATGCTAAGCCACGACTAATTCGGTGGATCTTGTTGCTACAAGAATTCGATGTTGAGATTCGCGATAAGAGGGGGGCAGAAAATCTGGCCGCAGATCATCTATCTCGTCTTGAAAACCCCTTGGATAAGCACGATAGAAGTGAGATTAGGGATTCATTTCCTGACGAACAACTCATGTTAATGATTGATTCGGAGCCTCGGTACGCCGATTTTGCCAATTATCTCGCAAGCAGACTCGTTCCTGAACACCTGACTAGATACGAAAGAAAAAGGTTCTTTTTTCGGATAAAATACTACTTTTGGGATGAACCATTTTTAATCCGAAGGTGTCCTGACCAAATTATAAGACGTTGTGTTTCGGAAAGTGAGGCAGTAAAGATTATGATGGAATGTCACTCTGGTCCCTCTGGCGGGCATCATGGGATAAACACCACCGCCCGAAAGATTTTCGACGCGGGATTCTATTGGCCCACAATTTTCCGTGACGTCATAGAAATGGTACAGGCATGCGATGCATGTCAACGGGCCGGGAACATATCACATAGGGATGAAGCGCCTCAAAATTTTATACAAGTATGTGAGGTCTTCGATGTTTAGGGAATTGACTTCATGGGACCCTTTCCATCTTCAGGGGGGAACGAATACATTTTAGTTGCCATCGATTATGTTTCAAAATGGGTTGAGGCACAAGCTCTTAGGACCAATGATGCCAGAGTAGTTATTCATTTCCTAAAAAAGCTTTTCGCTAGAGTCGGGATTCCTAAAGCTCTCATCAGTGATAGGGGGACCCACTTTTGCAATGCACAAATGGAAAAGGTCATGAAGAGGTATGGAGTATCCCATCGATTCCCCACCGCCTATCATCCACAAACCAATGGCCAGGTCGAAAACACCAATAGGGCTATTAAAAGAATACTTGAAAAGACGGTTAGTCAAAATAGAAAAGACTGGTCATTTAAACTCGACGAAGCCTTGTGGGCATTCCGAACCACCTACAAGACACCTATTGGAACGACCCCGTTTCGCATGGTGTATGGTAAGGCGTGTCACTTGCCAGTAGAATTAGAACATAAGGCTTATTGGGCGCTTAAGACATGTAACTTAGATTATACAATTGCCGGAACTAATAGGTTCTTGCAATTACACGAGCTTGATGAGCTTAGGTTAGAAGCCTATGAATCTTCCGTTACATATAAAGAGAGAGCAAAAAGATGGCATGACCAGAGAATTAAGAAACCCAAAGAATTTTCAGAGGGAGACAAAGTCCTATTGTATAATTCTCGGTTGAGATTATTTCCGGGAAAACTAAAGTCTAGATGGTATGGACCATTTACGGTGAAAAATTCCTCTAAAACTGGAGCCGTTGTGTTATTAGACGATGAAGGTAGGGAATTTATTGTCAACATACAACGTGTAAAACATTATCAAGAGAATAACAATGAAATGATTAGTGAGGAGGATGTGACGTTTGATGATGAGGTCACGTAGTAACTCATGAGCTTGAGTCTAGCTACAAGACTCGTAAATAAAGAAAAGCGCTTCTTGGGAGGCAACCCATGCTTTGTGTGATTTTTATTTAGTTTGTTTGTTATTTGCTTCCGTATGCATGCTTTATTTTTATTGTTGGTAGATCATGTTTCTAAACTAAATAGTGGAAATACTTTACTTTGTTGTTTTGGCCTAGTCTTAACTCCACCTAAAAGTATTTTTGCAAAAGATAAGTGTAAGGGGAAACCCCAAATATGTTTTTAAGAAACAACCTGATCATGATTCTCCACAATATTAAGTGAACATGTATATTTGTATTTGTTAGAGTCAAATGCTTGTATTGAGTCATAATGAAGTTTTGCAGGATTTTCCAGGAAGTAGGACAAAGTTTTTCCAGAAATTTTCCGGAAACTTAACACAAGAATTTCTGCAGGTCACTTCTGACGGCGTCACGAGATTACTCTTGACGGCGTCACGTGTAAAAACCTGGAAATTTTACCAGTTTTGTTTTTCTAACGGAGTTTTAAAGTTTTTGTTGAATTATTAAGTTTTATAATCTCCAAGAAATCTGCAAACTTCATTCCACAAGCATTATATCTTATTTTGTTTTCTAGGATTTAGTAACTTATATAGATTGCCGCCGATTTTATGCGAGGTTGCTTTGTTTGTTTTCTCAGGATTTACAGGTTATGTATGACAAGAAGATGATTTATATTCTGGAAGGGAAGCTTTGATTGTTCATTTTCTTGGAGGAAGATCTAACCTGGCCACCTTATTATCCATACCGAGCGAATCAGGGAAGTATTTGATTTCATTCATTTTACTTATTTAACTTTTACATTCTTTACTTGAACATTGGGGACAATGTTCATCTTAAGTGTAAGGGGAGGGTAAAATGATGATACCTTACATATACACTTTCGCTTGAGTTTGTTTGTTTAATAGTAGATGTGTAATAAAACTATGATAAATACTTGTTAGTGCAATTTTAGCGCCAAATTTAAAAATTTTACAACATTTAGGAGTGAAACTTTAGCCATAGAAAGCGTCTCATGGATAGGAGATTGTATGACTAGCACATAACCGTATATTCAGAAAAATTTTCCTCCCAAATATGTGAGGTTCGCCTTTAGATTTGATAGGAAAAGCATTTACTATTAGTGCTTATGAGTGTACCGGTAGCATTTAGATTCTAGAACTTGCGTTAGTGATGCATCCCGAGACCGCTAGTGAGACTACATTCGTGTAGTAGGATTTACTACATGATAAGAGGCATTAGGATCACCCTTGTGTTAAACCCGTATCATAATTACTTGACCATTTAAGTCATATTACTTGGCTAGTTAAGTCAACTAATTTTTCCCGCACTCTTAGCGTTGTACTCATTTTTAGTACACGAAACCCCTAGTACACCCTTCCGAGCCTATCTTTTCGTTTCTAACTTTAAGCATCTTACTTAAAGGAAGAATTTGTTACACCCCACTTAAATGCACACCTAAATCGCCTTAGCCTTCCGTGTATGCACTCATCTTTAGTGCATTATTGTTATTTGTTAAACCCTAAGTTAACTATCTAATTGATTACATGGTTGCTAAGTCGAGTCATATCCTTGTACATATTGTTTTGGGACGATTGGGACTCCTGGGTAAAATACTTATTTTCTGGAGTAATGGGGAAGAACATAATATTATTACCCCCATATGTGCGTTAATCTTAAAAGTACTCCAAGTGTTTTGATTTTCTTAATTCGAGTCATTAGATTAGTTTATTGTAAAGTATGTAAAAATTCAAGTGTAAGGGGAATATTCATTCCCTATGATGTATTATTTTGGATGGTAGGGTAAGAGTGTATGCAAAAAAAAAAAAAAATCGAAAAAATCAAGAAAAAGAAAAAAAAAATAGAAAAAGAAAAGAGAAAAAACATACGGACTACCATCCCGTTTCATTCTATGTTCATTTTATATTTTTGTTATTTTTCATTTATTAGCTTAACTCGAGTCTAGTCTTGGCTTAGCAACGCCATATTGTACATATAATTAACCATGATTGTTAACTCGCCACCAGTAAAGACTGCCTATATCCAACAAAACCGTGTATTTCATATCCCTACACCTAACGTTACAACCCTTTAAAAAACCTCTTTGATAGTTTATCCTAGGTGCTTACGCCATGTGGTGGAGGTTTGATCCTTTCCCAAGCCTATGGTAATCTATTTTGCTATGACAGGTAGTGAGAGATATCTTCCGTTTCCATATTGTAATTTATACTTTATTACACCCGAGAGATGTGAGTATCTAAACACTATTTGTGAGGTGCTAGTGTATGACCTCCGTGCTTGTTTTTAGTCTTTAGTGGAACGATTATTTGTTGTAATTACTTTTATATTAGTGTTAAATGACCCCTAACTTGTATTTTGATTAGAATAAAAGCGCATTTGCTTGAGGACAAGCAAATCTCAAGTGTAAGGGTATATGATGAGGCGAAAAATGAACCACTTTTAGGGGGTCATTTAAGCCCGGAATTGAATTTATTTGATCAAATATTGCCCTAAATCGTTCCTTTTGTGATTTTAGGTACTTTGGGAGTGAAATTTGGAAAAGGAAGCAATTCGGACGTTTTTGGAGCATAAAAGTGAAGAAAACGCTAAAGTCTTAATTTTCCTTGCTGGGAACAGTAGGTGACGGCGTCAAGAGTACCATCCTGACGGCGTCAAGAGTAAATTGCATGACGGCCCAGTGCAGACATGAAGGCGTCACATGAAGAGCGTCAAGAGTTAAACACGTGACGGCCTGGAAGAACCTAATACATGACGGCGTCAGATGTAGATCAAGGCAGTCCGATAATTCTTTTGGCGGCGAGATGACGGCGTCACCTCTTTGGTCTTGACGCCGTCAGCCTCAATTTCCTATATATAGTTTTCTAATTTTCATTCATTAAAAAGAGAAGTTTGGAGAAACCCTATGGCCGAACCTATTACGAATTTTACAGGTTTTTCAAGGGTTTTCAGCCCTTGAACCCTTACATGTGTAATTGAGATAAGTGTTCTTCTAATTCAATCAATATGTCTATGTGTTGGTTGTCTATATCTTTTACTTATCTTGATTCCACCATGCTAGGCTAGATTTATCTTGTGTTTGCTTAGATCTAATGAAACCTAGATGTTGATTATGTGTTGATTACTTGTTTATGGTTGTATTGGATGAATGATTTCGATGTTAGGCTTAAGAAAACTGGCAGATCTCCAAATGGTAACATGCTTGAACGTCTTAGGAAACATGAACCGATGTGCACTAGGTTTTATTGGTTGTATTTAATGCATGAGTAAATTCTAATGATCCCATGTTAGGAGCCTCTTAGCCGGCTCGACATAGGAGTGAAGTAGGCACTCATAGGATTGGGGAGTTAAGTGCGCCACCCCATGAATGGTATTAAGGAATACAATCCGTCATCCACGCAACTATAACAAGTAATTAACGTGTAAAATATATCTAGGGAGTAGTAAAATCTAAGTAAACACAATTTCTCCACTTATTGCACACAACCTTAGTTTAATATAGTTTATTTTTATTTCTAGTATTTTATTTTGATTGCATCTTTAGTATTGGGTTAGTTGACTAGCAACTAATTCCGCCCAAATCCTTCAACCCCGAGATTTTTTACTTGCTTTCTAAAAAAATATAAAAATACAAAAATAATCATCCGTCATATTTAGAACTAGTATTTAGGTTTTCTAATCCTAGCGACACTATTCCTAGCTGAACGATCAATCCCCCGGTACTAATCACTATACTATACTACAACGATCATGTACACTGCCTGGTGGGGGTTGTAAGCTTCTCGAGATTCCTCGAGAGGTAAAGCCTGGTGCAATCCCCACGCATCAAAAGACCTAAAAGTTATATTCAAATGACTTGTACTTAAATATGATTTTTAGGTCTTTGTAAAATACTCCTAAAAGTTATATTCAAATGACTTGTACTTAAATATGATTTTTAGGTCTTTGTAAAATACTCATTTGAATAATGACTTGCATGACAAATTATTGTTACTGTGTTTACTTATGTGTTTGTAAAAAATGTTGTTTTAGACCAGTTTTAGCTTTGCTTTTGTAGATTTATGTTTCTATTGATTGAAATATAGTCTTATTCTAATATTGGAGTTATAAAGTCCATGAGATGCCATAGATCTCACTCATAACACATTTACAACTTTTTGTTATTCTCTCAAAGTATACACTTCCGCTCTCTCAAACAAATCACCATCTTGTTCTTCATTGTTTCGGATATTTGCAATAGAACATTCATCAAGATAGATAAGTGCTATACGACTGATTAGCATGAGTATAGATTGTGGTTGATGTTAATGGTTTGATTCATTCTGATTAAGAGTTTATTGTTGATGAGTTCTTTAGTTGAATTGAGATTCATTTGTTTTGGTCATTTGTGTTTTAATAAACTCAAAAATTAAGGTTTCTTAAAGTTTTGGGGGTTTTCTTGTTTTCAAAGGTTTTTGATTGATTAACTTGTGTTAATTGATAGATTTACTGTTATTATAGTTAGATTTAAATTTTCAAAAAAACTGCCCAACTTTTGAGAAATTTAGGGTTTGCTAAAATTTGGGGCTATTGTCTTTTAAAGCTTATATTGGTCAATTAACCTTTGTTAATTTATAGATCTGTGAGTTTTAGTGGTTCTTAAGAAGATTTGGGGAAAATGCCTAATTTTGAGAAATTAGAGTTTGGAAATTCTTGATTTTGGGTTATTTAGCTTTAATTGGTTAAGTTTCCGCTGGTAATATGTAGATCATAGTGCACTTTTGCAATAACTATTATTGGTGCATGTGGGTCCCATAACACACCATTAAAATACCCCACTCACTCACAAAAAGAAGCAAATAACGCTCATGGTTTCACCGATGTGAGATGAACGTTGTGTAAATGTGCAAGCTGGAGTGCACTTTGGCCATTTGGTGACACTGTTGGTCAAAAAGAAAAATAAAATGCAATGACACGCCATTTCCTTATTAGGCTGGTCACAACCCTCACGCTACTTCACCTTGTACCTCAGCGCCACAACAAATTTCTCTCTCCTTTCCCACCCTCTCACTTTTCACTCTCAACAATCTCACACCACTTCAGCTTTCAACACATTTATTTATTTATTAAAATACCTCACTAAATATCTCCCACACACTCACAAACTAAAAAACAAATAATAAAATTACCCACTATGCACGAAACCCAAAAGGTGAAAGTCTCACCTTCGACTTCCCTTGTCGATGCCTCACGCACACTTCCCAGTGGTGTTTGTTGTGTCACCATCTCTTGCTGATGGCTCACTCCCTCCCGTTGGGAGTAGCCTTAGACCGTGCACTGTGAGATTTCAATCTCCATACCTAAGAGCACTTGGTGTCGCAACTTAAGTTATGAGTTAACACATGTCACGTCAGCACCACATCAGCTTTAACATTTCAACCTTAATACCAAAAAAAACACCCCTATCATAACACCACATTCGGGGCCTCACTTTAAAAAAAAAAATTTACAAATTCAACTCCTAAACTAAAACTAATACTTTATTTAATAAATAACATGACATTAAAACTTAAACAATACAATAAGAATTTAAAAAAAAATGTTACAACATAAAAAAAAATACCAAATAAAAAAACACGAAGGAAACTACAACATAAGAAAATTACAAAATACAAATAAATCTACTCTTTTGGTTGCAAATTATATTTTTTGATGATTTTCTCCTTTTCCGAGTCGATCCAATATGCCGTGTTTGCATCCATTTTGGAAGTATCAATACCGAGAAATTTCATCTCTTTCAACATCATAATTGTTTGATCTTTTTCTTTAGTCGCCCGATACGCCTCTTGGGCCGCTTCCTATTTGATATGATACTCGGATGTCATAACGGCCCCGAATTGGCTTGACGAGCTCATTATCCCGGTACTCGTCGTGGTCTCGTATTTGGCTTTCTTTGAAGCACGTATTTTGCCCATCAAACGTGGTTGGGCATCAGGACCGAATAACGCCTCGTTTGTTTGGCGTGGGACATTGCCGGTTAAATCAAGCGGTTCCTGCGCGTCCTATTTTTTATGGCTTCGCAAAACATCTCACGCTTCCTCATGAGGAAACGACGCTCCTTTATGCTCGTCACGGTACATTTCTCTAGCCCGTTTCATGTTATCCAACTCATTTTCCCCACTTTTTTTCCAAACGTTTTGAACGTTATCGAGTTGAACTTTTGGTAATCACGGTTCAACGTTTTCCACTTGCTTATTAGCATATCCTTGTAGCATGGTTGAAAATTGTGTTTATTGAACTCTTGTGTAACCCGATACCAAAACGTGTCGCCCGGTTGTGAAAGGCCGACTTTTTCATCCTTGGTAATAACAACATAACACAATGCAAGTAGTTTTTCCTCACTTGCTTGCCAACGTAATGTAGTATCAGTCACGTCGGGATTTCTTTCGGAAATTGGTTCGGGTTCTTTAGATTTGTTTGCCTTTCATTTACCACGACTTGTGGGCTTTCGGGGAGATGTAGGTTCTTCGGTACTTCATTTGTTTCGAATTGTGTATGTGATGATTGGGATGGCGATCATGATTGGTGTTCGAATTGTAGATTTTGGAAATTGGCATTTAGCATGTTTTGGCTTTGTTGCCACATTAGAAAACGTTGATGTTGTTGGTAAAGTTCCTCGGCCGGCAAGCCGTGTGGGTTAGGTAAAGGGATTTGTGTTGAAGAAGAACCCGCGTTAAGGTTTGAAGATGAAGACCCCGCGTTTGGGTTATTCCACCCCCTGAGGTTTAAGAAACTCTCGTTATTGTTAAACCCTGACCTTTTATTATTATTATTATTATTATTATTATTATTATTATTGAGCAAATGGAAGTATATGTATATGAGATTGAGTTGTGAAAGTGAAAAAAAAAAAAAAAAAAAAAAAATTGTGTATTAGTTGGTATTTATAGTGATGAAAAAAAAAAAAAAAAAAAAAAAGCTTTTGAATTTATTTGTTTTTTTATTTTTTTTAGCATTATGACTAGTGATATTTTTTTTTTTCTTTCAAATGAGTAGCCTTTAAAAGGGGGCTAAATGCAAAATTGATTTGTCATCTTCCACCCCAACGCACGTTGTCATAGCAACGAAGGGGTTAACGCATGTCATAACGCAAAACAAACGTTGTAATAATGCTGCGTAATGCAGCTCCACATCACCATAATGCCATGCTCCAAGTTACTACACCGAAGGCTCTAAGATGGGTGTTGAATATATGGTACGTCTCAATAAGCTTTTTTAACTTGTAGAGACTAATTTACCTTTTCATGATATGTAGTAGTTTTATTTTTTGAAACATTTCCCTCAAATAACTCCGTCATATCTATCTTCATTTCCAAAATGTTTCCTCGCCATGACGCCATATATATGCCAATGTTCATATTCCTAATTTAACTTTACCTCGGAAATAAACACGAGATAATGATTGACACAACGTTAAATTGGTTAAATAAAACACCCCACACCACTATATATACACATATATATACTCGATCCATGTCTAGCTCTGAGTTGTAACATGTTAGTAGCTAACGATTTCAAATATTGTCCTCTATTTCGGACCTTTTATTATTTCTATATAGTAGATTTATGCTAACTTGCAATATGGCATATTCATAAATGAGGGATTTGACCGTAACTTGGATAACCACTTTGTGTGTCTTAACATGTTGGCCTTTTACAGTTTTATATCTCGTATTTTGGTAGTATTGTTTTTGTCACAGTAATAGAATCATTAAGCATCGGAGTAAAAATAAAGACTAAAGTAATTGGCCAAAGTTGAATTAAAGTGGGATGGATCCAAGACCTTTGTTTGGGAAATAAAGCCATGAACACACACACACACTACATAAGATCCAAGAACAAAGGGAATTTATTTCATCATTGACAATGAGCTTTAAGGAAAAGCAATATTGATGGCTAACTTTCTCAATGAAACATCAACTATGCATGCTTTAGATGTTATTTGTATGTAGTAGAGATAAGAAGCCCTAATTTTTTGTGTGAATTGAATGACATTATGTTTTCATGCACTCGTAAATCACTTTTCACACGATTGGACCATTTTCGGATTCGTTGATCATGTTTTCTATCAACTCTCTCTTTCTGTCTAGCTTATCTTGTGATGTCATGTTGATAAAGGGTGTCATTCAAGACTCGTCGTGCACCATTAGTAACCATGAAAAGATATCACATTCTAATTCTAGCTAGAAGCGATCTTATTTCCGAATGTGTCATCCTCTTAACAATCACATGATGACGACGTGCAGCGCGTGTACACATTATTATCTTCTTTTGTTAGAATAGTAGTGATGTAGTGGTATTAGTAAGAATAATGTAAGATTAACTGTTCGACATGCCAAGTAGCTATCTTGATAAATTAAAAGAGAAAAGTTTAGATGCAAAATGCCCTTTTTACAAAATCCCTCAATAATTACTAATTTTAGCAACTTTTGTGCTTGACAAGCCTCCAAAGATGGAGGGATTTGTTGTTTGCATGATTGCATAAAATAATCAAGATACCAAAATTAGGTTTTGCCTTTTTGCATATTAGAAGATAAATATTAAGTAAATTAGTAACTACTAGTATAAATTATGAAATCTAAAGTATAAACGCCTAATGAGAAACTGTAAGCTGATAGTAATACACTAATACTCCATAGAAAAGAACAAGTTTAAGGTAAACCTGATTTAAAAACGATGCAAAAAATAAGAAATCCAATAAAACAACATTTTTTTTCCCTAATATATAAAAACATTCAGTTCATTCGTTTAGTCGGTAACTCGACTATCAATCAATTTTCTTGAAGTAATTCTAATTATGTACATGTGGACATGCCTCTTTCAAATTTCAAAACTTTAAGGAAATTTTTCTGATCCTCTTAACATCTTTCTAATCTTTAGTTAAAAACTTAAAAGGACTAATCATACATCAGAAAGACAGAAACCATGTGATTAACTAAAGCGTCTACTATTTGAGACGAAAAAGCAACCAAAAAAAAGCTAAAATGGAAGATTAAAGTGTGCTCAATATCTACATGGGTGTGAGTGTGCAAAAGAGCTTTTCACCCATGCAACATTTTTCTAGATTCTTAACTGCACCATTGGCCACTTTCCAAATTTAAAATTACTCAGTAACACATATAGACTTCATAATTTAATCTCATGCATCTTTTCTCGATTGAGTTTATAGAATATTTAGGATATGATTAGGAGCGGAGCCAGAAATTATACTACGTGACTTTAAAACTACTGTAAGTGACATATGTATAATTAGTGGATTCATAAACGAACTAACTTATGCTAAAGTACTACTAAATTACTATCGAATATATTTTTTTGCTAGTGAGTTCAATCGTATCCACTCGGTCCAATTCCATGGGGCTCCATCTAAGAGCATTTCCGATGCTATAAACTTTACCACGTTCATAGCAATTTCCGACATGCCATATCAAGTGTTTACAAAGATTAGGAGATACTCATTTAGGTCCTTTTCATTAGGTGATACTTCATTCAACAAGAATTACGTGTTTAATTATTATTGAATATGGATTATAAACATTAGGTGATAAGTATTCATGTTTGCCTTCATTTAGGTCGATCTGCTTGAAATGAACGCTTTCTTTATCGCCCACATACTTCTTTTTCCTTTCATAAATATCCACAAAAGGCAAAAAGGTTAAAAGTAAGTATTCATGCTTTGCCAAACCCATTATGGTAGACGCATCTATCTCAACAATGACCTTCACCTTCCATAGTCTCCCCACTTAACTTTTTTCTCCAATTTATTGACTATACTCAATAGTATAGTCTCACACATTTGCTTCGCACATTTGCTGGAGGTCTTTCTGAAAGCAGTCTCCTTACTCAGGGACAGATCTATGCAGGAAGTGTGGGAGTCCGTTACCTCCTATAGCTAGCAAAAAAAGTTGAGATTTTAGTATATTTTTTTTATATATTTTTGACAATTTTTCGAAAGTGCCTCCCACCAAAAACTCAAATTGCCCTCACCCAGATACTAAAATCGAACATTCAACGCTCTAAAGCCTTGCAAATCCTTCATCTCTAAGTAAAAATACTTGATTTATCATTACGATCCTAGTTTTTTCTTCCACATTTTGTTGCTATTGTAAAAGAAAATTTTTTTGCCCCTAAATCTTATTTTTCTGGGTCCGCCACTGTCCTTACTCTTGGGTTTATCCTGAGGTAGGAGTAGGATCTGTCTATATTCTACCTCCCCATACCCCACTTCGACAAGATTGGGTACGTTGTTTTTGTATTGACTATACTCAATAGCAAAATTAAGTTTACGAAAAAATTTCCTTAGTCAAGTATATGATTGAACCCTTAATTGTCGAGTAATCAAAGGTAATCATAGTGTTCTAATTAATGCCTATCCTATCATTGAGTCATTTGAAACCACTAAATTATTCGATGTTTAGGTTTATAAGATACATAGTCCAAACGTTACATACTTTTGATGCAAAACATTTTTGTTACATGTGTAGTATTATTGACCATACATAGAAACTTTGGTGGTCAAATCTCTAAAAACCACCATGCATGGAGATAGATGGTTGTGTTGGTGATGCCCACAAATCCATGATATGTTCTTTTTCTTTAAGAACCATTCAATGATTTAAAGATACCTCATTTGTCATTGGATTATGGTATGATTTTTCTTGGAGGTCAACCCCATTTATGCACTAAAGCACTCAAGTCATTTTCATCATCATTCCTTCATATTGCCATATCCATAATTTGTATTTCAATCCACCTAGTTTGTTTCTATGCTCTTATAGTCCTCCAGTAATTTAAATTGCACAAAATATTAAACTTATGTAAGTGATAGGTGGTTAATGCAAGGTAAATTGCTTGATCTTTTTCATGTTCTAAGTTATTGGGGGAGAGAGTCTGAGTTTAACTCCATGTACGTGTTTTGACCGGGGTGTTCTCGTGACCATTTCAAATCCTTTTTCTGACCACCCTTAAAATGTGTATCTAATGAGTTTTGAACCTAATAACTCTTAGCATCCGACATCCTATCTAAGATCAAAGATAAATAGGGGAAGCTGTATGATTTTTTTTTTTTATTTTTATTTTTTCCTTCGACGGGCAAGCTGTATAACTTTTTTGAAACATGGGACGTTAACTACAAAAATCAGAGAAAGAAGACCGCGGTCTGCACTCGTCTATATTCATTTTTGGTCCGTCGTCATTGGCAGATTTGTACCACCCCATCATCGACAAGTCCTGTCACAGCATATAGCGCTATGCATAAAATACTAACTCCCATGTTAAACTTTGACGCACGTCGATAGAATGTCAGTATAAATTTGCTATCAAGAGTCTTTTTAAAATCTCATTTTTTATTGAAGTCATGTTGCTTAATTAGAAAATACATGTCCATTACCTAGATGGCCGGTGTTTTATAATATTGTCGCGTCTTTAACATTTCTGAAAGAAAATCTAAGAACAACATTTTCTAGGGACAAAAGCCATGTGTTTGCACATGGCCAATCATAGCTTAAATATTTTAATCAAAGTTTAATTATTCTATATGTGCATAAAATACAAAATCTACCCGAAATACAGCACAGAGATTGGTATTGAATTTATTGAAGATGAAACTTGACAACTATTTGTGAAACCAAATGATCACAAAGTGATGTATATGCTGGAAACTAACAAAGAGGTCAATTCTTTCATATGATCATGTCAAACCGATTATCGGATATGGGTAAAAAGGACGGTTATCAACTTCTGGTATGAAAGAACTTGAATCCTTGACGCTCACAGCATATTCACTCAACAAAGTCCTAAAATGGGGGCCGAAGAAATTGAAGAAACCAAAAAAACTAGCCGCTAGCACTGAACTTTATAATGGTGTTAGCAGGTAAGGTACAAGCAGAATGTGCACATAAAGTACGAGTGTGCGTCTAGATAACTTAAATAAGAAGAAACACGAAATGAAGAATGTAGAACAAGAGTAAACGGGTGTTTAGATGTACGTTTTCATAGTGATTATGGTGATTTGAAGATGCATTTTGACTTGTTCTTGCTCTCTATATATATAACTTGATACCAGAAAACATACCAATTGAATTACAACAGAGGCATGATGTTGAATGGTGCAGACAACCACGTAACTGGTGGAGAAGCATTAGACCAATCTTAAAGTACAATTGTTCATCAAAGAACAATCTTAGTTCGGTCATATTATTTGAGGCAAGAATTCATTTGTTAGACTAGTCTAGCTTCAGTTCCAGTGTCTAGAACTCGATTTCATAAGTTGGATTAAATGAATTTGCATTGTTACTTGTTTTTTCATGTACTTTTTTGTATCTTGCAACTATTATTATCATCGTCATATGCCTTCATATTTTCATAATTAGAAGTTAGCTTTTCAATGATTTCTTTCTAAAGCTTAAAAAATAAAAACTCTTGATTTCTTTTTAGAAGCTTTGTAACTTAAACTTTGGCATAATATCTTCTACAACTGGGCTTAGCACACAACTTTGGACTGTATAAAGACAAGTACTATACAAGTAATCAAGTATACATAACTGAAGATACTTTTTGTAGCTTTGTATAGAGATGATTTCAAGCTACACTTTTAAAACAACATTAATAGTCAATACCAACTATTATTACGTAAATTGATTATTAGAAACGCAGTAAAAACTACTCCAAGAAACAATGTAATAGCAGCGGCTAACTTAAATGAGACAGCCACAATGGATAAACTAAATGGATAAGGATTCTAGAGACAATTCAAAAGCTTTGCAATGTGTTCTTAAGTGCTACAACCAGGGAAAATCATGGCAAATGTGAAAGAAAGATAATAAATTAGCACGAGAAGACAGTTCACCTAATCACATCTGACACAACTTTGTACCAAATATAGAAAACCCGACACAAGACCTTAACTTACGATGATAAGAAAAGTTAACCACCAATCACTGGACACACAACGGATGCTACGCAAATTACACAACATATGAAAAAGGGGGAAAAAATAATCTCACTTTAAGCATGTCTTCTCATATCACAAATAACACAGCTTTGTCCAATCTGTCATTTTAACCATCTTCATCCACTCTTTCATGAATGTTCACTTCAGCAAATATCCCAAGATAAGGCCAATTAAACCAATAAGAATAACGTATATAAATGGGACGCCACCACTTTTGTTGCCTCCACGCCTCAATACTTCCTGAAAAATAAAAAATAAAAATCTAACGATGAAGATAATTCTCATGTTGGTAAAGGCCTCTTAGGCATATATTCCTTCGATTATTATAAGATTTAAAAAAAAAAAAAAAAAAAAAAAAAAAAAAAAAAAAAAAAAAAAAGGAAAGAGACACAAGAACCATAGCAACTTGTAAAGCTAAAAACTAGAGGCCACAGTTATATCACATTTATAAGAAAACATGTCATTTGTATAGCCTTTATGGATAACAGGTGAAATGGTAAAACAGAAGAAAAATTGCTATAAAGGAAACATGTGATACAGGTTAAAGCTGGCCAGAACTGTATTTACATGTTCACACAACCTCATTAATTGTCTGTTTTAAATACTAAATAATTATTTTCATGATATGTTTTTCTAATCATATTTAGACACTGAGTTTGTTTTAATGATTCCAAAAAGTGGACAAAAAAATGAAGGTGAGACACACAGCCTAAATCAGCCCATATCGACAAGTACTTAAATTAGTGCTTTTCACCCATTACTCAACCCGCCCAAGTCGCCACCTCTACTAGTAATGTTTGACTTGACACGCAGTTTAACCAAAATGTTTGCTGGTTAGTCAGATGTTAAAAAATAGAAAAATCCAGACCCATTTCAAACCAAGCTCTTACAATCAATGTTGCTACAAGTATGTAAGTTAGCTCTAGTAGTTTTCAGGAAAGAAAAATGGAGCAATCTTTATAAAACATTTTCATGGGACATAGTCATGCATTGAAATATTATTACAATTCTCTTGGCCAGTTGCACTTCTTCTCCAGGCCTTATCACTTTGGTTGCAAATGATGGGCAATGAATGATATTGTTAAAGTTTGAGATATGTACTTTTTATTTCTTAAAGTCTCAGATTTGTACTTTTTATTTCTAACGTGTCACATTCTGCGTAATTTGGTGCTAATCGCTAAAAACTCTTGTCTGAAATTTAGTTCTTCGAAAGAGACGCAACACCAGCCATTTAATGCAAAGCCTTTTTACATCATATAGAGGTGGTTTGAACGGGTCAAAATCGCACAATGTGTATTTCTAAATTATACATTCTTTTAAAATAATTAATAGAAAAAAGAAAAGAAAAAACAGATAATAAAGATTTTGTATAGAGTTTTTGTAAATTCACATGACACATTCATTGTTCAAAAGGGTGTTTGTACTTCAAGGTGACCCGACCCCAACCACACAAAAAACTACTCATTTTGACTCATTATACAGCTGCCCGACCCACTAGTTTTGTCACTCATATCTGGTCAAATAAAAAAACGAGTCGTAGGGTCTGTTAATTCTGAATCATGCGATGATTAGATGTAACAGATGATGAAAGCACATGATAGTTTCACAATTATGAGAACTTAAATGTGGACAACCAATGTATGCCTACCCTGGACCACACTTTCTTAGTCCTGAAATACACAAAACTGTCTATAATTCAACTTTTTTCTCCCATTTGAAAAATATACAAGTGTTAAAGCATTTGAACAGAGAAGATAGTAGTAGCCTTCGAGGATAATCAGCAATGCAAGGGTATCTAAATTTAATAAGTAAAGCTTCAGTGAAATAGGAGAAGTACATAGATCTACAGCAAGTAATAGGACAATAATGGATATAGTCATATAGAAAAAGCCTTGAATTAGAACGAATAGCAAGTGAAATATCATGTATTTGAGCAGTGGCAAACAGAGGTATACATGCAAAGCCACATCATTGATGGGCATGGAGTCAAGTGATGTCAGATGCAAGCTAGAGTTAACAGGATTACGAATTAGGACCAGAAATATAGCCATCAAAGTTCGCAATAGTCAAGTTCAAGTCAGATAAAATATAAGCATTTTTTATAAAGTTTAGTTAAAACTTAATCTGCAAGGAGCACAACCACGGGACAATGAACTGTTTGATAATAAATAACTAAACGTAAGTGAAGGTATGTACCAGTTCTCGTTGAAGCTTGTTATATTGCTGAATGGCAGAATTCTTCTCCTCAGTCAGCTTAGAAATAAGGGCCCTTGCCTGCAAACACAGGAGGTGAAGGTAAGAACAATTTCACTAGTCTGGAAGATACATATATACAACCATTGAATATAGCATGCACATGATAATGTAATGACTGCTAGATATCCATCTGCAGAGGATGAAATATACTTTTTTCTGTAATTTTGAATTCCGTAACTAGAAGGGAAATAACATGGTCTTGCTGAGGAAATGCTCATCTTCGAGAAACAATCAGAACAAGGTGACACACAGATTCTATACTCAAGAAGGGTAGAAGAGAAAACAGCAAATCAACACTGCCTGAGACATGAAATAAGCAACAGAAAAGACCCCTCAAAGTAGAGGATATACAGCACATTCACGAGCATAGGCAAATATTGGGGGGGGGGGGGGGGGGAATCCTGTTGAAACTAGATGATAAATGTAAAGTTGCAATATGCATCAAAAAGTAAACAGAAAAGAACATTCCACAATTTAATATTTTCTGTGAAAATTTCTGCTAGATATAATACGAAATATAGAGAAGTGGCTTCTGATGACAAAAATACAAGCACTCATGTTAAAAAATCAGAAATGCCAAATACTTAAAAAAAAAAATTGGTAACATAGGTTTCCGACTCGACATTGCGAGCCGACTAATCCCACGAATACTGCAGATAGCACAACAAGATATCTATCTACGTTTCTCATGTGAATGTTGCATCAGGACATTTCAACCCACTGTGATGAAGTTGTATAACATTTGAAGTAAACAGATAAAATTCATTCATTATATACTGCCGTCACTGCAAAAGACGGTCCCCAAAATTGCATGCAAGAACCATTATCAGCTCAACAAATGCACAGCAGTTACACCTCTGGAGCAAATTTTATCCACATTTGGTATATGAACACAAAATTTATCATCAACGTAATAATAATTAGCTCAGAAAATAACCTCTGATGATGTCTCGTTAGATTCGGCATTTCCTCTTGGAATCTGAGAAAAAAATTGATGGATCCAATTAAAATGAGATAGATGGTTTGGAATTTGAATACTAAAACATTTAAAAACTCACAGCAGTAGAGTCAGTTGTGTTTAGGGTCCCATTGTCTGATATCGATGGCCTTGGAGATGAACCCTCGTCTGATCCTTCTCTTACGGGTGATGGTGGTTGCTGGGGAGCAACATAATTAACTTTTAACTTGCATTCCTCCACTTGATTTCCGGATTCCTTGTTAAACTGTTGCAAAAGATACGTATAAATCTCCATTCATGAAATCAATATTATGAACATAATCTGATCACCCAAATAATTACCAACTCTGGAGTAATATCTTTAGGGGCGGCTCCGGGACTTGCAACAGCACTCTGAAGCAAAAATTTGTCCTTGCATTGCATGTCTGGAGGAGCTTCCTTTTGAGCTTGCATTGTAACTGTTAAAGAGTGTATTGATGCGAGTAAGCCAGTAAAATAGCATGGGTGTATGTGAACTAATACAGCTTGCATAGAAACAAAGAATGCATATCAATCAAGGTATATCATATCCTACTGAAGCAACAAATTGGGTCTTTGAGAGTTTAAATACTATGTACAGATGATACTTAGATAAATGACTGACATACAAGACTGAACTCTATTCAATATAAAGCTATGAACCGAAGGAAAAATAGGTCACTTGCAGTAAACTTGATTCGTATGTTGTTTCATGTAAAAAAATAAAAATGAAATTGATGGAATAATCATATTGAATATCCGCTCATATAAAATTGAACTTATATGATGGTATGAAGTATGATGAAAAAAGGGAAAAGAAAAACACAAAACAGGTAAAAGATGGCCAAAGATTTGGTGGCTAAAATTTGATTTTAGTCTTTAACCCACTTATGAGTCGCACACCCCAAAATCATGCCCTTGATGAGTTACATCAATAATGTAGTGCTTCTTTGAATGCATAGCGCACAAAGGGGAGAATTTTCTGGACAAAGGATTGTTATTAATACAAATATTGTATCTACATTCACTGAAGCATCTATTATGCATCAGACTTCACCTCTTCCAAAATTATGGAAGTGAAAAAAAATACTTGTTTTATTCTAATTTAATAAAGAAAATGAGCTTGGGTAAAAGCATAGTTGTCGCCTCGTGACTTGAAATCCTACTTTTTGACTCACGACTCGAATCATAAGAGTCTTGATACTAAAAATATATAATGTATGTCTAAAAACAAAATATAAGCAAATTATCCAATCACATTCAGTAATATTACAAGCTTGTTAGTTGAGGGAAGTCATATGCTCACACAAAGTATCAAAATGGCGCATATATTGTTAGTCTATGTTTATCCTTAATTGATTTAAGGTTTCAATGTACTGAAAAGTGGAAAACCTTTGGAGGGACGTGGTGGTTAACAGATGAAGTAGTGCTTAATTGAGGAAATTGTTGGGATGTGTGGTTGTTTACCAGACTCGTACGCGCCATGAGTCAACTCAACTCGTTGCGAGTCAGACAAGACTCATAAGTCACATAGCGAGTCAGACGCAACCACAAGTCACTCTACGAGTCACCAAGTTTTATGCCTAAACTGACTCACTCGTATGAGCCGACTCGTGACTCATATGAGTCTTATCAACAATGAGTAAAAGTACTTAATGGGTAAAATTATTAACTAAAAACATTATAAAACATGACTTTTGTTTACGTGTGGTTTACGTATCACATATGCATAATTATTGATAAGTATTATTAGCAATCAACGGCTATTGAGGGGGAAAGAGCAATATAGCCACGTAGTGTTCAATATTGATTCTTGATAGCTATATCCTACAAGATTCAAGTGTAATATTTGTTTGCAGCAAAGTTTTATATTCTTTAGCTTTAAATTAATCGTTTTTAATCTTTGACCAGCGTTACTTCTAAAATGACATTGGCTTTATCTCAGATTGAATTGTTATTTACTTACATGAACGTTTTCGGTTTCATAAATCTTTGACCATTTTCAAAAACAAGTTACATGTACTTGTGGATCCAATATTCAAACCACCATCCAAAGACCGAATCTTTTTCAGTAGAAATGGTCAGTTCCCTTGTGTCAGTGTGGCATATTGGTCTAAACATATAATACTACCAACACACTTATCATTTCTTAATGTCACATTTCAGTTTCTAGAAGCGACTAAAAATCTTGATGCAAAACTAAATAAACATGGCACGCTCTAAAAATTGCAACCAAAATAAACTACCATAATTAAATGAAATCATATCGTTCAGATTCAAAACGATCATACAAAAAAGAAAAGGCATAAAAGCACTCGTAACAGAAAAATAATCAAAAGTAAAAGTAAAAGTAGAAACCTATGACATCACAAGTAGAGTGAGGCAAGACAACCCCAGTATTAGGCCGCACACAATACTTTTTCGGATTCGTAGTTTTCACCTGAAATTTCACCACAACAAACAAAATTCAGAAGTAAAATATTGTTTGTTCTGTGATCAACTTTTAATCTTTTAAAATTAGGGGGTGTTTGTTTAAGCTTATATGTGGGCTTATGAGCTTATTTGTGTTTCAGCTTATATTCCATACGCCTCAATTTTCCGGCTTATTTTGAGACTTTATGGGCTTGCTTACATAAGTTTATTATACCTAATAAACTTACATAATCCCATAAGTCTCAAAATTAAGCAAGAAAATTGGGGCTTATGAAATATAAGCCGAAATCAAATAAAGCTCATAAGCCCACACATAAGCTTAAATAAACACCCCCTTGGCCCTTACTTTAAAAACATATAATTGTACCTCTAATTATTTAGTGATCTGTTTAATATTGCATTTCAAAAAAAGCAAGTCACTTTTCATTTTCAAATGGTTTGCCAAACACTATTTTCTGACTCTCTGTGCAATAATTAGATAATCTCTTCTAAAACGCAATCCCAAACACCCTTTAAAACACAAAAAAAGTAAATTTTCACAATAATAAACTGTAAATCCTTAATTTAAAATAATTTTTTACACCTAAAAGTAAAAAAAGTAAAAAAGGGAATGATACCTTGAAGGCAACATGATTGTTAGTTTTATTGGTCAAAACCATAGAACAAGAGATCTGCTTCTTCAATTCAACTATTCACAACAAAAAAATTAAATCTTTAATTAATTAAAACAAATCACAACAGATCTGTATATATATAATAAAATAAAATAAAATTACAAGGAAATTGAAGCTCTTGTGGCTCAACGCTAAGAAGCTCTCCGGTACTCATTTTGTTATTTAACGGAGGGAGGAATATTCCGTTAACGTTGGAGATCCCAGAGAGAGAGGGGGATCTTGTTTGGTTTTTGAGTTGTGTTTGATTTGTTTTGTTTTTTTTATGTTATGAGTGTGTTTTGTGAGAGAGTGATTATGTTTGGTTTGTTTTGTTTTAGCATACGTGGATACGGTTACTATATATGTCCGGGTCATCTCGCTCCACTTTACAATACTTTACATCATCTACCGTTTAGGGATAAGGAAGGTACCGGTCTCTTATCGATTTCGTACCGAATTAATGGTTACTGATTTTTTCTCGAGCATAAATTAGTGGTACCGGTATCATATTGAACGGGATTCGAATATCGTACTGGTATTGGTATCGGGAAATCGGGTTTTCTTGTTTTTTTTTTCGGGAATTTCCGAATTTGGTACTGGTCCCGTACCGAATTAGTAGTCCTGATTTTTTTTCACCTTATTTCGTAGTTCCTGTACCGTACCGTACTCGGGAATCGGTACTGTTCCTGTTCAGTTTCGGGATTCGGGTCGAAATGCTCATCCCTAGTTCAATACTATCGTTTACATTTTTGCAAAATGAAGATCGTAAGATCAAATCAAGTTCTTAAGGTTTTATTATAATGTTATTTTCTTAATAGCTTGTTTAATATTATACAAATCTACAAACTAGTATATATCATAAACACAAAATTTTCTAACAATATTGGGTATGTTGTTGTCGTAAACACAAAATTTACACCCTTTTCTACTTTTGTACCGTTAGTCCATGTCATTAATTTCGTTACATGAAAGGTCCTTTTCCTGTTAACTATTTTTCATTTCAGGTTCTTATTCTGTTAAATATGAACTCTAATAATATTCTAAAATCACTTAAATACAATTAAATAAAGTAAAGTAACTCCCAATACCGTCTTTCACGGGTTATGGGTCCCAATACCGTCTTCCACTATGGGGGAGGTTGAGATGTAAACAACCTTAACCATACCTAAAGTAGAGAGGCTGCTTCCGGTTCTGCCAATGGTAAAAAATGACCTCCGACCTTGCAAGGGGTAAGGATCGAACCCTTGACCTATGTCTCCAGAGGTAAGAGTGTTAAATACTATTAAATGTCTATGCCTAAAACTTCAAATTTTGGGATGTCACACTTGATACAAACATACCATACAAGCACTCACAAACAAATAAAAAATATTAAACTTCATTAGGCACAAATTTACAAATTTGACGCGTGATAGTGGATACCCGTTATGAGGAACCATGTATGGAGGGGAAACACCGCGTGTAGTGCATGACTCTATTACGCCTGATCTTACGAACATGGTTATTTTTTCTCAGTTTAACCTGATCTTTTTCGCTCTAACCCAATTTAATAGGCCGGTTCTGACCAACCAGTTTTCGTTTTAACTTATCGAATCATTCGATCTGATCCGATTTTCAAAACACTAGTTACAACTACTTGCGCACATGTTTGACGTGCATGTTTATACAGAATTTAAGTTTTTTTATGTTATACGTTTTATTTTGCTAAAGAAGTTACGAGACTTCTCAAACAATTAAGTTATTGTATGTTCTTCGCAAAACTATTTGTACAAGATTATAATTTTATGTTTCAGCATCCGAGTTTATTCTTGTTTTAACTACAGATATTTTTAGCAAATTTACCGGCATATATGTTATAGACCTTTTTTTCTATAAGACTAGACGGAGTGGCTCACAACTCACCCTTTGGTCAGTAACTCACTCACGCCTCACCCAAAACACAAGTCCAAAGTCACGCCAAATTTTGCAAAGTTTAATGAGTTACTCACCAATGTTTGTGGATGAGAAACTAGGCCCCACTCCCAAAACTAATTGCTTTTTTATTTGTTTTGTGAGTGTGTGTAGGTATTTAGTAGGGTATATTTTTATAAAGTATGTATTTTAAGACAAAATTACATGTTTGGTTCCTGTGGTTTACGCCAAATAACAGGTTTAGTTCTTAAGTCATTTTAATTACACCACACATACCTATTTTTTAAACATGTTGCCTATTTAGTCCCTATTATGGGAAATAAGGACTATCAGTGTAATAAAAAAAACTATAAATAATTACACAGATGATCCCTATTTTTTAAAATAGGGACTAAATGGGCAACCAGTTTCAAAAATACGTATATGTGGTGTAATTAAAAAGTTAAAACGACTTAGGGACTAAACTTGTTATTTGGGGTAAACCTAAGGGACCAAATGTGTAATTTTGTCGTATTTTAATAAAAGGCGAGGGGAATGTGCCAAAAACGGATGTGTGGTATATCTTTATAAAGTATGTATTTAATGTGTTTTGAGTGACCCGGGTCTTGAAATCCGGCCGAGTTTTGTTTTTTCAAAACTTTTTTTTATAAAAACCAGTTTGACCCCGGTAGAAAAAAAATAAAATGGAAAACCGTGTTGTTCCGGCAGTCGAATCGGTACCCGATGACTGGACCGGATCGATTAAAAACACAAATTTTAAAACATTGATTTAACGAGTCTCTTTCAATTAAGAGAGAGTAAAAGTTTTGAGCCACAATTACTTATATTAAGAGAAACGTAAACACCGACTTAAGTTTATTAGATTTATTTTGGCATGGATGAATTTAAAATAATCATTTGATCACTTCTTTAAATTAGTGGCCTTCTTTTTCACTTTAGGGTGGGCTGTGAGACGTTTTAGTCAACAAAAATTTTCCACGTTTGTATTAGAAAATGAAAGAGGATAGATGATAACAATATCATGATTCAGAGGCTGTTTGGTGTATGGACGTGCCTTTTACAACTCGTTATGTTACAGAACGAATGTAACTATCAAAATGATTAGTTAGTAGTAACAACAAACCTTTGGTTATTATTTAATTGGGATAATTGATTGTAAATATATTTAAGTTGTTATTTTTACTTTATTATGTAACATTCTTTTATTAACAAAATCATGATGAGATTGTAAAAATAATAAATAGATACTGAGAAAAGTTATTTTAGATATCAAACTTATTTTACTATTCATTCTTACTATCCATTTAAAATGAAATCAATTGTTCATATTAAAAACATTTTAATATTTCACATATTTTTTATAATTTAAATATCTCTTAAATCGTTAATCGTTAAGCGAAAATAATTATACTATTGCGACGAGCATTTAACTATCTTTCTATAAACGGGCATATTAATGTATTAAAAAAATCATCTTTTCTCTTGGTTTTTTTTTTTTTTTTTTTTTTTTTTTTTTTTTTCATTATTGAAATTGGTATGAAAAATCACATGTGATATTAGTGTTAAATCACATACGATATATAATATCACATGTGATATTAGCGTTAAATCACATATGATTTTTTCATGCAAATTTCAGTAACGAAAAAAAACGTGAAAAACATGAAAAAAATAATTTTGTCGAAAGTATATCGAAATACCTATCTATAGAAAAATAATTAAATACTCGTCGTAACGGTATATTTTTTTTGGCTTAACAATTAACGGTTTGAAAGATATTAATATTTGGAAAAAAAAAAAAAAAAAAAAAAAAAATGAATGTGAGTTTTTTAAATTGTTTGGATTAATTTCATCCATTAGATCAAATAAAGATGGAGGTGGAGATTAATCATTGGTATGTAAAAAAAAAATATTTTATGCTCAAATGATCTTAAATCATAGATATTATTCATTGTGTTTTTAGTGATTACATAAGAATGATTGTATATGTTGTGAGCACGCAATCTAACCTTAAATTTAGGGGATGTGATTTGCACACTCATCTTTTTTATTTGCACACTCACAATACAAGTAATCAAAGCATGCTGTTAATATAGTACAACTGCCTGATGCGTTAATTAGAGTGTCCCAATCAAAAATCAATGTGTGCCAATCAATTCCCTAAATTTAGTGGACCCTAAGCTTACAATTAGACATGATCTTAACCTAGTCATCAAACACTTTCTCATAGTTTGAATGAGAGACTTTTGGACACACAAACCGGATAGAATATTGAAATCTTCATGCTTTTCGTCTTCTTTGAATTTTGCACTTTTTTATTATTATTATTATTATTATTATTATTATTATTATTATTATTATTATTATTATTATTTGCGCGGAGGTAGATTTGTATTCGGCGGCAAAGTTATCGACTACTTAGCGACTTCCTTCGTTTTGTGACGCTTATTTTTTACGTCATGACTTGCTTTAGGTAGGAGCGGCAATTTTATGATCAACTATTTTCAAAGACGACAATGATCTTCGATGTTAGAACACGGAGTTAGGTTGATGAGACAAACTTAGTTGATTGATGTATAAATCAGCATAATATGAGTGTGTTACGACGACAAGAGATTTGTAACAGGGTTTATGTAAAAGAAAGAAAAGAAGATAAAAAAATAAAAATAAAACAATATAGACTAGGTTCCCTTTGAATCATCGACGAATAGACGATAACTGGATGATAACTATTTTTTGGTGGGTTGTACTTAAAGCTCTGATATCATGTAAAAATAATAAATAGATATTATTGATTGTGTTTTAGTGATTACATAAGAATGATTGCATATGTATTTATAATCAACACATAACTTTAGTGAACAAGCAATCTAACCTTAAATTTAATGGATCCTTGATGCGTGGGAATCGCAACAGGCTTTACCTCTCGAGGGATCTCGAGAAGCTTACAACCCTCACCAGGCAGTGTACCTGATCGTTGTAGTATAGTATAGTGACAAGTACCGGGGGATTGATCGTTCAGCTTAGGAATAGTGTCGCTAGGATTAGAAAACCTAATTACTAGTTCTAAAGATGAGGGATGATTATTTTTGTATTTTTATGAAAGCAAGTAAAATCTCGGGTTTTTGAAGAGTGGGCGGAATTAGTTGCTATTCAACTAACCCAAAACTACGATGCAATCAAAATAAAATACTAAAAATGAAAATAAACTAATTAAACTAAGGTTGTGAGCAGTAATTGGAGAAAATGTGTTTACTTAGATTTCATTACTCCCTTTGAATCATCGACGAATAGACGATAACTGGATGATAACTATTTTTTGGTGGGTTGTACTTAAAGCTCTGATATCATGTAAAAATAATAAATAGATATTATTGATTGTGTTTTAGTGATTACATAAGAATGATTGCATATGTATTTATAATCAACACATAACTTTAGTGAACAAGCAATCTAACCTTAAATTTAATGGATCCTTGATGCGTGGGAATCGCAACAGGCTTTACCTCTCGAGGGATCTCGAGAAGCTTACAACCCTCACCAGGCAGTGTACCTGATCGTTGTAGTATAGTATAGTGACAAGTACCGGGGGATTGATCGTTCAGCTTAGGAATAGTGTCGCTAGGATTAGAAAACCTAATTACTAGTTCTAAAGATGAGGGATGATTATTTTTGTATTTTTATGAAAGCAAGTAAAATCTCGGGTTTTTGAAGAGTGGGCGGAATTAGTTGCTATTCAACTAACCCAAAACTACGATGCAATCAAAATAAAATACTAAAAATGAAAATAAACTAATTAAACTAAGGTTGTGAGCAGTAATTGGAGAAAATGTGTTTACTTAGATTTCATTACTCCCTAGATATCTTTTACACGTTAATTACTTGTTATAATTGCATGGATGACGGATTGTATTCCTTAATACCATTCATGGGGTGGCATACATAACTCCCCAATTCTATGAGCTCTTATCTCCTCCTACACCATGCCCAGCACAACTATAGGGATTGTAAACAGTGGCTCATGCATTAAATACAACCAATAAAGACCTAGTACGCCTCGGTTCATGTTTCTTAAGACGTTCAAGCATGTTACCATTTGGAGATCTGCCAGTTTTCTTAAGCCTAACATATAAAATCATTCATCCAAGACAAGAATAAACAAGTAATCAACACATAATCAATAACTAGGTTTCATTTGATCTAAGCAAACACAAAAGAGATCTAGCCTAGCATAATGGAATTGAGACAAGAACAAGATATAGACAACCAACACATAGACATATTGATTGAATTAGAATAACACTTATCTCAATTACAATGCAAGGTCTCAAGGGTTTGGAACCCTTGAAAAACCTGTAAAAGTTGCTCCAAAATCGTCTTTAGGGTTTCTCCAAAACTTCTCTTTTTTTAATGTGAAAAACTAGAAAACTATATATAGGAAAATCGGGGTGACGGCGTCAAGAACAAAGGTGTGACGCCGTCATCTCGCCGCCAAATACTTCCTCGGACGGCCTTGATCTACTTCTGACGCCCTGCGTGACGCCGTCATGAGCTACGGATTTTTATTCTTAGGGTTTTGACGCCGTCATGACTTTACTCTTGACGCCTTCATGTACTGTTCAAGCATGGAAAATTGAGACTTTGCCGTTTTCTTCACTTTTATGCTCCAAAAACGTCCAAAATGGCTTCTTTTTCAGAATTCACTCTCCAAGTACCTAAAATCACAAAAGGAACGATTTAGGGCAATATTTGATCAAATAAATTCGGATTCGGGCTTAAATGACCCCCTAAAAACGGATCATTTTTCGCCTCATCATATACCCTTACACTTGAGATTTGCTTGTCCTCAAGCAAATGCGCTTTTATTCTAGTCAAAATACAAGTTAGGGGTCATTTAACACTAATATAAAAGTAATTACAACAAATAATCGTTCCACTAAAGACCAATAGACAAGCACAGAGGTCATACACTAGCACCTCACAAATAGTGTTTAGATACTCACATCTCTCGGGTGTAATAAAGTATAAATTACAATATGGAAACGGAAGATATCTCTCACTACCTGTCATAGCAAAATAGATTACCATAGGTTTGGGAAAGGATCAAACCTCCACCACATGGCGTAAGCACCTAGGATAAACTATCAAAGAGGTCTTTTAAAGGGTTGTAACGTTAGGTGTAGGGATATGAAATACACGGTTTTGTTGGATAAATGAAGTTTTACTGGTGGCGAGTTAACAATCTTGGTTAATTACATGTACAATATGGCGTTGCTAAGCCAAGACTAGACTCGACTTAAGCTAATAAATGAAAAATAACAAAAACATAACATGAACATAGAATGAAAACGGATGGTAGTCCGTATGTTTTTTCTCTTTTTCATTTTTTTATTTTTTTTTCTTTTTCTTGATTTTTCGATTTTTTATTATTATTATTATTATTTTTTTTTATTTATTTATTTTTTTTTTGCATACACTCTTACCCTACCATCCAAAATAATACATCATAGGGGATGAGAGTTCCCCTTACACTTGAATCTTTACATACTTAACAATTAACTATTCTAATGACTCGAATTAAGAAAGTCAAAACACTTGGAGCACTTTTAAGATTACCGTATATATGGGGGTAATAAATGATGTTCTTCCCCATTACTCCATAAAATAAGTACTTACCCATGAGTCCCAATCGTCCCAAAACAATATGTACAAGGATATGACTCGACTTAGCAACCATGTAATCAATTAGAAAGTTAACTTAGGGTTTAACAAATAACAATAATGCACTAAAAATTAGCGCATGCACGGAAGGCTAAGGCGATTTGGTTGTACATTTAAGTGGGGTGTAACAAATTCTTCCTTTAAGTAAAATGCTTAAAGTTAGAAACGAAAAGATAGGCTCGGAGGGGTGTACTAGGGGTTTCGTGTACTAAAAATGAGTACAACGCTAAGGGTGTGGGAAAAATTAGTTGACTTAACTAGCCAAGTAATATGACTTAAATGGTCAAGTAATCATAATACGGGTTTAACACAAGGGTGATCCTAATGCCTCTTATCATGTAGTAAATCCTACCACACGAATGTAGTCTCACTAGCAGTCTCGGAATGCATCACTAACGCAAGTTCTAGAATCTAAATGCTACCGGTGCACTAATAAGCACTAATAATGAATGCTTTTCCTATCAAATCTAAAGGCGAACCTCACATTTTTGGGTGGAAAATTTTTCTGAATATACGGTTATGTGCTAGTCATACAATCTCCTATCCATGAGACGCTTGCTATGGCTAAAGTTTCATTCCTAAATGTTGTAAAAAAATTTAAATTTGGCGCTAAAATTACACTAACAAGTATTTCTCATAGTTTTATTACACATCTACTATCAAACGAAACAAACTCAAGTGAAAGTGCATATGTAAGGTATCATCTTTTTACCCTCCCCTTACACTTAAGATGAACATTGTCCCCAATGTTCAAGTAAAGAATGTAAAAGTTAAAAAGTAAAAAGAATGAAATCAAATACTCCCCTGATTCGCTCGGTATGGATTATAGGTTGGCCAGGTTAAATCTTCCTCCAAGAAAATGAACAATCAAAGCTTCCCTTCCAGAATATAAATCATCTCCTTGTCATACATAACCTGTAAATCCTGACAAAACTAGACAAGACAACCTCGCGTAAAATCGGCGGCATCCTATATAAGTTACTAAATCCTAGAAAATAAAGTAAGATATAATGCTTGTGGAATGAAGTTTGCAGATTTCCTGGAGATTATAAAACTTAATAATTCACAAAAACTATGAGACTCCGTTAGAAAAACAAAACCGGTAAAATTTCCAGATTTTTAACTCCTGACGCCGTCAAGAGTAACCCTCTGACGCCGTCAGAATGGACCTGCAGAAATTCTTATGTTAAGTTTCCGGAAAATTTATGGAAAAACTTGGTCCTACTTCCTGGAAAATCCTGCAAAACTTCATTATGACTCAATACAAGCATTTGACTCTAACAAATACGAATATACATGTTCATTTAATATTGTGGAGAATCATGATCGGTTTGTTTCTTAAAAACATATTTGGGGTTTCCCCTTACACTTATCTTTTGCAAAAATACTTTTAGGTGGACTTAAGACTAGGCTAAACAACAAAGTAAAGTATTTCCACATTTTAATTGAGAAGCATGATCAATCAACAATAAAAATAAAACATGCATACGGAAGCAAATAACAAACAAACAATTAAAATCACACAAAACATGGGTTGCCTCCCAAGAAGCGCTTTTCTTTATTTACGAGTCTTGTAGCTAGACTCAAGGTCATGGGTTACTACGTGATTTCATCATTGGTTCCACTCTCTAGGTCGTCTTCTAAACCAGTTTTGTATTCCGGACCTAGTTGCAAGCACTCTTTGTAGAAACCAAGCATCCTATTCTTTACATATTCTACTCCCCTACGTCTATCCTCCTCATTCCTATAATAAGCCGCTTGCTTATGTTCCTTTTCGAAATTAGAGAGAAGGCGGTATTGCTCAATCTTGTAGGGCATTTGATAAGCAACCTCATCATTCTCTTTCTTGAATCTAACTATCCCTAAAGTCGGATCATAACTCATCCTAGTGGCCTCAACAAATGGCTTCCCAAATATTACTTGGCTTAGGCAAGCATCTATCACCGGACGAGTGTCCTCAACTATCATAAAATCGATCTCATAGGTGAGATTCCCTATAATCACATGCAATCCTTTCACTCTTCCCGCAAAATTACTTATCAGGTTCCTATTGGGCATCATCCTAAAATTAAGTTGCTTCTTCATCACCCAATTGTAATAAGTCCTAGTCATGATGTTCACGGGGGATCTAGGGTCTATGTAAGCTTTCCATATATGCATGTGCCCGATATTGCATGGGATGTTAATGTTAGAGGGGTCTCCCATTTTGATAAGGGGGTCGCCAAAGATGTATGTTCTCTCGGGACTATCGAATAAATCTTTATGGTATTCCCGTTCTTCCTTGGTTGGCAACTTATCAAAGTATTCTTCTATAGGTTCTACTTCCTCTAATTCCTCATCCTTATTAACCTCAACTTCCCTACTCTCATTCTTACTATCGGCTTCTATTCTAACTTCCTCCTTGTCACTCTCCTCTATCTCCTTATCTATTGGCTTAATGGTGACAATATTGACAAAGTGGACATGTTTGGATGATGAGGGATCCTTAATTTGGCTTCCACTATTGGTGTCCCTAGTGTCCTTCCTAGGTGTGATTAACGATTGGTTGTTGAGGGCTTTCAACAAGTTGTCAATCTTGTTGGTCATCTCCGTTTGTTGTTGGTTGAATTCGGTTTTAAACCTAGCTATGCGTGCTTCTTGAGATGCCATGAACTTTGACATCAATCCTTCAAGATTGTTGGTACTACCATAGTTGTTAGAAGGATTTTTGTTGAAAGTACGGTTGGATGGTGGACCGTTTGGTTGGTAGCGATTAGGCGGATTGGAAGAATTAGGTTGATTTTGTTTCCACCTAAGGTTTGGGTGATTTTTCCATGAGGGGTTGTATGAATCACCGTAAGGGTTTGGTTCGGGCTTGAAAGTGTACCACTTATCTACCGCTTCGTCGGTACGCGTGGATGCGTAGTCCGCAAAAGCTGTTCCGGGGAGTTCCACACAATCACGAGTGTCATGGGGACCACTACATAATTCGCATGAAGAAGTGATTTTGTTCACTTGGCTTGAAGGCTTAGGAGCTTCGTAAGATTTCATGAGAAACTTGACTTGGTCCTCAAGTTCCATGATCCTACGGTCGGGAGTGCTAGAGTTGTTCGAAGGCAAAGATATTGCCTTGACTGTTTTGTTCAAGTCACGGGGATCGTTCCAACTTCCGTTGTCATAGAGAGCAAGATCTTCTATGAGTTCCCATGATTGTTCCGCACTAAGATCACGTAGCTTACCACCGGCCGATTGGTCAATGGCTCGCTTCGTGGAGATGTCGATATGGTCATAAAAAATTTGGACTTGGAGCCAAAGATCTATGCCATGATGAGGGACTTTTTGGAGTAAGTCCTTGAAACGAGTCCATGCTTCATAAAGAGATTCATTTTGACGTTGTTGGAACATCAAGATGTCATTTCTAAGCTTAGTAGTTCTCCCCGGTGGGAAAAATTGAGCAAGGAAACGAGTGGTGAGATCATCCCATGTGGTGATGGATCCCGCGGGTAAACGCTCAAGCCATTGACTAGCTTGATCCCGTAGAGAGAATTGGAATAGGCGTAATCGGGTAGTCTCTCTAGTTTCAACATCTAGGTCTATGGAATCTACGATTTTGAGGAAGTCCTTAAGATGTTGGTTTGGATCTTCGGAACGAAGTCCATGGAATGCACATCCGCTTTGCACCAACCGGATGGTGTCGGATCGCAAGGGGGTCACATTGGCTCCGGTGAGCTCAATGGTGTTTCGGTAGCCTTGGTGGCTAGGTCGGGAATACTCTCCTAAGGTTCGGGGCCTAAGGGGTTCTAATGGTGGGTTTTGTTGTGGTGGGATGACGGGTTCAAAGATGTTACCACCTTCCATGATGTCGGATGGTAAAGAGTTACGAACAAAAGCACAAAGAAATAAGATAGACTAAAGAAGACCTAAAAAATAAAAAATAAAATCTTACTAGAAAGGAATCTAGCAAGTAGACCTAATAAAAAGAAATTCTAACCTAGACAATAACTATTCCCCGGGCTGCGGCGCCAAAAACTTGATGCGTGGGAATCGCAACAGGCTTTACCTCTCGAGGGATCTCGAGAAGCTTACAACCCCCACCAGGCAGTGTACCTGATCGTTGTAGTATAGTATAGTGACAAGTACCGGGGGATTGATCGTTCAGCTTAGGAATAGTGTCGCTAGGATTAGAAAACCTAATTACTAGTTCTAAAGATGAGGGATGATTATTTTTGTATTTTTATGAAAGCAAGTAAAATCTCGGGTTTTTGAAGAGTGGGCGGAATTAGTTGCTATTCAACTAACCCAAAACTACGATGCAATCAAAATAAAATACTAAAAATGAAAATAAACTAATTAAACTAAGGTTGTGAGCAGTAATTGGAGAAAATGTGTTTACTTAGATTTCATTACTCCCTAGATATCTTTTACACGTTAATTACTTGTTATAATTGCATGGATGACGGATTGTATTCCTTAATACCATTCATGGGGTGGCATACATAACTCCCCAATTCTATGAGCTCTTATCTCCTCCTACACCATGCCCAGCACAACTATAGGGATTGTAAACAGTGGCTCATGCATTAAATACAACCAATAAAGACCTAGTACGCCTCGGTTCATGTTTCTTAAGACGTTCAAGCATGTTACCATTTGGAGATCTGCCAGTTTTCTTAAGCCTAACATATAAAATCATTCATCCAAGACAAGAATAAACAAGTAATCAACACATAATCAATATCTAGGTTTCATTTGATCTAAGCAAACACAAAAGAGATCTAGCCTAGCATAATGGAATTGAGACAAGAACAAGATATAGACAACCAACACATAGACATATTGATTGAATTAGAATAACACTTATCTCAATTACAATGCAAGGTCTCAAGGGTTTGGAACCCTTGAAAAACCTGTAAAAGTTGCTCCAAAATCGTCTTTAGGGTTTCTCCAAAACTTCTCTCTTTTTAATGTGAAAAACTAGAAAACTATATATAGGAAAATCGGGGTGATGGCGTCAAGAACAAAGGTGTGACGCCGTCATCTCGCCGCCAAATACTTCCTCGGACGGCCTTGATCTACTTCTGACGCCCTGCGTGACGCCGTCATGAGCTACGGATTTTTATTCTTAGGGTTTTGACGCCGTCATGACTTTACTCTTGACGCCTTCATGTACTGTTCAAGCATGGAAAATTGAGACTTTGCCGTTTTCTTCACTTTTATGCTCCAAAAACGTCCAAAATGGCTTCTTTTCCAGAATTCACTCTCCAAGTACCTAAAATCACAAAAGGAACGATTTAGGGCAATATTTGATCAAATAAATTCGGATTCGGGCTTAAATGACCCCCTAAAAACGGATCATTTTTCGCCTCATCAATCCTAAGCCTACAATTAGACTTGGGCATTAACCTAGTTATCTAACAGAGATTAAGGGTGTAAACGAGTCGAGTCGAGCCGAGTACTGCCAAGCTCGAGCTCGACTAGAATACTAAAACTTGAGCTCGAAACTCGACTCGAGGTCGACCGAGCTTTATATTTCGAGCTCGAGCTCGAGCTCAACTCGTTCTGTAAAACTCGAGCTCGAAGCTCGACTCGAACTCGGTTATTTTCATATTTAAGGCACGAACTCGATGAATACTTGACGTATTAAGCTCGGCTCGACTCGATTTGTACGAAAAGTAAGTAAATATATGTATATAAAAGGGTAAAAATGTAATTTAGTTGAAGATCGTTAAGGCTTGCGAGCTTCACGAGCAGAGTATTTTCAAGCTCGAGCTCGACTTGAAAATATACTTGAGTAGCTCGAACTCGACCTTGAATCGTTTACATCGAGTCGATTTCGAGTAATTTAAGAGTCGATTCCGAGTAACTTGCGAGTTATCTCGTCTCGTTTACACAATTACACTACTAATAGAGATGTCACCGATTAACCAATAACTAGTATGTTACTGCTTAGTTGTCTTGCCATATAGGATCCTGGATCCACGTCATCTTTATCCTTGCCTAAACCTATTGCCAAACACATCCCTCTCACACAAGAACACGCACAAATCAGAAAATGCCACAACACATACCCATCTTTCCATCTTCACCCATCTTAGGCTTGTGACACTGGATCAGAAATAATCAATCGAGAGGATCGATCGATCGATTTGTGACATCGATCGCACCACTATGGTGGTGTTTGTTGAAATCGATCGCCGGCATATTTTTTTCATAATCGATCGTGTGGACGGACGATATTTGTAGCATCATGCTTTCATGCAATCCCAAATTTTTTCTAAAAAAAAAAATACCGTTTGATTTTTTTTTTTGAACCACTTTCATCCTATAAATACCCAAATCAAACCCACTTTCAAACACACTTTCAAACATAATTCAAACAACAAATCAAACACAAAAAAATGGCTTGTAAACTTCCCCACACTGTCAAACAAGTTCAAAACTATGTCAAAAAACAAGTCGAAATAGACGACAAGGAACGCCAAGATGCAATTATCGAAGTTATTAAGAAGTTTGAGCTAGCGAAGTTACGCAAACAATGCCTGAGAACACGATACACAGAGTGCAAAGATATCTCTGTTGACAGAAAATATGTGATCGACCAGTTTTTGTATAATGAGTTTCGCAAAGACGTTGATGTTGTTGAAACACTGTGGGGTTGTGTGCAGAAGATAGAGAATGAAACAACAAGATACGTTGGAGTTTTGAGAAGAATGTGACAGCTGCTGATGCACCACAACAACAACAACAATTTGTGCAAGGTGCATCAAGTTCATCTGCATCAAGAGTTGTTGAGTCACAACAACAGCAACCTCATCTTGATCACTTTCAGCTAAGTTTTGAGGAAAATGTGAAACCTGCTGATGATGGTTGGAACTCTGAGGATGAACGGGAGCCGAGCAGGTTGGAAGCTCAGATCGAACAAGAGAGGTTTGCGAGCTTTGATACTTACGACGACGGTTACGACTCCAACAACTCTCAAACTTGGGATCACCCAGATTATAATTGAAGTTTCAGTTTTTAATTTAGTATTGTAATGTTTTAATTTCTGTTTATGTAACGTTTATGTTTTTATTAATAAAAAAGTTACGTTTGTGTTAAAAGATCTCGCCTTCTATTTGATTTTTGAATTTAAAATGTATCCCGCCTTCTGTTTGAATTTAAAAATATCCCGCTTCTTATATTATCCCCTATAAATAACACACCATACAATACTTTTCTTCACACACTCCTAAAGCATTTCACAATGAATAATCATTGGTCAATGGAAGAAGAATACTTGCTAGCTAACGTATGGCTTGAAGTTCACGATTCCAGAGACCTTGTGAATGGACGTTCTTTTTAGAATGAAGTTACACAAAGGTTCAACGATCAGACTGATGGTGAGCACCGTAATAAAAATAGTATTACGGCTCAATGGAATAGAATTAACCTTGAATGTCGTCGATATAATGCTATTTACAAAGAGTTGCTGCATACAAGTCAAGACCCTTGGCGTCTCAGCAATACAAACCGAATTTATTATGAACACCTTGGGAGAGGGATAAATTGTAACACCCCCTAAATTTCAACTAGAGCAGATGAAAACTTTGTGGGGTATTACTTAGAGGATCGAAGTCAATGTCATAGAAAACGACTCAAAAGAAACGTTTTTAAAGTTATGTTTATCATTCATTAAAAGCAAGTATTCAAGTACAAAGTTTTCCCATTAGTTTTTAACATATCATAGAAGATATGGATTATTGAAAGCGAATGACAAAACATTTTATTTATCACCCATGTTAGGGTTTAGTGCCCTCTCCGTGCCTTGAGCTCCTTCGCATTAATTTCCTGAGATAAACATATTAAAAGTCAACAAAAGTTGAGTGATATCCATAGGTTTAAGTTTAGTAGTTGAACACAAGCTATAAGTGATAATTGCATCGAATTACAATTATAAGTTAAAATCAATTATTATTGCATTAAGCTCATGACACTCATCCGATTAACAGATCTCATCAAATATGATGGATAATAGTAACAATGGCCCTCGGGATAGGTTCTTGCCAGTCACCTATTAGATTTCAAATAAAGTGCGTTTAGTGGCTTTCCTCTAGCAACCAAACGGGGATTGTCAATCCCTAATAGATCTATCCACAATTATTTACGTTCACCCTACAAGTGACTAAGGTTCATGATATGAGGGACTTTTGGCAATAAGGTACTTAAGCAATAACAATATCAGGCATAACATACCAAGAAAAATACTTGTGTTCAGTTTTTATAGCATTTATCTCCCCATGAAAATAGTTTTATAAAAGTGGGCTATGAACTCACCTTAGTGGTATAGTGGTAAAAATATCGATACTCAGTTTGCAATAAGGGAATGGCTCCACACATGACCTAGATAATATATGGCAAGTTTTAGTGTTTGGTAGTTTTAATGGTTTAATCACGAGTAGTTTTTGAGTACGTGAGTTGTTGATTTAACAATAGCAAAACTTGTGGTTTGATAAAATATCGTAAGTTTAGTTAAGTTATATATATATATATATATATATATATATATATATATATATATATATATATATATATATATATATATATATATATATATATATATATATATATATATATATTAGTTTTCTAAGCCCGCCCGATGGGCGGGCATGACTTGTAATTTTATATTTTAATTTAATCATGTACTGATATCAATGATCTTTTATAGTTATTTCTTATGTATTTGCAATTTCTTATGTATTTGCCCGATGGGCGGCCATGATTAAATTTTGTTTGTAGCCAAAATCACCTTTACATCACCTCTTGAATCCAACTCATCCAACTGGTTCAGCAATTCCAATACAGTTCCTTGAATTTCACGTTCACCACCAGAGCGAGTGTCATACCTGTGCATAGCTAACGTAGTTAGACCTCACATCTATAGTAAAGGTTAAAAGACACTGATGCCATTGAATGTACCTCTTTGTACTAACAGAATCAATTTCATCGATAAAGGCGATAGAAGGGGAGAGATCAACTGCAACTCTAAATAGTTCTATAACCGGTTTAGGGCCATCTTTAAGGTACTTTTGAATCAACTCACTACCAAAAACACGTAAGAAGGTTGCTGATGTGGAATTTGCCACTGCCTGAGCTCTACTTGAATATGCCAGATACTTAAACAACTAATTGTCTAATTATCACAACTTTATATGACCCCACACACCCAAAAAAACCTTGGTTGCAGCCAAGTCCATTCTTTTATAGCTGATTATCTAGTCCTCATTATGCCATATCACATAATTAATCTCATAACGCAATGCCAACACCCCTCAAAGTTAAAAGGTTTGCAGCTATAGATCTATTGAAAACCAGTTTTCAGATGCAGCTTCTTAACTAACAATTCAATTCTGATTAGCTTTCAATTTTTACCCTTACCAATTCATTCATAATTAGCTTGACAAATTTTTTTAAGTGAGCAGGTTATATTTACCCGCATCCCGTATAAATTTAATGTAGATGTCGACACTGGAAGCAATCACCATGTATTGAGATAATATACCTCCTTTAGAGCAAGAAGATGAACAGCTTGAGGCCCAACTTTACACCGATACCCATTGCAGCCAATATACCTCTATTTATCACGTAAGATAGCAATATACTTCAAGTTGTCGTCCTTTAACAAATATATATATATATATATATATATATATATATATATATATATATATATATATATATATATATATATATATATATATATATATATTTAAATTTAATTATATATATTTTTGGCAAAAAAAATTTCAATCATAAAAAGTGTTTTTTATATTAGTATAAAATTTTAATGGACATTTTTTATATAAAAAATAATATAAATAAATAAAAAAATATATATATTTATATAAATTTGGTTTTCGGTTCAGCTAGCCAAACCCATATCCAAACCGAAAACCGAATTTTTAATTCGGTTCGGTTCGGTTTTGACAAATTCGGTTCAGTTATAAGTTCGGTTCGGTTTTCGGTTTATTCTAAACCTTAACAAAGACCAGCAATAATTGAAAAATTCAATGACCTTTTTCTAAGAAAGAAGCTCAACATCGACTGGAAAATGACGGCTGTTCGCAAACTCATGGCATGTAGTAACTTCTATTTTTTCCTTTTCTGATTTCTTAAGCCACTTTTAAACTCAAAGCCTGTACTACTTGATCATACTTAAATAACTTTACGGAGACGTATATATAGTATAACTATTAACATCGCGTAAGAAATATACCAAGTATCAAAGCATAGCCCATTCGATAGGTGAGTAAGGCTTCTAAATATTATTAAGAAACTTAAGTTAACGAAACAATCTCACATTTCTTGCCCTATAATTAGTAAATTCCAGTTAACCCAAATAGGTGGAAACATGTCATTTCAAAGCTTGTATAGAGATCTTATCTAATCTTTCTAATGTCATTTTTTTGCTGACATAAAAATTCAATTATTTTTATTTTTTTTTTTACTTTTTTTTTTTGCACACCCACCAGGATCAAAGAGTATAGCACACTCAAATATGGATTTTTTATGCATAAAGCTAGAGTTCAACACAGAGATCGGATCTTTAAGCACAAATATGCAATCTTTTTTTTCAATATTATCGAATATATCAAATCTTTCTGCTCAAGGACCATTGCCTTTCTTCACAAATATCTTTATATACAAAGATTAAATCTTTCTAATATCATATGTTGCCCATATAACCAAGGTAGAAGTATTAGTCCTAACTCCTAAACTTATAAAGCTATATGTCTACACGTCTACACCTACTCACCTACAAACTCAATATTTGTGCGAAAATGCGATCTTAACACTGTTAGCTTGTTGTTGCTTATCAAAGCAGATTATAAGCTTATTGCATTTTGAAATAAAAACCTCAAAATATTCTTGACAGAATATCTGACTACTTGCTATCTAATTTTCTGGAAAAACTTTTGATGTCATATATAATGGAGCTTTTAAAAAATATTATAAGAACCATCATGCCATCAATTAAGCATGTCATCAAGAGATTCCGTAAAACTCCGTTTAAACTCACCAACTGATCATATATTCACATATTTGGATATATTTTTCTAACATGTTTAGCAGATATAAAAAGACCGCAAGAGATACTTTTCGTTCAGAAGTATTATTTCACCACTCGCATATGCCGTAATTCACAAATTTCAGAACTTTGGAGCTTAAAATTATATTGGCTTCAAAACTTTGTAACATACTTTAAAATATTCAAGTAAGAATGATTAATTCAACTTTCGAGTGTCTGCAAAAACACATGGAAATTACTCTTTAAGATGATTTCAAGGACACCATATGTTATTTTCTACCAATGCAAGTGTTTTTCATTTCACACTTTTTTCCTATTGCAGCTTTTTAAGATGGTTTCTTACTGAAACCACCAAGGTTCATCTTCCTATAGCCTATTCTAATGATTATCTCCTCTATTGTTAACTTGTGCCGCTGCATATACATACTCCCAACTAACCATATACTACAATGCAGACCGGTATACTAAATCAAGTACTTATTCGCCTACTGCAAGTCGATCTGCAACCAATTCTAACTTAACATGTATCGCTGCTTTCTGTATATACTGTTTGATCCAGAAAAATAACAGGATATAGGATAAGATTATAAACATTAGAAAAATATTAAATGAGTATACCCGAGAATACCATATTTGATATACATGTAAAATAATGTAATACCTTTGAGCCCATAAGGATTCATTGCCTTAAATTCAAACTCCTCAACACATCATATTCTTTTAGGTTGCTGTACAACAAATAATCAAATGTTAGTATGCCGAATTAGGAGATATGCTTATATATGACTCATTTAAAGTAAACATGATCCAATTTAGCCATTCATAAATGCAAGTATCAGATTAGAAACTTTAATACATGTCGAAATGGTTTGGGTCGGTTTAGGAAAGCAAGCCAATGCTGAAAACTGTTTGATAATAGAGAACGTTCCAATGATGATGTCTTGGCGCCCAACCACTGCAGAGAGAATTGAAATTCCAAGAACCGGCCATCTTATTTTTTCTGTAACGTTAATAAGCGCACACTTAGCTTGAATTTCAGGTTAAATATAGAACATAATAATAATAGAGTACTCAATGCAGCTTGTCACATAAAAGCAAAGATCAAGGAGGGGTAAACCACAAAGGTAACTGATTATCCACATATACGCAAATTTGAGTACCAACACCAGAGTACTCTAGGCGCCTAATGCAGCAGTGCTCAAAGTACCAAATGCTGGGGTATTTGTTGCTTCAAAGCTGGAGTAGTTGATCCAAAATCAGTTTGCTCCGTATAGACAACATTTGAAAGGTGGACCTAAAAAAATTTAAAGGAAAACAGTGATAAAATAATGTTGTTACTTTATTATACCATTATATCTGAATTGTAGTTAAAAAATAATAATAATAACAATAAATAAAAAGGGCGACCAGAACATCTAAAACACTTAAATGAGGACATGAGTTAAATTAGGACATGAGTACAATACCTTTGTCGCTTTATTGATGCGCTTAGTCTCCCGATTGAAATATATAAGCAACCACCGTGAACCATAATAAGGGTAATCTATGTCTAACTCATTACAAGCTCTGCTTTAATTGCATATTAGAGATCCATAACTAACCAAAACATATGGATCCCAAGGCCTTTGTGTGAGTCTGCTTCATGGTTCAAGCTAGTACCTAAACACCAGTATACCAAAGAAGTTAAATATTAAAATTACATAAAAAAGGGACATAACGCTGCAAAATGAACAAAAACAAAAAAAAAAAACATAGTGGATTATAGTGGATGTCCATAATTTTGAGATAGTATTAGTAAATTGCTAAAAAATATGATGATTGCGTTGATGATGGTTCATTTTTGAATCTATTGATCCTACACATTAAAATTTGAAAATGCTTACAATCTTTTAATGGATATACTTTTGTGTTGATCCATTTGGTTTAAGGTAATCCTCCAAGTAGGCTTCATATAACATCTCCTCAATGTGATACCTTTTTGCAATAACACAACAATAATTCGATTTTCTCACTAATTAATGGAAATTTAATTATAGCAGCTACTTCCTTTCACGAACATCAACATGAAAACCATTTAATTAGTAACAACTTTAATCATGATTTTGGATCATTGGCTACTTGTGCGATTTTTGAGGTCACATGACATTTAACATCAAATGTCCATTTTATGTTGCATTTCTGAACACCAGATTCCCATGATGTCAGCACCACCGCGAATGGTGTTCAGCCAGATTCCGTGTTAGCTGATGATGGAAAACACCATTCCTCTACAGACACAATGCAAGGAAACAAAGTTGACACACGTGGACATGTAAATGTTGAACATAGTGAAGATAATGCGGATATGGGTTCAGGTGATATAAATATGGAGGCTTCTATCTCAGAAGATGATGTAATGCGGGCGGGTGGTTTTGGTGCTAGAGATGATATAAGTAGTTTTCTTCCAGTTGCAAGTGATTCCACCGACTTTGAAGCTTCTTTACGTGAAGCTCGAGACTATGAAGAGCCACAAAAGATATCTTCAGATCGGGTTTAGGCTGGAAAGATATCTACGTGGTTTCATTATGGGCTTAAATGAATCATCATCAACTTGAATTAAAATAAATTCACCCAATAAGCCTGCAATGCATGGGAAGGTAGCTTCTGGTCCATTAGCAGTGGGAATGGCCCTTGGGGCATGGGAGTCACAAATCTGGCTATAGGTTCAACATCTTTTACTCTTATACCAAGTAATTCAAGGTGACTTTACAACCATCGAAAATCGAATTCAACCCATAGTTCGACATGTTGTTTCCAATAAGTTCCAGGTGACTTAACCCAGGTAACTCATCCCCAATAACTACAGCTATCTCATCCTCAATCCAATTTTCATCCCAATAAGTATTGGGTCTTTCATCCCTTTTTAGTATTTTTAGCAGGGGGCAATAACGTCTAAGTTTTTCAACAATCCTTGCAGAGATTACTGTACTCTGAAGGCTGAGTTCCCCAATAATGAAACTTTCTTGAAACATTTGAGCATGCTTTCATACAAATAGCCATCACAACATGCAACTTCAAGACGTCTTAGCTGACTTGATCTATTTGAAAAGCATAAACAATTATATAATGTAAGATCAATCGTGCTACTATTCAAGCTACTATATTCTATCAAATTCTGAAATCCAATGCAAAGAGATTAGATATCAAATCCATAGTGTCGTTCGACAATAATTACTCACAAAGTAACTCTAAATCACTGTGCATCCAGGTTTATACTAATCATAAATTTACAAAATATGTATTAAAATTAAGGTCTCGTACCTATCAGCAACATAGGTAGGAAGTCTATCATCATCAAAATTCACCATTGTCAAATCAATCAACTGGCCTTGGCTTTTGTCCACAGCATGCTTAAACGTCATACACAGTGGCTCTTGATATGATTCTGTAGAACCGTCCACATGAAAGATCCTAAATATAGAAGGGCCCTTGCAGATTTTACGCCAAGTGGTGCACACTTTCTAGGCATTTTGAAGCATGTCCATCACGCCAATTTTGAAAAGTATATTTGTCATTATATATGATGGGAGTTTCATCATGTCATTAGGATGTTATCAGGAATGAGGAAACTTTTAACATGGGAAAGATGTATGTTTACCCAGTTACCTATCATCAATACACTTGGTGTTCCAAGCTCTTTAAGTAATTTCTGCACATCAAAGCAGATATACAACAGAGTAAAACGCTATAAAGTAAAAAAAATGACGACCTGTGATTTAAATAAAGCATTCCATACCATTTAATAACTCGTAGATCAATATGAAGTTGTTGCGAGGCATCCTCATCAAAAGCACCACCAAAATATGATATAAATAAATTAACCGCCTGCATAAGAGGACATGTACAGTTAACAAACTTATGAGCAAATACTAATCCAATAAACCCTTGAAAATCAGAAGATTTCATCAAAAATGAACTTGAAGGCACATGCTACATTGGCTTTGCTACCATGACAATTCAGACATTGCTAATTCTCATATAGAATAAAGATGAAAGCAAATGTTAGTCATCTAAAGTTTAAAAATTATAGGGATCTAATTTTTTTAAATGTGAAAGTGGGAAGTAGACCTTGGAACACTCCAACCCTTTGTATGGTGGAAGTGTGAGTGAAAGGAGCGTATGCTATATCCGAAAGGTTGTCAAGAAGCAGTCCATGCACCACAGGCAGTTACATCACAATCTATTGGTGCAATTAGTATAATGACATGATAATGAATATATATCAGATGTTAAATACTTTTTGTCGATTAACATGATTTAATATCTTTTAGAATTTGCAGTATCATACCTCATACCTCTTACATCTGACATTTGGATTAATTAAACAAGAGAATGTTACCAGTTTGCCAAGTATAATGAGATTAAGCTCATGATGCAAATCAAATAATGTTATGCTAGCAATCCTGTGAGAAGCATTTAAAACATAAATTTTTTTTTGAGATGTCTACCAAACTCTCTATACCACAGAGCAAAAGTTGAGGAACAAAGAGTCGTAGGGTTTTTCTTTTTGTGAAACAGTAAGTTGTTTATTGATATGGAGAGTTCTAATGATTACCTAATATGAGATTTAGGGTTTGTTATTTAGAAGCCTGTATGAATATATGAAATTTAAAAATAGTAGATTAGAAGCAAATGGGCCATTAGTATGTTTTAAGTTAGGGGACATTCTTTATACATGTATTTTTGGAAGATATATTTCAAAAAACTGGTTTGGTCTATTGGTTAGGGGCTTCATTTATATATTTGAGGATTAAGGTTCGAATCTTATGCATGTAAGATTTTTAATTATTTTCGAAAATTTTAAATTATTTGAGCATTAATTTCGGATATTTAAGAATAATTAATTTAAAAAATCAGATTTATTTATAAAGTTGCTTACATGGCCAAAATGTGTGATGACATGGCACATAATGAATTACTTGGCAATGAGGTGGCGTTTATGTGGCATTATCTACGTGTAACGCCTCCTGTTATATATAATATAGAGATATATAACGTAAAGTTTAATAATAATAATAGTAGTTTGAAATAAAATGAAACGTCGTGATGTGATATCGTAAAATGAAAAGAAAAAATAAAAAATAAAAATGTTAATTATAGTATATGGCCCTTGTCCTTTCCAAGTTTTTACACTTTTTACCCTAACGGCATTAACGTTACACCGTTAGTCCAAAGTTAAATATATTTACGTTTTACGTCCAAAACTTCATAATTTTTACACTTTTCATCCAAAAGTTTATAAAATTAGTTTTTCATCCTCAAGTTTGTAAAATGACAGTTTTTACCTCAACTTTATAAAATTGACACTTTTAACCTGAAATTTATAAAATTTGCAAATTTAGTCCAAAATTCACCAAATTTGAAACTTAGTGTTTTTATTTCTTAAATAAGTTAAAAATAGCTTATTGAACTTTCCAAAACTGCTTATTTGTCGAAAAAGCTTATTTGTGGCTTAATGGGCTTTTAAACGAGGAAACTAAGGCCCGTTAAGCATTTTAAATCCAATGGGCTTACAAAAGTTTTGGACTTGGTTTTGGGCTTATCTTAGGGGTACTAAAAATGTTACAAAACAGCTTATTACAACAGCTTATACGTTTGGCTTATTTTTGACTGATTGGGCTTTAAGGCCCAATCGGTATTTATTTGTTTCCAAAACCGGTTTCAAGGTCGATACACTTTGCCTTATTTACTATGTCGAGACGTGAGTATTATTATAAAAGTTCTATACGAAAATGATAGCTTGCTTGTTGGTCTAACAGGTTATGAATTAAAATGGTAGGCTCGTTACGTGGAATTTAAAGATATACGTTCGTTTCATGGGTTGCATGGAACGAGTTTTTAAGTAACAAAAAAAAGACTTAGATTATTTTTAAGGATTTTCACGACGTGTTGTTATACGTTAGAAAGGTATCCAAAAATAGTTTATACGTAACTTTTAAGGTTCAAATCTTTATATAACTTGATTACTAAGGTAGTAAACATATAGATGAAAGTATAATACGTAGGTGTTGTTTATTTAGATTACGAGTAATAAGGTGTAAGTGAAAGTGATTTACACGTACAAATCAAAGAATGCGTTTTAAGTAAGAATGGAAAAAGGTCGTGTGAGACTTACTACACCAAAATGGTGGGGTAAAACGAAACGTAGAGTCGAGGGAAGGGTAGTACGAGAGTGTAGCGTGAGTGTTGACTCGACCAAGGTTCACAAACAACGATTTGTTCCTCCTAAACACCACACGATTGCCTTGAAATCCTACCCAAGCAATTCGAACTAGGAACTAGAACTAAGGACTTTGTATTTTGTAAGTTTTGATTTGCATGTAAGTGGAAAACGAGTGCATGCATGCATGGCGTATAAATATGAAATCTTGTGTATCCTAGTGACCAAAATTAATGAGATGGGATGTTTACGCGTTTACCTAAAGTCTTGAAAGTGTAAGAAGTAACATGTTTTCCTCTTTTGTTTCTAGCTTGTCGACATGCTATCTAGTTCAAAAAAACGTGGGACTTCAAATATAAAAATGGTTTGTACTTGTAGTTTCTCTTTTAAAAATAAGCTAGTACCTTGCCTAAGATCATAAAATATACATGTGTGTGTGCATGAAAAGAGGGAGTACTCTTTGTGTTTGAATAATATGTCGACTACCATTTCTTTTGTGTACACGATTTGAAAATCGTGTATGACTTGGTGACAATTGATCAAATGCAACATTTAAACATGATATTGTGTTTAGAAATATTTTTAGGACTTCATAGAAACAAACGGGGTTCAAAACGGTTTAGTTTTGGATTAGTTGAAATTGTATGAAATCGTTTTTGGACAAGATACTTTGCCTAGTAAAAACGTAGTTAAACTCGACATGGGAAGCTAAAAATCGACACACTCAAAGTTGGCTTGTGTCACAACTCGTAATTTCAGGTCCTTTTTCAAACGTCTAAATTTCATTATTCATTTCGGGAAGTTACTATTCATCAGTTACTATTCACCAATCACTATTTATCATTTTACTATTCATCATTTTCGAAGTCAGTTTGAGATTCCGAGAAGTGTTTCAAAATTTTACTATTCACATAACACTATTCATTTATGGAGGGAAAACACTATTCACTTTCGTCATTCATTTCATCATAAATCTAGTTTATGGGTATTAAATTCGCGTAACCAGTTAGGTTTAGCTGCGAATACATGCATCATCAGTAGGAAACGTCATATAGACTGGAGTAGTCTACATATTATCAGTAATATCATCAACACTTTAGATCATGCACGGATATGCATTATTTCCATTTACGTATGCTTAATTTGTAATTAACGTTACCACTCAGTTTTACTACTAACATATACCCGACACTCCCGACTACGATCCTAATATATTTTCATACTCATTATAATAATATAAAATTTATATTATTAAATTACCCGGTGTTTTGAAACAATTTGCTATATTTTCCGGTAAACGCCTAAAATATCATCGGATCACGATATCTCAACACGACAATTATTTTAACACCCGATTCTCATCAGGAATGTAATTTCATGATTTTTACAACTTCGTCATATTTTATTTCAACTCGTCACGATTTATTTTTAGTTAATTCGGTACCCAATAACACATTATACTAGCCAAAATCTACCTAAATAACACCTAAAGTCAAATGTTACTTACATACTCATCCACCCCATCTCCATTTCCACGCCTCCCCCATTTCAATCACTTACACAATTGAAAAACTTTACTTACTACATTTATGGATAGTCCTTTTTGTCTTTGAATTATCTACACCTATAATCTTATTTCCTCATTTCACACTTTGATAATACAAAACAACTAGCAAAAATATATTTCTCTTTCTCTCCTTCTATCATAATCAGCCACACCACAAGAACAAGGAAGAAACCAAGATTTTTCAAGAATCAAGTGTCTAAACAAGTATTAGTATTAATCTAGTTAAGGTTTTGAAATAAAAACCTCAAGATTATTAAGTTTTCTTACCCAAAAAACATCAAATCTTCAAGTTGCGGTTAGAGATCGCGCCTCATTTCAGTGTATCCACTTTTGTCATCGTAGTTATCGCACCAGGTGAGTCATAGCCCCTACTCTTTCAATTGTTTTGGTAAACTCTTTGGGGGAGAATACATGCTCGTTTTTATCTAAATGTATACTTGATTTAATTGATTATGCTACATGTTTAATCAAACATTTATTTGCTCCAGTTATGAATTCGTTACTCAATCGAATGTAGTGTATATTCATTTTCATCACACTTAATCCTTTTTAACTTTGGAGCCAAGCCTTTTCCATTATCATGCACACTTAACCGAATGAACCGGCTCCACCACTATGTACATACATGACTGAATGAACGGGTCACATAACCGAATGAACGGGTCACATAACCGAATGTACGTGTCACATAACCGAATGTACGGGTAACATAACCGAATGAATTGGTCACGTAGCCAAATGTATTGGTCGAATTTCACTTATCTTTGAATCTTGGTCCACATATTACTTTTGTTTACATAAACCAAATCATATTTGGCAGTGGGTCGTAAACACACAGGTTACAAGTCTCTTATGGCGGGACTTGGAACTAAGTGGATTTACGATGCCTTTGCTGGGAAATCTTCATTCATATGCATAACAATTCTTTTCCACAAGACTCTACGAACTCACCAACCTCGTGTTGACACTTTAGCATGTATTTTCAGGTATTAAGCAATGGCACGCTACTGGAGGTTTTGGCAGGGCATGACATGGTCATAAAAGACTCTGATTATTCATTTGGGGACCGGTTTTAACTATTTTAAAGGCCTACTTCCGCACTACTTTTAAAAATGTAAATTCAACATTTTTGATTAAACTATTTTATTCTAAATGATTGAAGTTAAAACTACTTTTGTACTTGTGTTGATATACCAATTGAGTTACACCCCAGCTACATGTGTGCTTCAGCTGGACCCGATTTTGGGGGTGTGACAGATTGGTATCAGAGCTTTGGCTATAGAGAACTGAGTGTTTTTAAAACCTAGACTATAGCTACTTTCACGAAAACTTAACCCTATGACCGCCGCGTGCCTGCCTGCCAAGCTGATGTCTCATTGGTAGTTGTTGCTGACTTATGTGATGAGATTTGTATGTCATTATTAGATATATCATACTCATTTATTCTAGTTGATTACCATAATTGTCTTCCCTATTAGTATGCTTGCATAACTTATGCGTCTCATGTTACACTTTCTCCTTGCATAGTTTCATCATTCGACCTCGAGTTTAGTCACTTGCCTTAGTCTTTCAGAACGTCTTTGTATTTGTGAAGGACATAGTTTTAGTATAACTGAACTGAGTATTTCAAAATTCATGGAACCTCGGTGGAATATAGACTGGTCATCTACATTCGACCCGGGATAGTGGGATATAGGCTGACCACCTATGTCTGACTCAGAGATGAATTTTGCAACACTGAGAATGTTTATAATAAAATTTTGTCTGGATTGAATTCTCTACCCAATTTCCAAATGTTTCATTTTACATCACAATATTCACTTTCATCACAATCTCATTATGTCGCAGCTATCACAGTCTTTTCCCTTCTCACCATCATTATCATTTCTCTTCCCCATGAAATATATATAAGGAATTAGCTAACCCTCTATAGAATCCTATGTCACTCATCCCTCACTACTCCCAATATTGATAAGTGGATATTATTAATGACCTCCCTAGGAAAGACTTTGCATACCATATATGAGGAGGATCCCTCAGTACATTAATAACATTCAAAACTCAACAGAAACCTCAAGATATCGCAAAACTATTTGAACCACTATCACTGGCCTGATCACCAAAATTCTATTATCTAGAAAGTATTGGCTTGACTGAATTATAAGATTCGTTTAGATATGAGTGCTCACTAAGCAACACTATAGAGATAGATCCAACCTTCTATCCAAGACTATAGAACCTTCAATTAAACATGATCTCACCAATAGACATTATTCAAACCTGTTAGACATTTATGCATTTGTGCAGACATACCTACCTGGCTATTTTATCCTCTTAATACTTTCACTTTAAAATGGATGTTTTCTCCAAACTACAATTATGCAAAACATATATCTGGTAAGAAATACTTTTCTGAGGCACTTATTTTGACAAGCAAAATCCTTTTGGTTAATCCTTTACAAAACTATTGGATGTTAAGAAAATTTAAACATCAATCTTTAGTAAATCATACTATCCACCTTATGTTGAAAATAGTCCTATCTTGCATAACTTCTAAATTTTGAAACATCAAGAAAAATGTTACTTAGAAAGCCGTTTGCTTAAAGTTGTAAATTTATTTATTCAGGGAAGGTTTATGAACAAAGCACACGATCTCAAAACAAACTTTGAAAAATCAATCACTATATTACATCACTTATATATTTAGGAGTTTGTGAATTGACGACATAGAGCTTGGGAAAAATCTTAGTAATGGAGACTAAGCACCGTAGGTGGAGAGAGACTCGACTCATGACATTCCTGCGGAGGAATCACAACCTCATCCTAATCTATTCTTTCCAATAACACCCTTTGACAGACTTAACCTTGTATGTCTTTCAAACAAGATTCATGTTACCCATTTCAATCATTCCTAATAGAGAAATTTGATTCACCTCAAACTCCTAGCAATTTCATTAAGATTCCTTTGGAACCACACCACCTATTGTAATACTCCGTAAAATCCCAGGTCATTTATTAATGCTAATTATCGATACTATTCTAAACTAAGCCATTTTGCGGGCTAATTTGAAATTTTTATTGAGACACCGTTTGTTTGGCACCCGATTATTTTTGGTCACCGTTTGTTTGACACCCGATTATATTTTGTCACATGATATCACCCGATTGTCACTCTTGGATGTCACCCAATGAGGTTAACACCGGTAACTCCCACTTGCGACCTGACACCCTAATTGGCCACCGATATATTATTATTATATATGTGACGAAATATATATTAATTACTACAAACTATTATCACTATGTATATATAAGTATATATATATACGTATGACGACACCATTTATATTTTCATGGTTTTCACGAACCGACACCGATACCGAAACTAAAGTTACGAACGATCTAGTCACCGACACCCTATTCTTTGTTTGGGCCGTATATCACCATAAGCCCAAAGCTACCCTTTCTTTTACCCCACTGCTGGGCCGAGCACTACTTCAAGCCCACCACACCAAATACATTTTCATTTTGAATACATTTGGGCCTTGGGATCTCAAGCCCATGTGGCTGTTTATTTCTTTGCACTTCATGCGAACTCAAACGAACAAGGATAAGGGCAACATGAATATACACGTTTTATTTCCTTGGTTCCCTTCAAGCTCGACATTAAGCATGCAATCTCCCTTTGACTTTGTTTCTTGCGACAAGGAGCCACCATTTGGAGCCGTCAACCCTTTGAGTAACAACATTACACACTAAAACTCTTAAACCACTAAGTAATATGTTTCTTAAACTCCTAACACAAACAATAAACAAGATTTTTAAGGGACACACATGGCCTAAAACTCTCTAAGTCCTAGCATTAAAATATGATTGTAGCCTTCAACTCTTACAACTCGACAAGACCATACGAGTGAAACTTAGACAACATTGTCGAGAGATGAATGACCACACGGATGGTGTTGTATCACATGGAGACCATTCGAACCACCAAAACCATCCTATACAAACCACATTTAATGCATTTCCTCACACTTGCAAGAATCCACAAGAACTCATATCACAAAACTCTTCTTTCTCATTTGCTGTCGAGACCAAGGAAGGCGTACGAGTAAGGTTTTGGGTTAGGAAGGAGTTGGGTAACTATTTTTGGATAAGGGATCGTTAGACGAAGAGGGTACAACGTTTGCTTGTTCTCGTTTGCTCTTATCACACGAACTCTTCACCACCATTTTGGTGTTGTAAGTTATTATCACCCTTTTCAATCCGTACTTTACTCCATTCATGCATATCACGTATAGTCTTCACACGACACACATTATTATCTAATTACATTTTTTCGTTATACTTATAACAATATGTTAGCACCTACCTCGACACCACTAAGAAAGGCCTCGCCATTTCGTTTTCACACGTATGGTACATGTATATATTTCGACACTCTAATTCTTTGACTCACACTTAACCAAACCAACGTAACATGAAAACTATACACGATCGTATACTACGTAAACAAAGCCAAAACCAAATCCTAGTTGAGCTATGTTTTCAGGCAAGTAAAATGCCACTTGGGCCTACATTGGGCTAACGAGCCCATTAAATTTTTCAAAAGAGATTTTCAGTTGGAAATTTGGAAAAATATAGCGGGAGCATAAAACTAATTTTCGAAGATTTTATAAGTTGTAAACACTACTTTTATTGTACCAAAGAGTTTGTTTTTCAAAAACTTAATCAAGGACTATTTTTGCAAAAAGTCGCGTTAAAGGACTAAAAGTGACAAATCATGAAAACTTTCGGACTAAATAAACACTATTAATTTCTAATAGAAGTTGAGGGTAAAAACTGTAAATTTCAAAAGTTTGAGGAATAAAGTGTAAAAAGTACAAAAAAGACTAAAAAGTAATTATTTTTGACCAAGGGGTAAAAAGTGTACTTTTATTATAGTCAAGGGTTAATTATGACACAAATACTTATTAATTTATTTATTTTGTAATCTTGTATATATAAATAAATATATGGTAACTTTTAAAATAAATAGATATTTTTACTAAAAATATTTAATTATAAATATTTTTAGTAAACGATATTATTTTCACAAATGAATTAACATTTATTGAACACCGGTTCGTAACAACGATACAAATAACTACGTAAAGTTATTTTGGAATATGTTAAGACACCCGAATGGATATCACCGTACACGAGACATGTCATATGTCATTTACTAATCGAATCTAAGACACCGATGACAATATATATATATAGGTCGCAAGTCGGAGGAATTTCATTGCTAGACGTAGCAGTACACCATCACTTTTGAGCACCGTTGTGATTCACACACACCTGTCAGGTGAGTTCATGGTCCCACATTTTTAATTGTTTTTAAACCCCGTGGGGAGATCCATGCTATAAATCGAACACAAGTATTTTCTGTATGCTGTTATCACCTGATATTGCCTAAGTTGACACCTGTGCTACAAGTCCCTCATATCACGAACCTTAATCACTTGCGAATGAGCGTGAATATAGTTGATAGATCTATTGGAATGGCAACCCACCTCTGTCAAGGTGATCACTTGGCAGGAGGTGTGCTATATTCAAGGTACTATGGAAATTTGGCACATTTCCTGTCACCGAGGGCCCTTTGTCATTTACATCCTCTGTGGTGTAGGTGATTGTTATTATCTTTATGATATGTCGAATCGATGTTAAGGCTTGCGTTTCGTGAGGCTTAGGAGCAATATTTCACCAGTTTAGTCAAGACCTGTCTATCTTGGCTTGTTTATTTCAAATGCTTGACTTATGTTCACACTATTACTATTTAAACTACTATGGATTCACTCAACCTTTGTGTTGACTTTTTTAAGCATGTTTATCTCAGGAAATTAGCAGGCATGGTGGCACGGAGCTGGCAAAAGGGCACACAGGACCTCCCTTGTTATTTCAATAATGATATCATTCTTTTCAAACTCATCACTTCTTTTGCGAAACTATTAACATTTTGGAAAAATGTTTGTAACTCTGACTATTTGAGTTCTCATGGAATGATATTGACTATCGTTTGAATTGTTTTCTATGAATGTGACTGTGTACTAAACTGTAATGACCCCGATTAGACTTCTGCTGCTTATCAAAATTTCAAGGTGTTACAGATTGGCATCAGAGCCATGGTTATCGAGAACCAAATGATTTTTCAAAACATTGGACTATAACCTCACAGGAATTCTAAACAAACTATTTATCACCAAAGTGCCCTTCGTGCCAGCGCTTGCCAACGTTATGTTTTAAGGTTTGATTTTTAGCACCCATTGCATTTAGTTCACTATGACACTATAATCACTGTGCATGTAGCATTATGTAGACTAAATGACTTATATTACTACTATTTTTGGGATATTACAGTACCATGTCACCCCCGGTTATTATTTTGTCCGACAGTGACGACGTCGTGCCGGCATCATCCACCTACCCTACCATTGACCTATCTGACTATGACACCCATGACACCCGAGACACCCATGATTCTGACCATGACACCCAACCTGTATCACCTGCCATACCATCTCCTGTTCCATCTGGAGACCCATCTGCTGATACTGAGCCCTTTGAGGAGGGTGAGGTTGCTTCTACACCTATTGATTCTTTTGCTATTCAGCCTCTTTTTCGTCCTGTCTGTGGACCTATGACACAGGGGCAGTACCTTTATGATCAGTACCTGACGTCTCAGCAGTTTCTTGCTGCTGATGACCGTCCTACACCACCTGCTAGTCACCACACCGGTTCAGATGCTGATGACGAGTCTTCTGACTCCGATACTTCTGACACTGCTGCTTCTATTCCACCACCATCCCCGCCTGCACCGATTCGTCGGCGCAAGCGAGTGAGGATTCTTGAGCCCTATGAGCCTGAGCCTTTCGGAGAGTTGTTTCGATATCATGAGGGAGATTTTACCCGCAAATGCACGGCTCGAAAACGAGTCTGTATTTTGCCTGCTTCTACTGTTACACCACCTGTACCTACACCTGTACCATCACCCACATCTGTCCTACCACCTGTTTCTATGCCAGAGATGACACCTGTGGCATCACCAACACCTTCACCATCACCCGTATCACCCCCACCTGAGCCTCATCCTTACATGCTACCTACTTACACCGCACCTCACTCTTCTGAGGTTTTGCCACCTATGCCACCACCTACAGTTTTCTACTCTCAGACTACTACCGTACCGATACCATCACCTACTTCATCACCTGTTCCATCACCATCACCTGTTCCCATTGAGACCCCCACCTCACCTGGCATTCATAGATTGGTTGATGCCCGTCGATGGTCGTTCTTGTTGGATTACATTCGTAGATGGAGGTTGGTTGAGGGATCGCCTAGGGCTGCTGAGCTTGGAGATGGCTCTTCAGCAGTGTTACCGGTCACTGGAGAGCCGATACACCATACTATCCCTCTTTTGGCTGCTAGGTTAGTTAGACATGAGGATCGTCTTGATGAGCTGTTGGGAGTTATTGAGGATATATCCTTGGAGAGGATAGAGGGTATGCAGGAGGAGGTCGAGAACCTCGTAGTACATAGGACAACCTTAGAGATGGTATTTGAGATGATGGGGACAGAGATCGAGGAGGCACAGGATACCATTACCGAGTTTGGTCATTGACTAGATGTTCAGAGGCATGAGTTAGAGGATTTGAGAGCGATAGCGATCATCACGCAGCAGATGCTGGAGCATCAGACACAGGAGTTGGCCGCGTCTAGTGCCACCATCCACACTCTTTCAGCCACTATTGAGGAGATTCAGGCCCGTGAGAGATCCAGGGATTTGGAGATGTTAGAGATGATCAGGATCATCAGAGAGCTGGAGAAGAGATCAAGAGGCGCACCCGGACCTTCATAGATCTATGACATATCATTACATTCAGAGACATCTTAACTTGCCGCCTGTGGCATTAATAATGTTGTATCTTATTGTTTTGTAACAAAGAATTCAAAATTATTAAAACTTTATGTTGGTTATGATTGTACTGTATTGATATTGATTTATGATGTTCTAGTTGTCTGATCTTTTATTATGCTCCCATATTGAGATTCATATTATAATTTCCATGTGTGTTGTTGCATGTTGTGATGATTATTTATGAATGATATGGTTTATGTTGATGTATGTATTCATGGTGTGGTTGTGATATGTACTTTGTGATGATCTCGACTATTATGAGTTTGGTTGCATTATTTCTCTTGTTATTGATTGATGTTTGGGATTTGTACTTATACACTTGCAATTTTATAGAGTTATGGCCCCAAGGAAAACCGCTACTGCTACTTCGTCACCCGCTATGACCCAGGCTGCTATCAGAAAGTTGGTTGCCGACAGTGTTGCTGCAGCTTTGGAAGAGTAGGCTGCCACAATGGCACGAACTAGTAGCAATAATCGAGCCACTGCAGAAAGCGAGTCTGCTGCGACTTGGAAGTGTACCTATAAGGACTTCATAGCTTGTAAACCATCTCACTTCAAAGGGACTGAAGGAGTGACAGAGCTTGCTCGATGGTTTGAGCGAACTGAGACTGTGTTTGTGAGGAGCGGTTGTGCCACTGAAAGCAGAGTCTCGTTTGCTACTGGAACATTGTTGGAGGATGCGTTGTCTTGGTGGAACGCAACTGCTCAGAAGATAGGTGTGGAGGAGGCCTATCAGATCACCTGGGCTGACTTTAAGGAGAAGATGTTGAAAAAGTTCTGCCCTAGAGGCGAGATCAAGAAGCTAGAAGATGAGTTTCACACGTTGGTTGTAAAAGGAAATGATCTCAGGGCTTATGATAGGAGATTTCAGGAGCTTGCCACACTTTTCCCTTCCAAGGTTCCCGATTTGGAAAAGTTGTTGGAGAGGTACATTGAGGGATTACCCAGGAGCATTGAGGGAAACGTCACCTTGTCGAAGCCTCAATCTTTGGAAGAAGCAATGACTATTGCCCAAAGACTGCTAGACCGGGAGATTAAGCGTAACTCTGCTCAGGGGAACAACGATCACAAAAGGAAGTTTGATGATCGAAGGGCAAACAACAACAACAACAACAACAACAACAACAACAACAACAACAACAACAACAACAACAGCAACAACAGCAACAACAACAACAATCGTAACCCCAACCGTAACTATCACCATGACAGAAACACCCACCACAATCAACAGAACCGACGACAGGAAGCTGTCAGAGCTTATGTCGCTGCACCAGTTAAGGATGCTAGGTATGCTGGACCTCTTCCATTCTGTGACAAGTGTAAGATGCATCACACTGGACCCTGCTATGCTAAGTGTGGGAAATGTTCAAGGACTGGACATAAGACACAAGATTGCAAGGCTACAGGAGCTAACTTGCAACCCGTGGCTGCAGTATGCCATGCTTGTGGAGAGAAAGGACACTACAGGCGTCAGTGCCCAAATAAGGACAACAATGCACGTGGGAGAGCATACGTGCTGGGAGATGGAAATGTCCAGCAAGATCCGAACGTAGTCACGGGTACGTTCTTTTTAAACAACCGCCTCATTAAAATTTTATTTGATTCCGGAACCGACCAAAGTTTCGTATCTATTTCTCTTGCACCCCTACTTAATATTACACCAACCAAACTAGACACCACATATGAGATTGAACTAGCCAATGGAAAGCTAGTAAGTACTAACACTATACTCCGAGGTTGCACCCTACGACTACTAGACACCCCATTTGACATTGACCTTATGCCTATTAGACTTGGTAGTTTCGACGTCGTTGTAGGAATGGATTGGTTATCCAAGAACCGCGCTAAGATCATTTGTGACGAAAAGGTCGTTCACATCCCTCTGAATAACAAAACCCTGATTGTTCGCGGAGAGCGAAGTAAGACACGTCTGAGCATCGTTTCTTGCATCAAAGTTGTGAAGTACATCGAACGAGGATGTCAAGTCTTTTTAGCTCAAGTCACCGAGAAGAAGTCGGAAGAGAATCGACTCGAGGATGTGCCAGTAGTCGGAAACTTTCCAGAAGTTTTCCCTGAGGACTTGCCTGGCCTTCCACCAACTCGTCAAGTGGAATTTCAAATTGACTTGATGCCAGGAGCAGCACCCGTAGCACGAGCACCCTATAGGCTAGCACCGTCGAAAATGAAGGAGTTATCTGGGCAATTGCAGGAATTGTCAGATAAAGGATTTATTCGCCCAAGTTCATCACCGTGGGGAGCCCCGGTGTTGTTTGTAAAGAAGAAGGATGGAACCTTCAGGATGTGTATCGATTATTGTGAGTTGAACAAACTTACGGTGAAGAATCGATATCCGTTGCCAAGGATTGAAGATTTGTTTGATCAACTGCAAGGATCGAGTGTCTACTCGAAGATTGACTTGAGATCGGGTTATCACCAACTGAGAGTTAGGGAAGAAGACATCCCTAAGACGGCTTTCAGGACAAGATACGGTCACTACGAATTCCAAGTAATGCCATTCGGTCTAACAAATGCACCCGCTGTATTTATGGACTTAATGAACCGAGTGTGCAAACCCTATTTGGATAAGTTTGTGGTTGTATTCATCGATGATATCCTTATTTATTCACGTAGTAAGGAAGAGCACGCAGAACACTTAAAGGCTATACTAACACTGCTCAGAGAAGAGAAATTATACGCCAAATTTTCCAAGTGTGATTTTTGGATTGAGAAAGTACAATTTCTTGGGCATGTTATCGACAGCAAAGGTATTCATGTTGATCCCGCCAAGATCGAAGCTGTTAAAAATTGGGCGTCACCTACGAGTCCTACTGAGATACGCCAATTTTTAGGTCTTGCCGGATACTATCAGAGATTTATTGAAGGTTTTTCAAGGATTGCTAAACCTTTGACTGAGCTAACACAGAAGAAGAAGAAGTTTGACTGGGGAGAGGAACAAGAATAGTGCTTCAGTTCTTGAAACAGAAGCTTTGTGAAGCACCGATATTAGCACTACCCGAAGGAAGTGAGGACTTCGTGGTATATTGTGAAGCATCAATCCAAGGTTTGGGTGCCGTATTGATGCAAAGACTTAAAGTAATCGCCTACGCTTCTAGACAACTTAAACCCCGCGAGGAGAACTACACTACTCATGATCTAGAATTAGGAGCAGTGGTATTCGCTCTTAAGATCTGGAGACACTACCTATATGGAACCAAGTGTACGGTCTTCACCGATCACAAGAGTCTTCAGCACATTTTAGATCAAAAGGAGTTGAACATGAGGCAACGTCGATGGCTAGAGTTACTAAGTGACTATGATTGTGAGATTCGATATCACCCGGGGAAGGCAAACGTTGTAGCAGCTGCCTTGAGTCGAAAGGAATGACTTAGACCCCTCAGAGTTAGATCATTGGGTATGACAATTAGATCACCACTTCCGTCTCAAATTCTTGAAGTTCAAGCTGAGGCCCTTAAAGAAGATAATAGACCGCACGAGAAGATTTACGGCATGCCAGAAAGCACGAATGGATTTGTCAAGAAACCAGATGGAAGGCTGTGTTTCAAGGACAGAAGTTGGATTCCATTGTATGGAGGAATACGAGACCTCATCATGCATGAGTCTCATAAGTCTAAATATTCCATTCATCCTGGTTCGGACAAGATGTATCATGATCTAAAGGAGTTGTATTGGTGGCCAAACATGAAAGCTGACATTGCAGAGTATGTCGGTAAGTGTTTGACCTGCTCAAGAGTAAAGGCTGAACATCAAAAACCATCCGGTCTTTTGATTCAACCCGAGCTACCAATGTGGAAATGGGAAAGAATTACAATGGATTTCATAACAAAATTACCCAAGACATCGAGTGGGTTGGACACTATTTGGGTTATTGTCGATCATCTCACGAAGTCAGCGCACTTCTTGCCAATCAAAGAGACTGATGATATGGACGTTCTTGCACGCTTATACCTAAAGGAGATAGTTTCCCGGCATGGAGTGCCGATTTCTATTATCTCCGACCGAGACAGTCGTTTCACGTCTAACTTTTTGCGATCTTTACAGAAAGCCTTGGGAACTAAGTTAGATATGAGTACCGCTTACCATCCACAGACTGATGGTCAAAGTGAAAGGACTATACAGACCCTAGAGGACATGCTTAGGGCATGTGTGATTGATTTTGGAAAAGGCTGGGATAAACACCTACCGTTAGCAGAATTCTCATATAACAACAGTTATCACGCTAGTATTAAGGCTGCACCGTTTGAAGCACTTTATGGAAGAAAGTGTAGATCACCAGTTTGTTGGGCTGAGATTGGAGATGTACAACTCTCAGGTCCCGAGTTGATTCTTGAAACCACTGAGAAAATAGTAAAGATTAGGCAACGATTACAAGCCGCCAGGGATCGGCAAAAGAGTTATGCTGATGTGCGAAGGAAACCAATAGAGTTTCAAGTTGGAGACAAGGTCATGCTTAAGGTATCACCTTGGAAAGGGATGATTAGGTTTGGAAAACGTGGAAAGTTAAACCCAAGATACGTTGGACCCTTCGAGATCATTGAAAGGATCGGTCCCGTGGCATACAAACTTGAATTACCTGAGGAACTCAGTAGAGTACACAACACCTTCCACATGTCAAATTTGAAAAAGTGTTTATCGGATGAAACCCTTGTGATTCCGTTGAGGAGATCAGAATCGACGTGATGAGTGCTCAAACACTCATCATTTTTGGTCAAATCTGAACTGCAAAACATACAAAAACACTCAGAAATGCATCAAAATACTAAGAATATTTCAAAATTGTGTTTTATATGTTTTAGATGCAAAAAGAGTAAAAACAAATGAAAAACGTACAAAGTTTGCAAAATTGGCAGTTTCAGTCCCCCGACTTTCAAAAATTGACAAAAATAGTCCATGAGCCCTTATTTTAAAAGAAAAGTCACCAAAGGTCCTTTTGAAATCATAAGTTGTCATATTTTGTCCTTTTGTGAAAAATTGGAAAAGTTTTGAGAATTTACATTTTGGTCCCTGGAGTTTCAGAAATTGACAGATTTGGTCCCTGGTGGGAAATTTTTGGAAGAAAAATCATTATTTGTCCTTGGAAAATCACAAGTGTCAAATTTAGTCCTTAAAATGAAATTTTGAAGAAGTTTGCAATTTAGTCCCTGAAGTTTCACTTGGTAGTTTTAGTCCCTGAAGGACCAAAAATGGAAAATTGCAAATTATATCCTTGGACTACGAAAACTTGGCATGTTTCATCCTTACTTGTACTGTGGGAATATGGCAAAACAGCCCCTTGCATTTTCAGAAATTACGTTTTAGGTCCTTGTGATTTACAACTACAAAACAATTTGGACCCTTTGTTATTACCCATCCCAAATCAAATCCAATACCTAATCCAATACCCAGGCCCAACAAAAACCAGCCAAACCCCACTCCCTGTAATATCCCCACCTCGTTGACCAGGTCAAACAACCACCCCTAACCTTCCTTTTCCCTCCACCATTAACACCCCAAATTACCAGGAATCTTGTCCACCCCCCTCCTCCATTTTTCAACCAAACACTCAACCTCACCCATACATCCCCCCTCTTCTATTAATGCACCAACCAACCTCACCCACTTCACTAAACCTGCCAAGTGCAAATTTCCCGCCAAAACAACAATCAAAGGCCAGGATCATTTTGGCTCATCCAATGGCCCAAATTAGAAGTGGGAAAAGCTCTGAAGTCCTCCTCAGTCTATAAAAGTCAAGAAAAACAGAAAGAGAAGGAGTTAGTTAGCCTAAGTAGTTTTAGTGTAGTTTAGGTAAATCGTTTTTATGTAATTTTCATCTTTAGTTATAAAATTCAGTTTAAATAGATTGTATTCAGTATTTGCAGTGTACCCTCATCAATTTTTAATATCAAGTTTAGTTATTCTCAGTGTAATTCTCATTTTGGCAGAAATCTCTCAAAAATCCATTTTAGCTTGGTAAATTATTTAAACTAGTTGTTTACTGTTCCTTTGAGCTTATTATAGCTTATTCATAAGCTTTGTTAGGTATTTTGATCATTGGGGGTCAGTTTTTACTTAGTTGGCATAAAAATCTCAAAAATATTATATAAATAAAAAATCACTGTGTGACTAAGATTGAGGCATGGATTATGGTTGATTCTGGTTTGGTATGGTTTTGAAGCTTTGTGGATAGCTTTAGATGTGATTGGTGTGCCTTGGTTCTCAGTTGATCACTTGGTCTCCACTTTGTAAGCCTTTTGTTCATATTAATACTTTACTGTGTTAGTTCCTTAATTACTTGAATCTCTGTGTCTTTATGCTTCATTGTTATTGTTATTTGATAATACAGCTTGAAAGTTGGTGTTTGTGTTGTAGATTTCACTGGTGCTCATTTGATCATTTAAACAGTCAAATTAGCATCATAGTGATTTAGTAGTATTAGTTGTTAGTATTGTTGTTTTTGAGTTTCTATAAGTTTTTTATAGCATAATAAGTCTTTACAAATATGTGTCATGATTTAAATTAGTGTTTAGCTTTAAAATTCTCATTTTCACTTTCCTTAAGGACTGTTTGGTTCAGGGGTTTTCATAAGGTTCTAGTAAGTTTTTGTTGTTGTTCTTTGTTTAACTAAGCCACCTTAGGTCATATTAAGTCACACAAAACATAAAAACAGTTGGTCTTTTGGAAATTAGTCAAAACTCTTTGTAATCACATCCACAGTCCACTGTGTGGAATTTTGAGGTCTAAAATCCCTCACTTTAGCTTATAAGTAATGTCTTTAGCCTAAATTAGCTTCCATTCAGTTCATTATATCTTATATAATCAGCTAGGATCATCCAAATCTCATTTTAGTCAACTTAGGTAGAACTTTCAAAAAGTCAAAATTTGCATTTTCTAAATTTTTCCAAAAGTTGAAGGATTTTTAGTGAATTTTCTACTTAGATTCATGACTTGAAACTTGTTGTGGGTGTTGTCTACCAGTAGAACTATAGATTCCTGCACTTGTTTGATTTTTGTGATTTTTTCTAGTGGACCTTTTTGCCCTCCAAACACACCTGCAGGGCAAGGGCCCTGCCCTGTGCATCAGCTGACCCTCAGCATTCCACCACCTTTGGTGGTTGTTTGTGGCCACTCTAGTGGGTCCCACAGTCCATATTTGGGTTTTCCCAACCCCCTCCTAGCAGGCTTCAAAAGTTGACCATTAGTTTGACCTAGGGACCAGTGGACCCCACTTGAAACTCCTTCCCAACTCTGTCCCACTTATGTCTCAGAATCCATAATAAGCAAGTGCTTATTCAAGTTTTTTTGGCTTATTCAAGCTGCTTATTTGAGTTAATCTAGCTCAAAAGTGTCCAAATAACTCAGAGGAACCAGAATTCATCCTTGTAGGTCCCACTTAATCCCATTTTAGCTTATTTTCTCACATGGTCAACAATAGTCAACTGTTGAGCCAAAAAGCACTTAAAGTGCTTATTTTTGATTCCCACAAAAGTTGTTTTTACAAAAGTTCCTTGTTTTTAGGTGTAAAATAGTTTTCAAAAAGAAAAGTCCAGAAAAAACAATTTAATTTTACGTGATAGTTTCTATTTAATGTAATTTAAATTTTAATTTTCATTTTTAGATTTTTATTAAGTACTTGGCATTTTTATATTTTTATTAATTACCTTTTATATTAAAGTAATTTTAGTAAATTTCTCAGATATTTATTTTGTCATTTAGTATTTATTATATTTAATATTAGTTTTAATAGTAATTAATTAATATTTAAGTTTTAAATAGCATAATTAGTTTTTATTAAGTAAGACCTACTTTTTATATTTTTCCTAGCTTTTATGTAGTATAATATAATTTTAGGAATTTTTCTAGAATTTTTACTGTTCATTTGCTATTTTTTATAATTTAAAATAGTTTAATTAGGTAATTAATATTTAATTAGTAATTAATTAATATAAAAATCACAAAAAGACAAAAATACATATTTTTAGTTTTAAAACTTATTTTTAGTTATTTTATAATTTTAGGAATTTAATTTTCATTTTTCTAGTGTTTAAATAATATTACATTGTATTTAAGTATTAATAATTAGTTTTAAATCGTATTTTATTAATATAAATAATTAAATAGTGTAAAAATTAATTTTCTTTTTCTAAAAATTTTCTTTTGTCCTTTAGTTTGTAAAAAAGTCATTTTCACCCCCTGGGGGTTTTCAGATTTCAGTTTTCACGTTTTATTTTGTACGTGTACGTTATTTAAAACGTGAACGTACGCGTTTTTAGATTTTAAACGTTTCTGGTATTTCAAACTTTCCAGTCTTGTTCATATAGCTTATTTAATCTATTTCTTCGTATATTCCTTAGTTTAATCACTCACAAACCTTTTACTGTCCAAATTCACCCGATCACAAATCCGTTTGTTAACCATCACACCTCGTCGGGACATAACGACCCGGGGAAACACAATACTTCTGCGGAGATTGATTCTAAGCTGTTTGACCTGGTTGACCATCACCTGGTCAATTAGGTTGACTGTTTAGGGTCAATCACGACGATAAGTTGAACTTTATTGAGGAACCCGTTGAGATTATGGATAGGGAGGTCAAACGACTTAAGCATAGTCGTATTCCCATTGTTAAGGTCATATGGAACTCTAAGAAAGGACCCGATTTCACCTGGGAGCGCGAGGATCAAATTCGTGCCAAATACCCACAACTATTTGATGAGACAACCCCGAGCACCGATTCAACTTTGGATTCCGGGACGAATCCAATCTAACGGGTGGGTACTGTAATACTCCGTAAAATCCCAGGTCATTTATTAATGCTAATTATCGATACTATTCTAAACTAAGCCATTTTGCGGGCTAATTTGAAATTTTTATATGAGACACCGTTTGTTTGGAACCCGATTATTTTTGGTCACCGTTTGTTTGACACCCGATTATGTTTTGTCACCTGATATCACCCGATTGTCACTCTTGGATGTCACCCAATGAGGTTAACACCGGTAACTCCCACTTGCGACCTGACACCCTAATTGGACACCGATATATTATTAATATATATGTGACGAAATATATATTAATTACTACAGACTATTATCACTACGTATATATAAGTATATATATACGTATGACGACACCGTTTATATTTTCATGGTTTCCACGAACCGACACCGATACCGAAACTAAAATTACGAACGATCTAGTCACCGAAACCCTATTCTTTGTTTGGGCCGTATATCACCATAAGCCCAAAGCTACCCTTTCTTTTACCCCACTACTGGGCCGAGCACCACTTCAAGCCCACAACACCAAATACATTTTCATTTTGAATACGTTTGGGCCTTGGGATCTCAAGCCCATGTGGCTGTTTATTTCTTTGCACTTCATGCGAACTCAAATGAACAAGGATAAGGGCAACATGAATATACACGTTTTATTTCCTTGGTTCCCTTCAAGCTCGACATTAAGCATGCAATCTCCCTTTGACTTTGTTTCTTGCGACAAGGAGCCACCATTTGTAGCCGTCAACCCTTTGAGTAACAACATTACACACTAAAACTCTTAAACCACTAGGTAATATGTTTCTTAAACTCCTAACACAAACAATAAACAAGATTTTTAAGGGACACACATGGCCTAAAACTCTCTAAGTCCTAGCATTAAAATATGATTGTAGCCTTCAACTCTTACAACTCGACAAGACCATACGAGTGAAACTTAGACAACATTGTCGAGAGATGAATGACCATACGGATGGTGTTGTATCACATGGAGACCATTCGAACCACCAAAACCATCCTATATAAACCACATTTAATGCATTTCCTCACACTTGCAAGAATCCACAAGAACTCATATCACAAAACTCTTCTTTTCTCATTTGCTGTCAAGATCAAGGAAGGCGTACGAGTAAGGTTTTGGGTTAGGAACGAGTTGGGTAACTATTTTTGGATAAGGGATTGTTAGACGAAGAGGGTGCAACGTTTGCTTGTTCTCGTTTGCTCTTATCACACGAACTCTTCACCACCATTTTGGTGTTGTAAGTTATTATCACCCTTTTCAATTCGTACTTTACTCCATTCATGCATATCACATATAGTCTTCACACGACACACATTATTATCTAATTACATGTTTTCGTTATACTTATAACATTATGTTAGCACCTACCTCGACACCACTAAGAAAGGCCTCGCCATTTCGTTTTCACACGTCTGATACATGTATATTTTTCGACACTCTAATTCTTTGACTCACACTTAACCAAACCAACGTAACATGCAAACTATACACGATCGTATACTACGTAAACGAAGCCAAAACTAAATCCTAGTCGAGCTATGTTTTCAAGCAAGTAAAATGCCACTTGGGCCTAGATTGGGCTAACGAGCACATTGAATTTTTCAAAAGAGATTTTCAGTTGGAAATTTGGAAAAATATAGCGGGAGCATAAAACTGATTTTCAAAGATTTTATAAGTTGTAAACACTACTTTTATTGTACCAAAGAGTTTGTTTTTCAAAAACTTAATCAAGGACTATTTTTGCAAAAAGTCGCGTTAAAGGACTAAAAGTGACAAATCATGAAAACTTTCGGACTAAATAAACACTATTAATTTCTAATAGAAGTTGAGGGTAAAAACTGTAAATTTCAAAAGTTTGAGGAATAAAGTGTAAAAAGTACAAAAGGACTAAAAAGTAATTATTTTTGACCAAGGGGTAAAAAGTGTACTTTTATTAAAGTCAAGGGTCAATTATGACACAGATACTTATTAATTTATTTATTTTGTAATCTTGTATATATAAATAAATATATGGTAACTTTTAAAATAAATAGATATTTTTACTAAAAATATTTAATTATAAATATTTTTATTAAACGATATTATTTTCACAAATGAATTAACATTTATTGAACACCGGTTCGTAACAACGATACAAATAACTACGTAAAGTTATTTTGGAATATGTTAAGACACCCGAATGGATATCACCGTACAGGAGACATGTCATATGTCATTTACAATCGAATCTAAGACACCGATGACAATATATATATAGGTCGCAAGTCGGAGGAATTTCATTGCTAGACGTAGTAGTACACCATCACTTTTGAGCACCGTTGTGATTCACACACACCTGTCAGGTGAGTTAATGGTCCCACATTTTTAATTGTTTTTAAACCCCGTGGGGAGATACATGCTATAAATCGAACACAAGTATTTTCTGTATGCTGTTATCACCTGATATTGCCTAAGTTGACACCTGTGCTACAAGTCCCTCATATCACGAACCTTAATCACTTTCGAGTGAGCGCGGATATAGTTGATAGATATATTGGAATGGCAGCCCACCTCTGTCAAGGTGATCACTTGGCAGGAGGTGTGCTATATTCGAGGTACTATGGAAATTTGGCACATTTCCTGTCACCGAGGGCCCCTTGTCATTTACATCCTCTGTGGTGTAGGTGATTGTTATTATCTTTATGATATGTCGAATCGATGTTAAGGCTTGCGTTTCGTGAGGCTTAGGAGCAATATTTCACTAGTTTAGTCAAGACCTGTCTATCTTGGCTTGTTTATTTCAAATGCTTGACTTGTGTTCACACTATTACTATTTAAACTACTATGGATTCACTCAACCTTTGTGTTGACTTTTTTAAGCATGTTTAACTCAGGAAATTAGCAGGCATGGTGGCACGGAGCTGGCAAAAGGGCACACAGGACCTCCCTTGTTATTTCAATAATGATATCATTCTTTTCAAACTCATCACTTCTTTTGCGAAACTATTAACATTTTGGAAAAATGTTTGTAACTCTGACTATTTGAGTTCTCATGGAATGATATTGACTATCGTTTGAATTGTTTTCTATGAATGTGACTGTGTACTAAACTGTAATGACCCCGATTAGACTTCCGCTGCTTATGAATGTGACTGTGTACTAAACTGACTATTTGAGTGGCCTACAGACTTGAGCTCCCATTAGAGCTCAGTAGTTTACACGATAAATATCATCATCTTTTCACCAAGTAAACTTCAGAGACCAACACAAACTGAACTTCGGGACGAAGTTCCTATTAGAGGGGAAGACTGTCACAACTCGTAATTTCAGGTCCTTTTTCAAACGTCTAAATTTCATTATTCATTTCGGGAAGTTACTATTCATCAACTACTATTCACCGATAACTATTTATCGTTTTACTATTCATCATTTTCGGAGTCAGTTTGAGATTCTGAGAAGAGTTTCAAAATTTTACTATTCACATAACACTGTTCATTTACGGAGGGAAAACACTATTCACTTTCGTCATTCATTTCATCGTAAATCTAGTTTACGGATATTAAATTCGCGTAATCAGTTAGGTTTAGCTGCGAATTCATGAATCATCAGTAAGGACACGTCATATAGACTGGAGTAGTCTACATATCATCAGTAACATCATCAACACTTTAGATCATGCACGGATATGCATTATTTCCATTTACGTATGCTTAATTTGTAATTAACGTTACCACTCAGTTTTTACTACTAACATATACCCGACACTCCCGACTACGATCCTAATATATTTTCATACTCATTATAATAATATAAAATTTATATTATTAAATTACCCGGTGTTTTGAAATAATTTGCTATATTTTCCGGTAAACGCCTAAAATATCATCGGATCACGATATCTCAACACGACAATTATTTTAACACCCGATTCTTATCAGGAATGTAATTTCATGATTTTTACAACTTCGTCATATTTTATTTCAACTTGTCACGATTTATTTTTAGTTAACTCGGTACCCAATAACACATTATACTAGCTAAAATCTACCTAAATAACACCTAAAGTCAAATGTTACTTACATACTCATCCACCCCATCTCCATTTCCACGCCTCCCCCATTTCAATCACTTACACAATTGAAAAACTTTACTTACTACATCTATGGATAGTCCTTTTTGTCTTTGAATTATCTACACCTATAATTTTATTTCCTCATTTCACACTTTCATAATACAAAACAACTAGCAAAAATATCTTTCTCTTTCTCTCCTTCTATCATAATCAGCCACACCACAAGAACAAGGAAGAAACCAAGATTTTTCAAGAATCAAGTGTCTAAACAAGTATTAGTATTAATCTAGTTAAAGTTTTGAAATAAAAACCTCAAGATTATTAAGTTTTCTTACCCAAAAATCATCAAATCTTCAAGTTGCAGTTAGAGATCGTGCCTCATTTCAGTGTATCCACTTTTGTCATCGTAGCTATCGCACCAGGTGAGTCATAGCCCCTACTCTTTCAATTGTTTTGGTAAACTCTTTGGGGGAGAATACATGCTCATTTTCATCTAAATGTATACTTGATTTAATTGTTTATGCTACATGTTTAGTCAAACATTTATTTGCTCCAGTTATGAATTCGTTACTCAATCGAATGTAGTGTATATTCATTTTCATCACACTTAATCCTTTTTAACTTTGGACCCAAGCCTTTTCCATTATCATGCACACTTAACCGAATGAACCGGCTCCACCACTATGTACATACATGACTGAATGAACGGGTCACATAACCGAATGAACGGGTCACATAACCGAATGTATGGGTAACATAACCGAATAAATTGGTCACGTAGCCAAATGTATTGGTCGAATTTCACTTATCTTTGAATCTTGGTCCACATATTACTTTTGTTTACATAAACCAAATCATATTTGGCAGTGGGTCGTAAACACACAGGTTACAAGTCTCTTATGGCGGGACTTGGAACTGAGTGGATTTACGATGTCTTTGCTGGGAAATCTTCATTCATATGCATAACAATTCTTTTCCACAAGACTCTATGAACTCACCAACCTCGTGTTGACACTTTAGCATGTATTTTCAGGTATTAAGCAATGGCACGCTACTGGAGGTTTTGGCAGGGCATGGCATGGTCATAGAAGACTCTGATTATTCATTTGGGGACCGTTTTTAACTATTTTAAAGGCATACTTCCGCACTACTTTTAACAATGTACATTTAAAATTTTTGATTAAACTATTTTATTCTAAATGATTGAAGTTAAAACTAGTTTTGTACTTGTGTTGAGATACCAATTGAGTTACACCCCAGCTACATGTATGCTTCCACTGGACCCGATTTTGGGGGTGTGACAGCTAGGGGAGGAACGGGGGTGTGTAAAAATATGTGTGAATCGTGTTTAAGATTTGGGCGTACGAGACTTATTTCTGGCTTGGTCTAGTCGAGTATTACGAAATCAAAAAAAAGGAAAATGGGCTTGAAAGGTGTGGGCTGTGAATAGTAACAGGCCGGATTTGATTTTGGGCTTAAGATAAAATTAAGGGTCCGGTTAGGTGGAATTTGGATTAGTAAAAATAATTAGTTATGATTAGTGAAATGTTAAATTAATATTTAGTGAAACGTTTACGTGAGTCCAGGAGTTGTCGTACGCGTTTTGTTAAAATACGTTACGTAAGTTCGTAGGTGGTAAAAGTTTAATATTCTCGCGATTTTTAGACTATAGTGGTACATGTGTGAGCATCGTTCCGAGAAAAAAGGGATTAAAAACATCGTAGTGATTTCGAGTAACATAGCATATTTGATAAACAAAAAAAAAATCTGTTATTGGTAAAAACGTTATTAATTAACGCAATGATATATTAGTCTTTGATTAACTTTTACTATTCATAGGGAAAATTACGGGAGATTACAGTACCTACCCCTTATTCTGAATTCCGTCCCGGAATTCTAGTCTAAGATGGTTGTCAGGGGTGTCTAGAGAAATAGATGAGGGTACTGGGCACGAATCTGGTCCTCGCGCTCCCAAGTGTATTCCGGTCCTCGCTTAGAGTTCCATCGAACTTTGACTATGGGAATACGGTTTTGTTTTACTTGTTTGACTTCCCGATCCATGATTTCTACTGGTTCTTCTGTAAAGACAAGTTTATCGTCGAGTTGAATCTCTTTGAGTGGGATGACGAGAGATTCATCGGATAAACACTTCTTAAGGTTAGACACGTGGAAGGTAGGTTGTACTCGGCTAAGTTCTTCTAGCAGCTCTAGCTTATATGCCACTGGTATAATCCGTTCTAGGATGCTAAATGGTCCGAGGTATCTAGGGTTTAACTTTCCACGCTTTCCAAAGTGTATCATTCCTTTCCAAGGAGACACTTTTAACATTACTCTATCTCCAACATGGAATTCCATAGGTTTTCGTCTTATGTCGGCATAGCTCTTCTACCTGTCTCTTACAGCTTGTAGTCGTTGTTTGATCTTAACTATTTTCTCCGTTGTCTCATGAATGAGTTTGGGCCCGGTGAGTTGTATGTCACCAACTTCGGCCCAACAAACGGGTGATCTGCACTTTCTTCCATACAGTGCTTCGAATGGTGCCGCCTTAATACTAGCGTGATAACTGTTGTTATAAGAGAATTCTACCAACGGTAAGTGTTTGTCCCAACCTTTTCCGAAGTCGATCACACATGCTCGGAGCATGTCTTCTAAGGTTTGGATGGTTCTTTCACTTTGCCCATCGGTCTGAGGATGGTATGCTGTGCTCATGTCTAATTTAGTACCCAGAGCTTTCTGTAACGATTTCCAGAAATGAGACGTGAATCGACTATCTCGATCAGAGATGATGGAGATAGGCACTCCATGTCGGGTAACAATCTCTTTTAAATACAACTGTGAGAGTGTATTCATTTCGTCGGTTTCTTTGATAGGTAGAAAGGAGGATTTGGTGAGACGATCAACGATGACCCATATGGTATCATATCCTGTTGACGTTTTGGGTAGTTTGGTGATGAAGTCCATTGTAATCCGTTCCCATTTCCACATAGGAAGTTCTAGTTGTACCAACAATCCTGATGGTTTCTGATATTCTGCTTTTACTCTTGCACACGTTAAACATTTTCCGACATACTCTGCTATGTCGGCTTTCATGTTTGGCCACCAATAGAGTTTCTTGAGATCCTGGTACATCTTGTCGGAACCTGGGTGGATGGAGTACATTGATTTGTGCGACTCATGCATGATGAGGTCACGTATACCTCTGATGGATCTAAACACCTTGAACTGTGTTAGATTGATACTTTGAGTTATATCACTAAGTATGCGGAATTTACTTAGCAACACTTAGAAGTTTGATTATGAGTAAGACAGTTGTTTATGAATAAGAACAATGTATGTAAACAAACGATTAACTCAAATATTATTAATGATAATAATACGAGTGATCTTGATATCACTAGGGTTACACCTTGAAGCTCTAGAAAACGTATATCTAACCTTTAACCTAGGATCTCCTTTTATAGCACAAGGAGTCCTCTTCTACAAGATAAGTATAATGCTAATAGAATAAGATATACACAAGATCTATTCTATATTTATCTAAACACGTTTCCTAACAGTTATCTAATAAGCAGTGGTAATATATGTTCTTGTAGTGGTAATGAGTTTCCACTGTAAGTACAATCTTCAGCAGTTGTAACATCTTCACTTAGCCGTGGTAACTGTTAGTATAATTCCCAACAATCCTCCCCTAACTTATGATTAATAAATGAATCAATAAGTTTCTTTAAGTATTCAACAAACATGAGGATATGGGAATTCTTTCTAACACTTATCTTCTTCTTCTTAACTCTTTGTCAGCTCTCACACTTTGATCATAAATCCTTTGCAACAAATCTTCTTAACTCTTTGTCAATACTCCAGCTCTCAATGGATATTCTTTCTCAGCAAGCATAAACACATCAACTCCATCTTGAGTAGAAAGATGATGCACAACACTTGAGTCATAAAACTTCCACAAGGTATTCATGTTGTGAGCTTCAAATCTCCAATGTCTATCACTTGGGTCAGGTTCATATAATCTTCTGAAGTGAACCCATAACTCCTTAGCCTTGACATCAACAAGTTCATCCTTCTTGAACTGATCTTGAACAATCCTCCACAAAGTATCCAAGTCTTCTCTATCACAAGATCTAACAATGTCTTCAAAATCTCTGCAAATACTTGTGACACTTCCAGTTCTGATGATCTTCCAAGCTACTCCAAAACTATCAAAAAAGATCTCCCAACCAACTACTGGATATTTTGTTTGTAGAGGTTCAATATTAAGTACATCAGTCTCTATGAACATCATGTTTGTAACTTGCTCTTCTGTCAACTTGCTAGGACCCTCTTCTGCTTGAGATGATTCCTGAGTCTTCAATTTCTTTGCATCTTTTGATCCAAGACTCACTCCAGACCTTTTTGTTTTCATTACAATAGGTTCTTGATCCATTGGAATGAAATTACTATCTTGTCTTTTGATCTTGTAGTAAATACCTTCAATCTGATCACGTGACATTCCTTTGAATTGAGCCATCTTCATATTACCAACATGTCAACAAAAAGTCTTCATCTTAGCAATGATCTGTGCCTTTGTAAGTTTCCCTGGCTTCTTTTGACCTTTTCTAACATCCCCAATGATTTCATCAAGCCTGCTGATTCTTCATTTGAATGAAATCTTTTTGTTGTGCAGACTTTTGTTCTTCATTCAAGGTTGTATTTGCAATAAGTTCAATAGCCTTCTTCCTGATTATTTGATCATTATTAATCAAGTAGTCAATCTCTTCTTCTGTAGGCACATAAGTGAACAAAGGAGGTTTCTCATGAATGACAGTTGGTGAAACACTTGAAATTGGTTCTGCCATTACAGCTTCAAGCTTATCCAACCTCTTAGCTTCCATAAAACTAACAACTTCATCTTCCTCTAGCTTTCTCTTCCTTTCATTCTCTGCTGCTTCCTCATGCTCTGCCAATCTTGCATCAGAGTCAATCTGAGCTTGATCTTTCTTAGAAATCTTTCTTGTTTGCTCTTGATCTGAACCAGTCACAATTGCTTTACCTTTGACTGATCTTCTTCCTCTACAGTGGTAATTTCTTGAGTAGCAGTGGGAACTTTTTCACTTGCAGTGGAAATAGGTTGATCAGTGGGAACTTGTTCTGCTTCAGTGGAAATTGGTTGAGCAGTTCCAACTATATCATCAAATTGAAAACCAGCATCAGCATCCATATCTTAAAAATCCAATTTCCTCCCCTCAGTCTCAGCTACATCATCTTTTGCTTGAGCATTGTCAGAATCAGTGAGCTCAGCAAATTCTTTTTCAAAATTAGTACTCCTCCCCTTAATCTCTGCATCTGTTTTCCTCCCCTGTTTGGAAGAATCTCCCAAAGCTTTAGTAGAACTTGCAGAAAACTCATCCTGAGGTGAAGATGATGAAGATAACACAACTTTAGCAGGTCTTTTCTTCTTGAGATTCTCAACTTCATTCTGCAATCTTTGAATCTCAGCCTTCAGTTGATTCAGCTCTGTGGCATGTTGTACTTTGGTCTGTGCCAGATCTTTCTCCAGAGCTTGAACTTGCTTGACTAATTTGGTACATATGTCCATCAATTCAGGTAGTTGCACACTGCCTTCATCACTTCCAACTGTGTAACCTATTGGGAGAGGTGAATCATGAGGCATTGATTCAGGCTCTTCCCTAGTTGGACTAGGATTAAGCCTTGAACCACCACTGCTTATCCCTAAACCAAAAGGTTCAGCAACATGCAATGTTGAGATGAGAGAAGTTGGCTGTTTATGCCTTCTCTCATAAGTGTGAGTTACAGCAGGGGTATGGTGAATTTGTGGAACAACAATAGTGGGTGTATGTTGGGATACAACTAGGATGGTTGCATCTTCACCCTGTGCTTGAGCAATTTTAGCAAGCATTTGAGGAAAAAGTGGATGAACCTCCCCATTCCAAAGATCTGAAGCCTTACTCATGTTTTGAAAAACTTTTGGCTTAAGACAGGAAGGCTCATAAATTCTATTGTGAGGTTGCAGTTGAAACTCATTTAACACTGCTTGCACAAACCTTGGATACATCAAAAATTTATACTGACTCTTTACATTGCCTTTCATATTATTAAAAATAAACTTTGAAAAATTGAAAGTCCTATCAGTTGCCAAACAAACCAAAGGATAAGCCATGGTTGATGCAAATTGTTCATAAGATGTTTTCTTAGGACTTAGGCAATGTAAAAGAGTATGAATGAAAAATCTCCAATGGGGACAAAAACATCCTTTTCTAAAAGTTACTTTTTGTTCAGATGTATCATACCCCATTAAAGCAATATTAGTGAAAATTTCTGAATTAGGTAATGTGATGATACCATTGAGATCATCCAATTGGAGAATTCTCCTCAAGGATGACTCAGTAACATCAATAGTTACCCCATCCACTGTGGCTCTTAGAGCATCTACAGATTCATGTGTGTCTCCCTGTTCAAGAGTTATGGACTCCACAGTGTTCCAGAACTGTTTGATATGAGAGACATAGATTGTGGGATTAATAGTTAAGGCACACCTTATATGAGTTGTGTTTAGAAAATCCACAATCTGATGAAAAACAGGGCCACTCTTCTCGTTTGACTTTTGTAGGTAGGCCACTTGGTTGTGCTCCTCGACAAATTTTAGAATCGCCATGATATTTGTGAAAAAGATGAGAAAAGTGTTAGTAATCAAGATAAAAATCAAGCCATATGATGATGAATTTATACTAATAGGGTTTGAGGAGGTTTCGCATGTGAATTATCTTTAGAAAGAATTATCTTTGGAAAAGAATAATTTATAATAAGTAAGTAGATAATTCACAAAAGATTTTACCCTATTTATAAGGAAAGACGGTTATATTTACAACGGCTAGTAAAAAATAGATTACCGACACAACAGTTGTAACGGCTAGTTCATCAGTGGAAAAATTACTCGTGCAGTGGTAACTAATGAACTAGCAGTGGTAAAATTTTCACAACATATCAAAGAGCAGTGGTGAATTAAAACATGAAAATTAGCTGCTCTTATCATAGTTTTTAGCAAACTACCAGCTATCAACGGATTTGATATGTCTTTACCATGAGCCGTTTGCTATGGACTAGCCAACTCTTGATCACTTGGAGTATGGTGAGTTGATAACCATATAGTTTTTGGTAAACTATCAACCATAAATGGATTTGATAAGTCTTTACCAGGAGCCGTTTGCTCTGGACTAGTTGATTCTTATGTGGATTAGACATGGTGAATCAATAACCATTTGTTGTGTGTCATAGATACACACCTTATAACTCCAATGACTCCAATAATATGGGTTGTATGCTGCAGAACAAAGTAACTCTCAACTTAACCCATAAAAATTAACCCAAAGTAACTTTTTAACCAAGTTACTATTCACAAAAATATCTTCCAAAAGTCAACCCGATAATAACCAAATTTACTCCTCCAACCTACCAAAACAAGTAGGAGTAAATATTCTTCATTAATTAGAATTCGACCTTGACTTTGCATATAAAAGGGGGCTCAAAACTTTTATCTCTCATTAACGAACATCTTCAATAACACAAACCCTTAATCAACACAATGAGCTGGTTCCCAATAGTCTACATATCTTCTGATGATTCATCTGATGAGGAGATCACCTATTGTTCAAACTCAGAGGATCTTTCAACAGGATGGAGTGATTACTTCCCACCAAGTGCAACCACTTCCACAGCATCCAACAAGCCATCCAAAAAGACTGAAGCTTCTCCTGCTCCATCTTTGGAGTTCTATACCAGTTCTTCCTCTGATGATGATAATGATCCAACCTTTGATCTTTCCAAAGAGCTTCCAAAGGCCCTCACCACAGCATTGACAACTGCTATAAACAACATGAAGTGGCCTGCTGTTGAAAAGCCTACTCAAGCACCAAGGCCTCCCAAGCAAGTTCTGGGACTTGCTTGTCCAAGGAAACAACTTTCTTTTGATGACAAGAGAAAGAAGGCTTCCAAGGGCAAGCATGAGTATGAGGGAAAAGGAAAGAAACCTATGGAGTAGGTGTTAGGTTGTAGGTTCATGTCTTGTTATGGTTTTCTGTGTTGGTGACAATGTTTTCTGAATGGTTGTTATGTACTCTCTTTTATGATCAATAAAAGTACTCTTTGTTCTTGCTTTTTATCACCAATCTTTCCACTGTTGTATGTTTATTTCCGCTGTGCTCTTGATAACTCTGCATACAAGTTAGTAGAAAACCATACATACCATATAAACAATATTAGTACCTAAAAACTATCCTGCAACACTGAAAAGTATTAGACATCAAATATTTATGGATTTGGCATTCCAATACCTGTTACCAAGTATTGAAATCTACCCACATCAAGCCCTTTTGTTAATAAATCAACATAATTGTCATCAGTATGGATTTTGACAACATTAATAAACTTTTTCTCAAAACAATCTCTAATAAAGTGATGTCTAATTTCAATATGTTTAGTTTTAGTGTGTTGCACAGGATTTTTAATAATGCATATGGTACTACTATTGTCTATATAGATAATGGTGTTCATGAAATTGTACCCATAATCCAATAATTGATTCTGAAGCCAAAGGATCTGAGCACAACAACTAGCAGCTGCAACATATTCTGCTTCAGTGGTTGAAGTAGCAACCATAGTTTGCTTCTTGCACTGCCATGACACCAATCTACATCCAAGAAATTGACATCCACATGTAGTTGACCTTCTATCCAAGCTTGCACCAGCATAGTCACTATCTGAGTATGTGATCAATTCCATAGGGGATTCTCTTGGATACCATAATCCTAGATTAGGATAAGTCTTCAAGTACCTAAAAATCTTTTCCACTACTGTCATATGTGATGTCTTTGGAGTCAATTGAAATCTTGCACAAGCACATACAACAAACATAATGTCTGGCCTTGATGAAGTAAGATACATCAAAGAACCAATCATAGATCTGTAAGTGTGAACATCAACATTAGCACCACTAGCATTCTTCAACAATAGATGAGTGGTCTTGTCAGCAGGGGTATTTGAAGGTTTTGCATCATGAAACTTGAACTTCCTAATTATCTTAGCCACATATTTATCTTGACTGATAAAGATGCCTTCTTTACTCTGTTGTACTTGCAGCCCCAAAAAGAATGTAAGTTCTCCCATAGAACTCATTTGAAATTCATCTTTCATCAGCTTCTTAAACTCTTTGCACATCTCTTGTTTAGTAGATCCAAAGATAATATCATCAACATATACTTGAACAAGTAGAATATCACCCTTGTCTTTCTTGATGAACAAAGTTTGATCAATCTTTCCTCTATGAAACCCATTATTCATCAAATAATTAGCTAAGGTTTCATACCACTTCATTGGAGCCTGATGTAAGCCATAAAGAGCCTTAACCACTTTATACACTTTATTTGGGTGGTGAGGATCTTCAAAGCCTGGAGGTTGAGAGACATATACCTCCTCATCAATAGTACCATACAGAAAGTCACTCTTAACATCCATTTGATAGACAGTAAAGCCCATAAATGATGCATAGGCTAAAAACAATCTAATAGCCTCAATCCTTGCAACAGGAGCAAAAACTTCTTCATAATCAATACCCTCCTCTTGAGTGTATCCTTGAGCAACCAATCTAGCTTTGTTTCTTATTACAATACCTCTTTCATCTTTCTTGTTTCTGAAAACCCATTTAGTACCAATGACCTTCATACCATCAGGCAAGTCACAAAGAACCCAAACCTTTTGAAGTTTAAACTGCAACAACTCTTCTTGCATAGCTTCAACCTAGCTAGATTCTCCTAGAGCCATATAAACATTCTTAGGCTTCACCTATAAGAGAAAACAGAAAAGCAAACACTCATTCTTCCTTTTATGCTTCTTGGACTCATACACTTCACTTATGAACCCATGAATATCATCTTTCTTTGTCTGTCTTCTAGTCTTCACACCTGATTGAAGTTCACCAATAACATTGTCAAGTGGATGCACTTTGCGAATTGAAGACTGTGATGTGCTAGGAATATCATATGTTGTAGGCATGTTTGAGATCTCTACATCATCACTTGGTGATTCCTGAGAAGTATGTTCCACATTTGGGCTGTCAGTGGAAACTTCTGGTGTAGCAGTGGGAATTGAGTTACCACTGCTAGTAGGAATTTCTTTATTCAATTCATTAAAATTCACACCTTCTGCATCACTTGTCTTTTTAGAATTATCAACAAAGTCCCAAAGTGGCATAACAATTAGTTCTTCATCATCTTTACAAGCTTCATCTTCATCAATGAATTCTTCTGATTCTTCAAGATCTTTGTCTCCAGTGCTTGAAGTAAGAGGGACATAATTCATTGTATTTGATAATGTTTCAAGATCAAATAGCCAATCTGGTCCTGAACCTGCCATGTTTGCTTTATTTTCAAGAAACTGAACATGCAAGTTCTCTTCAATCTTCTTTGTTCTTAAGTTGTAGACTCTAAAAGCCTTGCTAACCATAGAGTATCCAACAAAGAAGCCTTCATTAGACTTTTCTTCAAATTTACCCAGATGATCAATGGTATTGAGAATAGTAACATGACACCCAAATGGCCTCATAAACTCCAAAGTAGGAGGTCTTCCTCTGAATAACTCATAAGGTGTCTTGTTCTTTGTTTTGACCACTAAAACCCTGTTCTGAATGTAACAAGCAGTGTTAACTGCTTCAGCCCAAAAAGTCACTGGAAGTTTTGAATCAGCTAACATGGTTCTAGCAGCCTCAATTAGTGTTCTATTTCTTCTTTCTGCAACTCCATTTTGTTGAGGAGTTCTTGCAACACTAAATTCTCTTTTAATACCTTTTTCTCTGCAGAAATCATCCATAACTTTATTCTTGAACTCTGTCTCGTTGTCACACCTGATGATCTTGATTTTCTTTTCAAATTGATTTTCAACTTCAGTGATGAATGTCTTAAGGATGCCAGTGGTTTCATCCTTGGTTCTTAAAAAGAAAACCCATGTGAATCTACTGAAATCATCAGTCACAACAAGACAATACTTCTTCAAATTGATGCTGCTCACAGAAGTAGGACCAAACAAGTCCATATGCAGCATAAAGAGTGGATGATCAATAGAATTGAATGCTTTGGTCTTGCATGAAGCTCTGTGTTGCTTTCCTTTGAGGCAGTCAACACAAGTTTGGTCATTTTCAAATCTTTTCTCTGGTAGACCTCTGACAAGTCCATCTTTCACAATCTTGTTGATGGTCTTGAAGTTGACATGACCAAGTCTTCTGTGCCAAAGCACTGATTCATCCAAAGTGGCTTTTGCAAGCAAGCAAGTAACATCATTATTAGCCACTATGTTCTTCATGTCAATGCTATACAAATTTCCTTTTCTAGGGATTTTAAGCAAAATATCACTTTCATCAGGGAGCTTATAATCCTTAGATAAAATATAGCATTCATCTTATGTGAATAGAACTCTATGCTTCTTGTCACACATCTGTGACACACTAAAAAGGTTATACTTTAGTTCTTTCACATACTGCACATCTTCAAAGTCAAAGTTTCCAGCCTTGATTGTTCCTTTGCCAGAACTTTGCCACCAATTCCTCCTCCAAAGCTGACAAATTGTCCATCATAAGGTTGAAAGTCTGAAAGATAGGACTTATTGCCAGTCATGTGCCTGGAACATCCACTGTCTGAGTATCCTTGATCATTTGTAGTCTTTGAATGTTCCTGCACACAAAATAAAGGAATTAGTTCCTTTGGGGGACCCAAGCCACAAATGACTTGGATCTGCCTCGTGTATCAATATAATTATATCTATCAAAGGTCATTGATACACCATTGGGATTGTTTGAGGTGATGGTTCCTTTTGGTTTCCATTCCCAACGTGCTGAGGCCTTAACAGCATTTCCCATATTTACCCCTTTCTTGTTAACAGACCCACCAGTGGTAACCTTTGGCCTTGCAGTGGTGCTGGCTTAGCAGTGGAAAGTGCTGGTTTTGAAATTTTGGGTACCCACTTGCGATTATTGTTAACTTTCTTTTCAAAATTGGTCTTTTTCCCTGTTTGATTAGATTTAACAAAATTTGTAACAGGGGACTTAGGGTAAACTCTGTTTTTGTTTCTGGCAGTGGCAACTGCTGGTCTTGCAGTGGAAACTGCTGGTCTAGCAGTGGAAATTGGTTTAATGCCAGAGTTAAGCAAAACAGACCTGAGAATCATCTTACTAAGTGGATTTGGGTGAGTTAAGTTATTAGCATTTTGTCTATACACCCTAGTATTCCCAAACACTTCCCTTCTTCCCAAGTGGTAGGTACAGCTATAAGACAAATGGTCAAAGCTACCACATATATGACAGGGTTTGTTATTGAACACAAAATCACTACCAAATTGCCTAGATTTAACATGATTCCAACTCCTCATATTACCCCTAGGAGTTGGTGACCTACTTCTGTACATCTCTGCATATCTAGTAGTGGGCCTAGTGAAATTAGGTTGTGACCTAGGCTTCTCTTTGGCTACCTCAGGAATACACTTTTTAACCTCCACTTTAACATTCTCAGGAACACTAGGTTTAGACTCAACATTCAAATTTTCATCTTTAAGAGATGAGTCACTAGCACTATCAAATGTATCAACCTCAACCTGAACCTTTTCAATTTCAACTGGTTTAACAAATTTTGGTTCATAGGTGGTTCCTGGAATTCTTTTAATCCTGTGTGAGCTAAGTCAATGCTAGGAGGTGATGGAACACCTCTTAGAGGTGGTGGAACAGATTTGTATCCAACTCCTGATTTGGCTTTGTTCACAACTTGGGCTTCCCAAATTTTGTCAATACACTTGGATTGGTGATCCAGTTTATTGCAAGTTATCTTTATATTCTCACTAGCCAACTTAACCTTTTCTAGTTCTTCCCTAAGAACCTTGTTTACAGCAACCTGATAATCTAAGTCTCTTTTTAACACTGCAATATCATCATTGAACTTAGATTCATTTGCCCTATAATGCTCTAATTGAGTTTCTAAAACACCTAGGCCTCTTTTATGATTTGCTAAGTTATAATTTGTATGATTTAACTCTAGCAATTGTTCATCATATTGTGCTTTAATTTTCTCATACTCTTTTAAGGCCTTACAAGATTTAGAACAAGCATTATTAATTTGTACCTCAGAGTCAGAAAAAGCCATTAGTGCAAGCTCTGTAGCAACCATTGCAGACTCTGAATCATCTTCCTCATCCTTAGTCATAAAGCTCCAATCAAAGCTCACTCCATCAATAGCCAATAGCCCCTTTTGCTCATCAGTAGTAGGTTCCTTCTTCTTGTACTGCTTATACCATGTTGACCTGTTGTCAGACTTCCTTGGCTTTCTACACTCCCTGGCAAAGTGCCCCTTCTTATGACAATTATAGCACTCCACCTTCTTTTTGTCTAAACCTACTGTTTCATTGCCACTGATGTTAATCTTTCTTCCAGTCTTCTTCCAAAACTTCTTTGTCCTCAAGCTTAGTAATGCTACTTGCCATTTAATGTCCATCTCCTCCATATCATCCTCATCGATTTGATCCAAATCCTCATGATTGAGAATTGAACCACCCACTTGACTTGATATAAAGGCATAAAAAGTAGTATCACTAAGTCCTGCAATCTGTCTCTTTGAGCTACCAGTGGAAACACTTCCACTACCAGTGGAAACAACAATATTAGTACTGTCATCATCACTATCACTTTCTTCATCTGAACTACTATCATCAAGAGATGATGATATGAGTGCTACACTTCCTGAACTTGAGCTTAATTTGCCAGCTTTCTTCAATCTTTGTTCAATAACCTTGAAGTTATTGTACAAATCATTAAGTTTCATGGTCTCCAAATCTGGCTTATCTTCCCACACAGCAACATTGGTTCCAAACTCAGAGGGTAAGCTTCTTAAGAACTTTAGATTGAGGTCTTCCCTTTCCACCTCAATTCCAAAAACAGTGAGTTGAGTAACAATCTTTTGTAGCCTTGTGAAGATGCTATCAATAGATTCATTACTTGTTGAACCAAAGTTTTCATAAGTCTGCTTCAGCAGGGTCTTTTGAGTCTTCTTGGTGGAATCATTACCACCAAAAACATTACAGATCTCCTCAAAAAGAGTCTTTGCAGTCTTGTATTTGCTGAATGCTAGAACTTGGTCTCTGGGAAGTGTCATCAGCAACAAACCCCTGGCCTTTAGATCATTCTTCATCTGAAGTCTTTCATCATTAGTAACAGGTCCAGTGTTGACCTTAATTACTTCCTTGCCATTAACCATCTATGAAGTAGAACTTGGTTTGAAAGAATTTCCAATCATAATGATCTCCCAGAGTGTGTAGTCTTGGACCATAAAGAATTGTTCGATCATTAGCCTCCACATCTCAAAGTCATTCAACTTAAGCTTTGGAAGCTTAGCAGCAATGTTTGAGTTACTGGTTTCTGTCTCCATTGATTCTTCTGAGTGAACTAGAGTCTTCTAAATCAAAGTATCAAAACCTGGCTCTGATACCACTTGATGGATCTAAACACCTTGAACTGTGTTAGATTGATACTTTGAGTTATATCACTAAGTATGCGGAATTTACTTAGTAACACTTAGAAGTTTGATTGTGAGTAAGATAGTTGTTTATGAATAAGAACAATGTATGTAAACAAACGATTAGCTCCAATATTATTAATGATAATAATACGAGTGATCTTGATATCACTAGGGTTACACCTTGAAGCTCTAGAAAACGTATATCTAACCTTTAACCTAGGATCTCCTTTTATAGCACAAGGAGTCCTCTTCTACAAGATAAGTATAATGCTAATAGAATAAGATATACACAAGATCTATTCTATATTTATCTAAACATGTTTCCTAACAGTTATCTAATAAGCAGTGGTAATATATGTTCTTGCAGTGGTAATGAGTTTCCACTGCAAGTACAATCTTCAGCAGTTGTAACATCTTCACTTAGCCGTGGTAACTGTTAGTATAATTCCCAACAACCTCCATAGAGTGGAACCCAACTTCTTTCCTTAAAACAGAGCATTCCGTTCGATCTTTTCACAAAACCATTTGGGCTCTCCTGCATGCCGTAGATTCTTTCATTTGGTCTATTCTCTTCTCGAAGAGCTTCGGATTGAGCTTTAAGTATTTGCGATGGAAGAGGCGAACAAATCGTCATTCCCAAGGATTGGACCCTGAGAGGTTTTATTCATTCTTTCCTACTTAAGGCATCTGCCACAACGTTTGCCTTTCCTGGATGGTAGCGAATCTCACAATCGTAATCACTAAGCAATTCTAACCATCGGTGTTACCTCATATTCAACTCCTTCTGATCTAGGATATGTTGAAGACTTTTGTGATCTGTGTATACCGTGCACTTGGTGCCGTATAGATAGTGTCTCCATATCTTAAGAGCAAATACTACTGCTCCTAATTCCAAATCATGAGTTGTATAATTCACTTCATGCGTCTTGAGTTGTAGTGAAGCATAAGCTATCACTTTGTCCCTTTGCATCAGTACCGCACCTAAACCATGGTATGACGCGTCGCAGTACACTATGAAGTCTTCACTTCCTTCTGGTAGTGCTAAAATCGGGGCTTCACAGAGTTTCTTCTTTAACTACTGAAAGGCCGATTCCTGCTTTTCTTCCCAACTGTACTTCTTGTTCTTTTGTGTTAACTCAGTCAAAGGTTTGGCAATTTTTGAAAAACCTTCAATGAATCGCCTGTAATAACTGGAAAGACCTAAGAATTGGCGTATTTCCGTGGGGTTGGTAGGAGATGCCTAATCTTTAACGGCCTCGATTTTTTCCGGATCCACATGGATGCCTTGACTATCGATAACGTGACCCAGAAATTGTACAGTTCTAATCCAGAAATCACACTTAGAGAACTTGGCATACAACTCTTCCTTCTTGAGCAACTCTAAGATGATTCTCAAGTGTTCCGCATGTTCTTTCTCGTTGTGAGAATAGATTAGGATGTCATCTATGAATACTATCACAAATTTATCCAAGTATGGTTTGCATACTCGATTCATCAAATCCATAAACACTGCGGGCGCATTGGTTAAACCAAATGGCATCACTTGAAATTCGAAGTGTCCGTATCGAGTCCTAAAAGCTGTTTTGGGAATATCTTCCTCTTTAACTCTTAGTTGATGGTACCCTGACCTTAAGTCGATCTTCAAGTAAACACTCGATCCTTGTAGTTGATCAAACAAATCATCGATCCTGGGTAGTGGATACCGATTCTTCACGGTTAATTTGTTTAATTCTCGGTAATCAATGCACATTCGGAAAGTTCCGTCCTTCTTCTTAACGAATAGGACTAGAGCTCCCCAAGGTGATGAACTTGGTCGGATGAAACCCTTATCTGACAATTCTTCTATTTATTCAGCCAATTCCTTCATCTCGGACGGGGCTAACCTATAAGGTGCTCTTGCCACCGGTCCTGCTCCAGGCACTAGATCTATCTGGAATACTACTTGGCGGGTAGGTGGAAGGCCGGGTAAGTCGTCAGGAAAAACTTCTGGAAACTCCTTGACGACAGGAACGTCTTCAAGTCGTTTTTCCTTTGATTTATCTTCCGTTACTCGAACCATGAATACTTAACAACCTTGATTCATGTACTTCACCGTTATGATGTACGAGATGATACTGTATCGTGGTTTACTCTTATCGCCTTGGATAACGAGAGTTTCACCGTTAAATGGAACATAGACTGCTTTTTCATCACAGATGATTCTAGCATGGTGTTTGGATAACCAATCCATTCCGACGACTACGTCAAAACTACCTAGCTGAGTAGGCAGGAGGTTGATGGGAAAAGTTTCGTTTTGTAATGTTATGGTGCAATTCTGAATTGCGGTGTCAATGCCAATTAAATCTCCATTGGCCATTTCGATATCATAGGTAGTATCTAACCTAGAGGGGGCAATGTTAAGTAAGGGGGCAAAGGAAGTAGACACAAAACTTTTATCGGCTCCGGAGTCAAATAATACTTTAGCACTATGATGATTGAGTAGGAACGTACCCGTGACCACGTCTGGGTTCTGTGGTGCATTTCCTTCTCCCATCACATATGCTCTCCCACGAGCGTTGCTCGTCTGACCATTTCCTTTGGTGCATTGGCTCCTGAAATGGCCAACTTTTCCATAGGTGTAGCATGTTGGTGTCACGGGTTGCAAATTGCTCCCGGTAGTGGGGATCTTGCCATCCTTGGTTTGATGGCCCACTTTTTGACACTTCGTACACTTAATGGTGCACTGCCCATAGTGGTGTAACTTACACTTGTGGCATTGAGGTTTCGGACCTGCATATCCCCCGCCTCCAGTGGCAGTATATGCTTTGGCAGTTTCTTGCCTATGGTTCTGTTGATTGTTGCGGTTGTTGTAGTTAGGGCGGTTTTGATTGTTGTTCCTGGGGTTGTTGTTGGAGTTGATGTTGTAGTGGTTGCTACAGTTGGTGTGAGTGATCCTTTTGTCATCAAGCTTTCGCTTGAGTTCTTTGTTACACTTGACCTCTAGGTCCAACAGTTTCTGAGCGAGGGTCATTGCCACTTCTAGAGTTGGTGGGTTCGATGAGGTAACATCTCCTTCGATGCACCGAGGGAGTCCTTCGACATACTTTTCCAAGGTCCTTTCAAAATCTGGCACCATAGTGGGGCATAGTGCCGATAGTTCTTGGAATCTCCTGTTGTATGTCCTAAATCCCTTTCACTATTAGCTCGTGAAATTCATCTTCCAACTTTCTCAGCTCAGCACGGGGGCAGTACTTCCTCAGTATCTTTGCTTTGAACTCGGCCCAGGTGAGTTGAAATGCTTCAGTCATCCCCATAGTTTGGGTGATAGAATTCCACCATGACAGGGCATCTTGCAAAAGTGTTCCAGTAGCAAAGGTAACTTTGCAATCTTCCGCACAACCACTCCTTTGAAAGACTGTTTCGGTTCGCTCGAACCACTGAGTAAGTCCAGTTACTCCTTCTGTACCCTTGTAGAAAGTTGGTTGACAACCTATAAAATCTTTATAGGTACACTTGCGGGGTACAGAGGTTCCACTTCCTCCTGGTGGTATGCTAGTGCCACTATTGCGTGCATTCACTTCGTTTTGTCTTTCCAAAATAGTGGCGACACCGTCAGCAATTGCTTTCTCGATATCAGCCGGAGTCATAGTTGGTGTGGATGTTTCAGTTACAGGTGTTGCGGTTTCAGGTGTTGTAGTTGCAGTTGCTTTCCTTGTTTTAGCCATGATTCTATCAATATCATATATAACCATGTTATGTTGGGAAATTATCGTGTAAAATTTATAACATTATAAATAATTATCACGACATGCTTGAATAAATCACAACACACAATAGAAGTATAAATGATTGGTTTGGTTTGTATGGACCGATATTTCCTGTGACAATATATATTTGAGAACACAACAATGCATAAAGAAACAACCATAGAAACATAGATCAACATCAATATATTACAACGTAACTGACAACATAATATTAATAATTTCTCGTTCATTCGTTTTACAAAGAAAACTTAATAATACAAGATTCCTTTATTAATGCCACATTGGCAGACTAAGATAGTTCTTAGCTATAATGACATATCCCTGATCTATGGATTCCCTGGTGCATCCTTTAGTCTGCGCTGAAGGTCTTCAATCATAGTCATCATGGTCTCTATTGTCAAGTCTCAGGCTCTCTCTCTAGCATGGGTGTCTCTAATCATACTCCTTAGGTTTAGGACCTGAATGCTGATCCTGTCGATCTCGTCATCCTGTGACTCGATCTCTCCTTGCATCAGATAGCAATACCTCCCAAGGTACGTATTGTCTCAATAGCCTCTTGCAGACGAGTGCTCATCAGTTCAAAACTCTCCTCCATTGCCAACTGACCAATCTCAAGGTTTCCTACATCTTCTCCTATAGCCTCTACCTGCTCTAGTGGGAAATCATCGATAACTCTCACAATGTCATCAAGACGATCCTCATGGCGGGCTATCCTGGCGGCTAGTAAAGGTATGGTGTGGTGGATAGGTTCTCCGGTAACTGGAAGAATCCTAGAGGCAGCTGAGAATGAACTCTCTCCTAGTTCCCTAGCACTAGGAGCACCTTCCTGAGATCTCCAGTACTGAAGGAGTGGAAGTAAGAAAGACCATCTTCGAGCATCGACCCTCCTGCGGGTCCTAGGACGAGAAGTAGCCTCGGTTATGGTTTGCTCACCAGGGTCAGATAGAGATGAAACCACAATACGAGGCCTCCTACGAGGTGGAGCTGATAGTGAGGTAATGGTTGGTGAACCAGGTGCTGATAAAGGTACAATGGTGGTTTGTCGATAAAAGACAGTGGTTGGTGGAACTGGGGATAGTCGTATTGTCCTAGGGTGCTTAAGGGATGAGGACGGTGATGGCCTAATTCCAGTCATAGGAGATGTGGGAAATATCACTGGTACAAATGGAGTATGTAGGGGTGGGGATGGTGGTGGTATAGGTGGAGTAGGTGTTACATGCACCCGTTTCCGGGGAGTGTGCTTACAGACAGGACCTCCTCCGTAACGTCGAAAAGGTTGACCAAAGGGTTCTGGCTCATAAATCTGAAGTTGACGCACATGCCTATGCCTGCGATTCTGAGCAGGTGATGGAGGTGGTGGTATTGGGAGAGAAGTCTCCGAGTCCGAGTCATATGGAAAGGTGATAGGATGGGAAGATGACGACATGGTATTGTATTAATCCCGAATAGTAAATGCAAGTCATTAATATAATCATAAACTACGTTAACATTATAAAGAGTTCATATGATAAACAACATTTTCTAACCGTTGTTGGAGCTGCGAAGGCACGAAGGGTGTAACAAGACTTTTGTAAAAATGGTCCGTTTTAAAAGCGTAGTTATAGTCCAGTGTTTTTAAAATACACCTGGTTCTCTATAACCTTGGCTCTGATACCAATCTGTAACACCCCCTAAATTTCAACTAGAGCAGTGGAAGACTTTGTGGGGTATTACTTAGAGGATCGAAGTCCATGTCATAGAAAACAACTCAAAAGAGACGTTTTTAAAGTTATGTTTATCATTCATTAAAAGCAAGTATTCAAGTACAAAGTTTTCCCATTAGTTTTTAACATATCATAGAAGATATGGATTATTGAAAGCGAATGACAAAACATTTTATTTATCACCCATGTTAGGGTTTAGTGCCCTCTCCGTGCCTTGAGCTCCTTCGCATTAATTTCCTGAGATAAACATGCTAAAAGTCAACAAAAGTTGAGTGATATCCATAGGTTTAAGTTTAGTAGTTGAACACAAGCTATAAGTGATAATTGCATCGAATTACAATTATAAGTTAAAATTAGTTATTATTGCATTAAGCTCATGTCACTCATCCGATTAACAGATCTCATCAAATATGATGGATAATAGTAACAATGGCCCTCGGGATAGGCTCTTGCCAGTCACTTATTAGATTTCAAATAAAGTGCGTTTGGTGGCTTTCCTCTAGCAACCAAACGGGGATTGTCAATCCCTAATAGATCTATCCACAATTATTTACGTTCACCCTACAAGTGATTAAGATTCATGATATGAGGGACTTTTGGCAATAAGATACTTAAGCAATAACAATATAAGGCATAGCATACCAAGAAAAATACTTGTGTTCAGTTTTTATAGCATTTATCTCCCCACAAAAACAGTTTTATAAAAGTGGGCTATGAACTCACCTTCGTGGTATAGTGGTAAAAATATCGATACTCAGTTTGCAATAAGGGAATGGCTCCACACACGACCTAGATAATATATGGCAAGTTTTAGTGTTTGGTAGTTATAATGGTTTAATCGCGAGTAGTTTTTGAGTACGTGAGTTGTTGATTTAACGATAGCAAAACTTGTGGTTTGATAAAATATCGTAAGTTTAGTTAAGTTATATTTATATATAACGCAAAGTTTAATAATAATAATAATAATAGTTTGAAATAAAATATAACGTCGTGATGTGATATCGTAAAATGAAAAGAAAAAAATAAAAAATAAAAATGTTAATTATAGTATATGGCCCTTGTCCTTTCCAAGTTTTTACACTTTTTACCCTAACGGCGTTAGCGTTACACCGTTAGTCTAAAGTTAAATATATTTACGTTTTACGTCCAAAACTTCATAATTTTTACACTTTTCATCCAAAAGTTTATAAAATTAGTTTTTCATCCTCAAGTTTGTAAAATGACAGTTTTTACCTCAACTTTATAAAATTGACACTTTTAACCCGAAATTTATAAAATTTGCAAATTTAGTACAAAATTCACCAAATTCGAAACTTAGTGTTTTTATTTCTTAAATAAGTTAAAAATAGCTTATTGAACTTTCCAAAACTGCTTATTTGTCGAAAAAGCTTATTCGTAGCTTAATGGGCTTTTAAACGAGGAAACTAAGGCCCGTTAAGAATTTTAAATCCAATGGGCTTACGAAAGTTTTGGGCTTGGTTTTGGGCTTATCTTAGGGTACTAAAAACGTTACAAAACAGCTTATACGTTTGGCTTATTTTCGACTGATTGGGCTTTAAGGCCCAATCGGTATTTATTTGTTTCCAAAACCGGTTTCAAGGTCGATACACTTTGCCTTATTTACTATGTCGAGATGTGAGTATTATTATAAAAGTTCTATACGAAAATGATAGCTTGCTTGTTAGTCTAACAGGTTATGAATTAAAATGGTAGGCTCGTTACGTGGAATTTAAAGATATACGTTCGTTTCATGGGTAGCATGGAACGAGTTTTTAAGTAACAAAAAAAAGACTTCGATTATTTTTAAGGATTTTCATGACGTGTTGTTATACGTTAGAAAGGTATCCAAAAACAGTTTATACATAACTTTTAAGGTTCAAATCTTTATATAACTTGATTACTAAGGTAGTAAACATATAGACGAAAGTATAATACGTAGGTGTTGTTTATTTAGATTACGAGTAATAAGGTGTAAGTGAAAGTGATTTACACGTACAAATCAAAGAATGCGTTTTAAGTAAGAATGGAAAAAGGTCGTGTGAGACTTACTACACCAAAATGGTGGGGTAAAACGAAACGTAGAGTCGAGGGAAGGGTAGTACGAGAGTGTAGCGTGAGTGTTGACTCGACCAAGGTTACAAACAATGATTTGTTCCTCCTAAACACCACACGATTGCCTTGAAATCCTACCCAAGCAATTCGAACCAGGAACTAGAACTAAGGACTTTGTATTTTGTAAGTTTTGATTTGCCTGTAAGTGGAAAACGAGTGCATGCATGCATGGCGTATAAATATGAAATCTTGTGTATCCTAGTGACCAAAATTAATGAGATGGGATGTTTACGCGTTTACCAAAAGTCTTGAAAGTGTAAGAAGTAACATGTTTTCCTCTTTTGTTTCTAGCTTGTCGACATGCTATCTAGTTCAAAAAAACGTGGGACTTCAAATATAAAAATGGTTTGTACTTGTAGTTTCTCTTTTAAAAATAAGCTAGTACCTTGCCTAAGATCATAAAATATACATGTGTGTGTGCATGAAAAGAGGGAGTACTCTTTGTGTTTGAATAATATGTTGACTACCATTTCTTTTGTGTACACGATTTGAAAATCGTGTATGACTTGGTGATAATTGATCAAATGCAACATTTAAACATGATATTGTGTTTAGAAATATTTTTAGGACTTCATAGAAACAAACGGGGTTCAAAACGGTTTAGTTTTGGATTAGTTGAAATTGTATGAAATCGTTTTTGGACAAGATACTTTGCCTAGTAAAAACGTAGTTAAACTCGACATGGGAAGCTAAAAATCGACACACTCAAAGTTTGCTAGGGGAGGAACGGGGGTGTGTAAAAATATGTGTGAATCGTGGTTAAGATTTGGGCGTACGAGACTTATTTCTGGCTTGGTCTAGTCGAGTACTACGAAATAAAAAAAAATGGAAAATGGGCTTGAAAGGTGTGGGCTGTGAATAGTAACAGGCCGGATTTGATTTTGGGCTTAAGATAAAATTAAGGGTCCGGTTAGGTGAAATTTGGATTAGTAAAAATAATTAGTTTTGATTAGTGAAATGTTAAATTAATATTTAGTGAAATATTTACGTGAGTCGAGGAGTTGTCGTACGCGTTTTGTTAAAATACGTTACGTAAGTTCGTAGGTGGTAAAAGTTTAATATTCTCGCGATTTTTAGACTATAGTGGTACATGTGTGAGCATCGTTCCGAGGAAAAAGGGATTATAAACATCGTAGTGATTTCGAGTAACATAGCATATTTGATAAACAAATTTTTTTTTTGTTATTGGTAAAAACGTTATTAATTAACGTAATGAGATATTAGTCTTTGATTAACTTTTACTATTCATAGGGAAAATTAAGGGAGATTACATAAATTATCAACATGTGTGGTTCATTCTAAGAAACACAGATGCATGGGACAGAGACAATGAGTAATGGTGTTTTATGTTAAGTATTTCCGTATCGTGTTTTATTTGTTTTCCGTATCGTTTTTATCATGTAATGTTTACGTTTAATTTTTAGTTGTTTAATTCTGTATCGTTTCGTTTATGTAATGTTTACGTTTTATTAATAAAATTTGTGTTTGTGTTAAAAAATGTTTTTTTTAAATAAAAAAATAAAGGAAGATGATGCAATATGGGTTGCCATTGTAATGAGAGAGGTGAATATGGGTTGAGGAGAGAGAAAGCTGAAATGACAACAAAAAAGATGGTGCAATATAGGTCAAAAGTGTCACAAGCCTTATCATTTTCATTCCCAACAACTAACCTACCCATTATCAATTTGACCTACTTTTGTTAAACATAGAAGACATGCTTACCTCTCTTTTCACTTAATACAAGTAATTTTTTTTACTTAATGTTTTCACAAAGGAGTCTTTGATAATTCAGGAAAATTGAGCACTTTAATCACATACTTTTATTATTACAACTTTGAATAAAAGAAGCATACGTGATTATATGAAGACTATATATAAATATAATACGACCACATTTCTAGTAAAAGTATAAAATCTGACCCACTTTTGTTACAGTACTTGATTATATGATTTGCATTTTTTTTTGCAAAAGGGTGAATTTATATTATATCAACAAATTACAACTCATACATTCAACTGGAATGGAGATCACCCATTCAGTTGCAAATTCACTAACACACATTCTAACAAATATCTGATAACAGTAATATGATATCAATACAAAAGTAGCAGTCAACCCATGGCTCCTAGCTTCCAAATTCACCCAGATTGAGATGCACCAAAACCATACCTTCTCAACTACATTTCCACACTCAACTGCTCACCATGCCCAGTCATCCTGCCACCACACTGAGACAAGAGAGACAGATAGGGGGCATCATTGAGCAAGGTATAGCCACCCATTTACACATTCCAGTCAAGGGCTCTTCCAAGACTGTTACATTTCCATCTCTTCAAAATGACTTCGCAATCTTGGAAACACTCACCTTGAGGGAGAAACACCATTACCTCCTATGGGTAGTGTATAGTATGGACCAAGTAGGTTCATCTTTCACTCCTCATTATTCCATACTTCATACACTACCCCACCTTAGCTCACATACCCTTCCAAATAGGCAACCTACTTTATGGTGTTAAAATCTACACACATCAGTAATATCTCAACCTGCATTGACATTTCCTCCCAAGGCCAAATGCCCAACAGAAAGATCCATTATGATGTGGCAGATTAAACACCAAGATACAAGGCCTCTATTTGAGTGAGCTAATGATAAACTTAGGCATTTTGATTAAGGGAAAATGCCAAAGTATTGGTATTAAAACCATACATTTTGCAGATCGTTTGCTTGAATCTCAATGTCTGCTGATATCTCTGTGTAGAAGATACTGAACATTGTCAACATTTTCACTATGCCAAACTTTAATGGTAAACACCTGACAAAATCACTTATTGTCCACAGTCTTCCATAGTATCATTCCACTTGTCCAATATGCAATCACTATCTTTGCTGATATTCATGGAAACTTGCCATTGGTTGCATACCTCAATTACTTTACATGTCCTCTTGACTGTTAGGCTTTCCAATTTTAGTCTCACATCACTAATAATGTCAGACATCACCACTTCATAATTTCTTTTTTCATCGCCAAACAGTCTCTTATTCCTTTCACCCCATATGTAGTATACACAAGCAGCCAAAACTACTCTTCTCAAAATGCTCATAATTGATCTGTTGCAAGGTAACTTGGTCATTTCATCAACAACTTCACTCATTAGGTTAGCCCAGTTCTCTTGTTTCATTCTTTTCTTCAAGTCATACCATATTTTTGTAGAGTGGTTGCAGTCAAAAAATAGATGATCATGAGAGTCAGGGCACTTCTCACATAAAGGACATAGAACAGGCTTCCCAGGGTACCATTTGACAAGTCTGTCTTGGGTAGTCAGCCTCCCCAATACAGCTAGCCAAGGTATAAAGGAGTGTTTGGGAGTCCCATGGGAAAACCAAATGACCTTCCACCAAGGGACAGTTATATTGTTTCCATTCCAGTCATTCCAAACTTTACTGATTGAAAAGTTAACCTTCTCTCCAGAGTTTGTGATCCAAAATGCTTTGTCAACACATTCATCTCTAATGTTTGGATTAGGTATAGTTTGAATGAAAGGATACTTTTGAATCCAGTTTGTAGGCCAATTCCATTCACCATTATTGATCAAATCAATAACTTTGGCATCCAAATCAAGGTTGGCTTGCAGAATTTCATCATTGGGAATCCTTGTACTTATCACTCCACCATCCCACCATTTATCATGCCAAAGAAAAATGCTTTTTCCATTCCCAATTTTGTAGAAGAAGTGTTGTTTTACTCTGTCTCTTAAAGACAGTATTTGCTTCCACCCACAGCTAGCACTTTTATCACATTTAATGTCCCAAATGCTTTTTCCTTTGAGCCTGATTACATTAATCCACTTCACCCAGAGAGATTCCTTGTTACTAGCAACATTCCATAAGTGTTTAGACATAAGCACTTCATTCCAAACACCCAAATTTTTAATTCCCAATCCTCCTTCATTCTTAGGCTTACATATTTGCTTCCAAGACACCTTAGCTTTACCTTTGGACAGATTCCCTAGACACCACAGAAACCCTTTGAGGAGCTTAGCAATATCTTTGATCACAGATTTGGGGAGAATGAAAACTGAGGCCCAATAGACCTGCATAGAAGCTACAACAGCAGCTATGAGTTGCAATCTTCCAGCATAGGACAACATTTTGTTCTTCTAGTTGTTGACTTTTGGCTTTAACTTTGTCTATTAAGCATTTGCATTCATTCACTCCAATTTGTTTAGTGATAAGGGGAACTCCCAAATAAGAAACAGGAAGATTACCAACATTGAATAGGAGAACAGATAGGATTTCACTTTTGGTCTGCTCATCAACATTGCCAAAAAAAATTGTGCTTTTACCCATGTTTGGCTTTAAACCTGATATGGCACTGAACTTTTCACAATTCACCATTTCAGGTCATTTTTGAACTTCGACAATTTACTATTCATCAGTTACTATTCACCGATCACTATTCATCATTTTACTATTTATCATTTTTGGAGTCAGTTTGATATTCCGAGAAGCGTTCAAAAAATATTACTATTCACAAAACACTATTCATTCTGGGAGAAAAACACTATTCATGTGCATTACTCATTTCATCGTAAATTTAGTTTACGGATATTTAAATTCGCGTAACCGAATTGGTTCAGGTGCGAATTCATGCTTTATCAGAAGGGACATTTTATACGGACTAGAAATAGTCTACATTTTATCATAATAGCATTTGCATACTATACCACTCGTAGAATATTCAAATTAATATTTTTGGCATATTTAACGTTTTACGTATATTTATTTTTAGATAAACGTTAACATACGATTAATAAATATGACTAACATATCTAAAAATCCCCACGATGGTTCCGATATATTTTTAGACCCTTACAACGTCATAAAGATTATAAAATTCAATTACCCGGTATTTTGGAAATTTATTTAATTTATATCGTAAGTTTATTATAATTACGACGGTTTTCGTAGAAACTAAACAATAATTATCCAAACACCCAATACTTGTGCCCGATATATTTTCACAACTTTTATGACTTTATTATGTCCCGATTAACTTCGTCAAAATTTATTTCAACTCGTCACGATTTATTTTTAATTAACTCGGTATCCGATAACACCTAACGGATACACAAAACAACTAAATACTACCAAACTTCCCCAACACACTTCATTTCCTTCCATGTGCCGCCCCCCCCCCCCCCCCCTTCCTTGTCATCACATTGACCCTTTAATTACAAGTTTACCCTAAAACTAGATATTTATCTAAGTATACTAAGTCAAATTTGCTACCTCATTCATTTTATACAAAAAAAAAAAAAAAAAAAAAAAAAAAAAAAAACTAGCCAAGATATTTTCTCCTCCTCTACCTTGGGGTGCTCGGCCACAATAAGAACAACAAGAAATCACCATTTGTTTTCCAAGATCAAGACATAAACAAGATCATCTAGTACTCCTTGTTTGGGTTTTGAAAGAAAAACTCAAGGTTTTATAGGTTTTCATCTCCAAAACTCACTAATCCATTAAAGTAAGTATGTCAAACTCATTTTTATAATTTTACCAAGTTATTATCATAATCATATGATTTTTATACAAGATCTACATGCATATGCTAGTTTATACCACTCTATTTAAACTTGTATATCTTTTAAGCCTTAGAAATGGATAATAGGTAGACCCTTGATAGATCTACTTGATTGATGATGTTTAAGAACCCATGACACCTTAAGAAGGTGTATGGTAGGAATAGACTAGATTTGTGGTGATTGAAAGTGATTTGGGTGGATTAGAAACTAGTTTGGAACATTAGAAATGAGTTTAGCACCTATCTAGGAACCTACTGTCCCAAAACGCCAAACCCAGAAAACTCAGGAACTCAGGGGTAATTTTAAACCAAATATTTAGAAACTACTTTCAAAAATAAAACTTTTGGCGAAAGAACGGATTAAAACGAGTTTATAATGAAGGAGATATGATTTTTGCAAGTTTAATGACGAAAACTATTTTCTGAAAATATTCATGCTGTTGGACGATTTTCATCGGACAAAAAGAGGCGTTAGACGTAACCTAAAGGAGCCGAATCATCAAAAATATATTAGTATACGTTAAAACGAATCCGTGGATATAAAGAACGAGGAAAATGAACTTATAACGACAAAGATATACACGTTTCAAAATCGTCAAAACTATATAATTTGGCAGCCACTAATAGAAATAATAATCTATCGTACTAAATGCTATATTTTCTAGATATATTGTTAAAGAGCTATATTTTTAACCAACGAAGTACGTATGACCACAAGCTTATTTATACGACTACTAGATGTCATTTCAAAGTTTTCAAAACGATGAATACAACACTAACATTTTATATACGATATATTACGACTAGTTTTTATAAGTCTAGTTAGACTTATTTTTCCTAAGTATGGACAATATTTTACTTTGACAACAACTAGTATTTTCAAGTTAAGAGTGGTATAGGCATCATGTGCATGTGCATTCATTACATCACGCCATGATCTAAAGTAGATCGTTATTACTTATATTAGGTTGCGGCTAATATTCGCGCCTTATTGTCCCTATCATTTCACGTCATAGTATCATCACTTCAGGTGAGTTTTCATAGCCCCGTTTTAATTCAATATTTTGATTTCAAATCCCACGGGGGAGAATACATTGCATCACTTATTTTTGTACATGCCAAAGTATAGATTCCTTACATTGCTTAAGTTGCCTTATTACCACGTCATGACAAGTCCCCTTTATTATCATGGACCGTTAATTAATCTATAAGCGAGAGTGAGTGAATAGATCTATTGAGGGTGACTCCTCCATCCGTGTTTGGGTTGCTCCAACGGGATTACGGATGCATTTCATGTCTAATATATTTAGAGTGTCTGGTAAACACTCATTTGGGGCCACTTTAATTGCGTCTAGCTTCGGGGTCATGAGCTTAAGAGCCAATGCAAATTTTATTACTGAAATCTTATTACTTTATTTTTTTTACTTATGGCTATTGTACATCCTATTTAACTTATAAACCTATGATTATTCACCAACTTTATGTTGACCGTTTTAGCAATGTATTTTCAGGTTATTAAGGTAGCTCATGTTGCATGCATTTGGACCTTCATGGAGTCGCGGTGTCGACGCGTCTCACTATATTTTCTGCACTTATGAAACGTTTGATCTTGTTGAACTTATTTCACCTAAATTGGCAACATCTTTTGGGACCTATGTTTTGTAAACTCTGAATGTTTTAATGATCAAACGCTGTATTTTCTAAACGACACTTTAGGTCGTTCAATATGACTGTAACTGTGATGCTATGGCAGTCACCCCCAGGTATTCCATTCCGCTGTTAAAACAGGTATTTTGGGGGTGTGACAGAACTTGTCCAAGGCATCTTTTACAACTTTAGCAGAGGTGAGTTATTTTTAGCTGTTTACAACCCCAATGATACTTGAAACCATGCCCTTCACTGACTTGCCTATTCATGAGTTGTATGAAGACCTCCATGACCAAAGTAAAGATGTAGGGAGACATGGGATCACCCTGTCTAAGACCCCTACCACCCTTGAAGTATCCATGCCTTTCACCATTGACACAAATGGTAAAAGCTGCAGATCTGACATAAACCATAATCCACTGGTCATTTGCTGAGGGAATCCAAACATGTTCAAAATCATTTCAAGGAAATTCCAGTTTACAGTGTCATATGCCTTCTGTATATCAATCTTCATAGCCATCCTTTTAGCACCATTTTTCCAATTATAGTCTCTGAGCAGCTCCTGAGTAAAAAGGATGTTGTCTGTAATCTGTCGTTCAGGAATGAAAGCACTCTGGCTAGGACTAATAATCTTGCATAAAGCACTTTTGATTCTGCATGTGAGGATCTTGCTAATGATTTTATAAATGATGTTGCAACATGCTATTGGCCTGTAGTCAGAGACTTTCATAGGAATAGAGATCTTAGGGATCAAAGTTATTAGAGTAGCATTAATTTCTCCCAACAATTTTCCTTTTAAGAAGAATTCCTTAACTGCTCCACAAACATCCTTACCCACAGTATCCCATGCTTTTTTTGAAGAACTTGGCTGTATAACCATCTGGTCCTGGAGCTTTGTTGTCATTAATTTCAAATAGAGCCTCTTTAATTTCTTTATCACAAACAGGCCTTATCATCATTCTAGCATCATCATCATTGACTTTACTGGTGATGTTAATACTACTTGGATCCACAGCTATAACAAGAACTTCCTTGCCTAGGAAGTCTTTGAAGTGTTTTACAAACTGATCTGCTACAAAGTTCCCTTCAACTCTAACACCTTGCTCATTGCACACAGATTCAATTCTATTTCTATGCATCTTCCCTTTGACCACAGCATGAAAGAACTTACTATTTCTATCACCATCACTCAACCATTCAATCTTAGCTTGTTGAAAGAGGAGTTTCTCTTCATCCAAAACAGCATTATTGTACTCTTTTAAAGTAGCAGCTTCAATTTCCTTAAGACTAGAGTTGTGAGGATCTTTATCAACAACAATTTGGGCAGACTTCAGTTTATCTCTCCATTTGATCACATTTTCATGAACATTCCCATTCTTCCATGTAAGCTGTTTTATATGATACTTCAATACTTTCAGCTTTTTAACAAGCCTATACATCTTGCACCCCTCAATTGCTAAGCTCCATTCTTTCTCCACAATACTTTTAAATTCAGGCTTGTCTGCAATAAAGTTTGTGAATCTAAAAGCTCTTTTTTTCTTTTGAAGGACTTTTGGAATGATTAAGACTGCTGGACAATGATCTGAAGTCAAATGAGGAAGGAAGATAGCATGAGAGTTAGAAAATTTGCTCATGAAGCCAAGATTACCCATTACTCTATCAATCTTCTTTAGAATACCATTAATAGGATTTAATCTACTTTGAATCCATGTGAAGTGAGTTCCAGAGCAATTCAAATCCTCAATCTCAATCTGCTCCAGACATTCTTGGAATTCACACATGTCCACAGACTTGCATGACCCACCCTCAGAATGATCAGTTATGTTAAGGCTCACATTCCAGTCCCCCAACAAGACCCAAGGCCTTCCATTCACAATACCCTTGTATCTGTTCAACATCTTCCAGAGATCTCTCCTTTCCCTACCTGTGTTAGCAGCATAAACAAAACAACAAAAGAATTGTTCCTTGCTACTTACTGTTTCAATGAGACAAAATATAGTTTGACTGCAAAAGTGAAGAGGCATGATTGAGACATCTTCATGCTTCCAGCCAATGATAATTCTACACCCCCTCTTGCTGTCTTGGACATTGTTGATGGTGCTCCATCTTCCAAATACATACTCACTAATTCTGTCAATTTGCTTAGGTTTGATATGAGTTTCCAATGTAGCACATATACTAAGCTTCTGCTCATCAATGAATTTTCTAACCTCCTTCTGCATGTCTTTGTTGCACATTCCTCTTACATTCCAAGCAACCATCTTCAGTTCTGCATTCAAACTTAGCATTGGAATTTCTCACCCAGACAATGATCCTTTGAAATAAGATCATTGGTAAGACCATTTAGAACATTCTTTGCCATATTCTTAGCCATATCAGTGGTTGTTTCATAAACATCTTCCAGTTCCAAACACTCCTTACCCCACTTTTTCACCCACTGGCTTCTGAAGTATTGAAACATATCCCTAGACCAAACTTTAGAATCTTCTCCAGTAGGTATCCTTTGGTAATTCACAAACTTATCAACTCTATCCAAATCATTTAACAGTTGCCCTTCATGTGTTTCTGAATCCTCAATTACTTGCAAGACAGAATATTTATTGGCACTTCTCCTTAAATTCTCCATGTTTTCCTTACTTATATTCCATCCAGCTTTAGGGCTTAGGGGTTTGTCATTGCCAGTATTCCCATTGTTTGACTCCATTTCATTGTTATCACTCTTCTTAGTCTCCTGTGTAGGCATAGTTTTTTTGACTTCAGCAGGGATAGTCTTTCCTATAGGCCTATATTCAAGCCTATTCTTCTCTCTATTTGCTCCATATCCCTCTTTATCCTTGGAATTCCCTTTGTCACGTGTTTTCCCATTCAACTGCTCACCCTTTTTACCCTTCCAATTATCCTTTTTCTTACCACCCTTTTCCTGATTGTTTGCATCACTGTGGCCAAGTTGCTTATCAATGTCTGCATTGCTCTTGTTCCCTCAATTCTGTTTACCACAGTTGCTATCCATATGTCCAAACACACCACAATGACTACATTTAGGGGGACTCCATGCATATTCAACACTCACAAATCTAGTGCATCTCTCCATTTGACCCTCACACTTATAGCACACTTCAATTTGTTTCTTAAGCTCCTTGTCTACACTGACTTCCACAAGCACCCTAGCATAACCAACTCTACCAGTGCCCTCATTACACATCTTAGCTGTGGTCTTGTCCATGATTAGTGGTTTTCCCAAGCTGCTTGCAATTGCACTAATTCCTTTTCTAGTCCAGGCTATCAGGGGTACATTATACATTTTCACCCATAATGGCAAAGTTTTATTCACACTCTTCTCCAAAATAATATCAGGATTCCACTTTTGAACAAAAAGAGGCTTATTATTTACCATCCAAGGCCCACTTTCAAGTACTTGATTCATCCCCATTTCATCTTTGAATTTAAACAGGAACCAATCATTTTGTGTCACAACATCAATTAATCCATATTGCCCCCACATTCTTCCTAAATTGTATCTGATCTCAGCATAAGTCATTTTGTAACCCACAAAGTGGCCACAAAGTGTCAGTTTCCATTTCATACATCCTTCCAAGACCATCTCATCTTCAATAATCACAACCTCTCTTCCTTCCTCCACAACATTAGGGATTAATTCCAGCTTATTATCTATGTCATTAGTACCCATTTTGACTTTAGTAGCAAAGGACAAGGGGATTTTTCCATCTATGCTCTTTTTTCATTACTCTTACTGTTAGGGCTGTCCTCAATGTCTACACTTTGTTTATTAGCCTCCTTCTGATTAACAGCACGAGTTTCCTGTTTGTCCACTACTTGCGCCTTTGTACTTATCCCTTTTTCCTTCTCCTTACCTATTCATTTAGACTCACTCAAAAGTGGGAAATCAGTCTCATTCACTAGTCCAACTTCCCTTTCGAGTGGGAAATCAGTCTCATTCACTAGTCTAACTTCCCTTTCGAGTGGGAAATCAGTCTCATTCACTAGTCCAACTTCCCTCTCTGTACCTTTTCCCCCATTAACTACATTTACACCTTCATTAGACTTGCTAAATGGTGAATACTCCTGTTCAGTAACAAGTTCCTCTTCCTTATCAATTACCTCCTCACCATTAATCACAGTCTCTTCAATATTCTCAGCATCCTTCTTACCCCTATTGACACTTGAACTCTTATTGCTAGTGCTTCTATTCTTACCAATCTCACAAACTGTATTAGCATATCTAGCAGGGATTCTAGCTTGACGCCTAGAAGACCTTCTTTTGTTAGACTTACTAGACATGACTTCAACATGTGTTAATACTAAATTCCTCAACTATGTAATATGCTCAGCAAAGACTTCCAAATAATTTTGGCGCCAAAACACCAAAATCAAATTAACATGATACACAGGTCAAAACTAGTTAAAAGTTGTATCGGAATGTATGTAATAGCACTTAGAAACAGAAATGAGGTTCAATTTTGAAAAATGAATACAAATGAGAATTAGGTCAAAATTGGGGGTTTTGCTAAACTTAACGAAAATCTAATTAAAGCTAATCATTGTGTGCGCAATGATTAGCTGAATCGAAATATGTACTCAGATTTGAAAATCGTTAAAGATTTCGAGTAGAAAAGAAGCTTTTAGCTTATTTTAATGGTGGAAAAAGAGGGAAAAGTTGTTGCGGGAGAGAAAAGGGAGAAAATTCAATCAAGTGATATTGCTATGGGCACGTGATACATGATTTGCATTGTTTGATATAACGTAGATCGGTTAAAGCACACATTTAAACATATCTATACCCTAGCAAACATTGGCTGCTTGACGATCTTCCCTTTATTCTTAAGTCGTGAAATAATGAGTTATCGTTTTGCTACTTTGCCTACTAAGGGCTACGTACAATTTTATATCGTTGATTCCCCATGTTACACAACATATTTTCTTTCAAGTCCGGGACAGAAACAGGACACAAAATGACCGGGTTCACGTAGAATAAACTAAACAATACTACAAATACAATTTTTAATGCCGGTTGCATTTAAGAAAAATCAATGTTTTATAACAAAATTAACATTACACCACACAGATCTATGGATGTCCCGGGACTCTCTGGAACCCACCCTGGTTCGTCATTGTTTCGAGAGTCGAGTGATGTAATAAAGTTGATACGGAATTTGAGTAACTATTGTTGTTAAAGAAGTGACAACTAGTGTTATTTATTATGACTTGTAAAGTTGATTTAAACTTGTGGTTTAAATACATATTATGATCTGAGTAGGTTGTTGGTGGACATTCCATGTGGCATCTTAAGAAAATACTGTATGAAAAGTGGGTTGATCTTCTTTATGCTAAGTTGGTCCAAAGTAGACTCATATCAGCATTGATTATAAAATATGTGTGTGAAAAAGTGTTTTTTTTTTTTTTTTTTTTTTTTTTTTTTTTTTTTAATCAATAAAAGTATAGATAATGTTCTTAAAGACCGTCGACAACTAATTTCATCATCATTTCCGAATTTTCTTTGACAAAAACTTTATTAGGAAACTGATTTGATACTTCATCTCCAAGAGAGCTGAGACTTGAGCTTAAAGAAACAACAAATGGTATAAAAATATGGGATGCTTATTGGAAAAGAAAGAAAACAGAAACAGATAAGAATATTCACAGATAGATAAAGGACAACTGAAAATAATTCATCAATTTCTTAAAATTGGTTATACAAAAGAAAATTAACTTTGATGAAACTAATCATCTTAAAGAGTCCTCATGAAACATCCATTGCAATTATGTAAACTTTTTTACCAGAAATTAACAGCACTGTTGCTAAAGGTTAAAGCTACCAAATTATATCTAGCTTTATTGCAACAATTTCACGACCGACAACCCCTCAAAATCTGTTTCCGCAAGCTAGATATGCAAGAAATTAAAAATTTTCCGATAGACCACTAGGTTATCCAAAATATATGCAACTATACAAGTCATGTTATGTTACATGCACTAACTCTTTTAAAACCCTCTCATCACTTTTCTTCTTGACCAAATAATAACAATGTAGTAATTTTAACTTATCTGACCTGTTTGCGGCATTTCATATAGCAAGAGAAACGTACTAGCTAGAGTGGCACATAAAGTAGTTTCAATAGTTTGGTGACCTTGCTAATAGGCTCAGAAATATCATTAAGTGCATGACACTAACGAAAATTCAAGCATGAAATATGATTGCTAGCGAAAATTTGATTGCTACTGAAAATGTGACAGTAAATGATATTTCTGAGCCTATTAGCAAGGTCGCCAAGAAGCTAGTGTCATGCACTTTGATCTCAAGTGAAGAACGTACACAAGAAGTTATTCAAGCTTTCAAATGTTTTAGTAGTAGTTAGTGTGTCATCATATACATAGTTGTGTAATTTTGTATATCATACTTGTGTCATTATATTCCACCATCTTCTACCAACTTGGGTAGTCATCATCATACATCATCTTAGCGAGTTCGGTTAGTATTTAAGCCTCAAAATACATTGAGTGATAAGGTTGGTCTTACATTGGGAAAGACTCGATATTTAGCTGAGTATCGGTAAAGAAGTGAAACGACGTTGTAAGGTTTTCTCCGCCGAAAATGAGCTTTTTGATATAGTGCTTGTGAACTCTCGAGTTGGGTACTCGGGGAGTGGAGTAGGGCGAGGAAGGAAGCTTCGTGTCGAACCACAATAAATCACCGTGTCTATTGGTTTGATCTTTCCTGTGTATTTCGCAGTTACTTATTATTCATTGTTTATATATATTTTGTGTCGTGTTGATTTCACATCAAGCAATCGAATATAATGTTTCTTAAAAAGGCATAAAAAGGGTAAAAACTATTTAACCCCCTTCTAGTCTTTCACAGACATGATAGGGTTGGTTCGGGATGCCTTTGGTTTAAGTTCTTTTCCTTCGGCTCATAAAAACACGGAGGAAGCAGGGCTTGATGGAGAAGTAGATGAATCTGCCGAAACCAGTTATCATAATGTCGAGGATATTCCTTATAAAAAATTGCTAGAACAGTGTGACAAAGAACTGTATCCTAGCTGCAAGTTTTCTAGTTTGTGTTTTACTTTACGCTTATATCACATTAAATGTATCTGTGGCATATCCAACAAGACTTTTGGTATGTTACTAGAGATTTTACAAGATGCGTTTCCTCACATCACATCTAGGGCTGTCATTCGGGTTGACCCGGCCGGGTTCGGGTCAACTTGGGTCAAGCCTCCAAAAAACATACCCGAACCCGACCCTGTTTAAAACTCGGGTCAACTCAGGTCCGGTCAATTCGGGTTCGAGTCAACTCGGGTCGGATCAATCGGATCGGATCAGCTCGGGTTTAGGGTCAACCCGAGTATTTTTACATTGTAAAGTGTTAGTTTAGTCGGTTCAACTCGGGTTCGAGTCGGGTCAAGGCTAAAAAAACATACTCGAACCCGACCTTGTTTAGAATTCGGGTCAATTCGGGTTGACCCGATTAACCCGAATATGATTTTTGACCTGAGTTGACCCGACCCCAGTTGACCCGAACCCGGTCGGGTCAGGGTCGGGTTGGGTTTTATGACACCCCTAACATCATTGCTTTTAAGGGGTGTTTGGGACTTAAAATAAGTATGCAACAAAAAATGAACTTATACTCCGTAACTAATAACAATAATAACAATAAAATATCAAACGGACTCCCCTTGTCTCAATTTCAGTTGATAATAAATGTGTGGCACCCTTCATAATCTATTTATAGTGTTTGGGACTTCATAGCTAGAAATTGTATAAGTGCAGAGGGTGTGAAACAAAAAGATAACATATAACCTCTTATTTTAGTATCTTTATTGTACATTGTTATATGTAAATTTGCTCTACAAGTTAGGAGAATCTATTATTTTATTCTCTCGTCCTCCATGCAAAATTCCACAAACTAACACCTAGCTCTAAGCCTGTAACCCTATTATAATGGTGGAATAAATTTTTGGTATAATTGGACAAACATAAACACCATCTTTTGCAAAAACTGTTGACATCTCTAATTACACATCTTGCACTTACAAATTCTTAACTTGGGCAGGAACCTCAGATCTACACAAATGGATGTAAATGCAATCTCGGGGAAAATATCATATTTTTATAGAGATAGAAAAATGTAAATGGTTGATTACAAATGTGCAAATATGGCATATAGAAGCAAAGCACTGAACCAATGTTTTATCCAAGTTAGCTGGACTATTTAAAACCGGCTAAATGTAATGTTTTCAGGGCACTTAAGGTGTATTGTCCGGAATAACTGAAGCTTTATGCTAATTTGGTTGTTGTTGAAATATAATGTTTAACACATAATTTTAAGAGGCATAGATCAATGTGGGTGTAAAATTGTCTAACTGAATACAATATTAGAACCTGAAATTAGGATGTAACAAGGCATCATTGTCATAAATTGTACAATCGAGAGAGAGTTGACAAAATGGGTGGTGAGAACTGGTTTGGATTATCAATGGTACACTTTTTGGTCAGTTTGGGGTGAACAACCAATGTATTTTGGCAAAAAGAATATGTCATTAACTTCAACATGAAATGTTGAGAAGCAAGTACAATGCTTGAGATAAGATCTCGCTTCAAGTGACAAACCAAGTGAAGAAAGATCTCGCTCAATCAATCTACACTATAGTTTTAGTGAAACATAAACGATATCTAGGAATTATAGTTCGGACCAAAGAGAGCTAGTGGTTGGCTCATCCACATTTGAAAATCGTTGGAAAAACACATCTTGGAATCCAAGGCCCATTGAAAGCTTTTGTGCTTGATCCTTGTTACCGTATCCGACCAACATGTAACCTTGTTATTGAAGACTAGATTGTTTCTTGTCGAGAATTTTACTTTTAAGGGGTGTTTGGGACTACTAATGGCTTATTGATTATTTTGTATTTAATGTGCAGAAATCGAAGTACAAGAGAGAACCTAAAGTGATTGAGAATTTTGACTTGTCATATCAATCAAAAGATGGGCCATACATTCACGACATGTCAAGAGAGTTTAGGGTATATATTTACAGAATTTATACATTTATATATACTCATCTATATATTTGATCTTATATTGTTAATGTTTTAGGAGCGAGTACGAGAAGAGATGAATAAAAGAGAACTAGAAATTGGCAATTCAAGACTTGTTGATGATGAAGCACGGTCAGAGATTATAGATGTTGTAATGTTTGAGCTCATTTGTCCAGATAAGCCTGGACAAGCACTTGGTTGTGGGACTGGGAGTTACAATATCTAAAGTCACCAAGTTCAGTTTTGATTTAAGAAGAGCAAGAAAAGAAAGCTTAATAGATCAAAACCGTCTAGTGTTAGATAAAGTTGAATCACAAGGTATGCATATAGAGTCACAAAACAATCAAATCAATATTATGGCAAAAGATCTTAGTGACCTTAGAGGGGAGGTGAAAGTTTTAACAACTCCACTCAAAGAGCTATATGGTGCTGGAGCTTACAAAGATATGATCTTTCAAGACGTGACATGTGAAGACGTACCAAGCACATATGTTAGACTTTGAGCTGGAATCCTTTGAATAAATGGGCCATATCTTTCTTTGATGCATGTACTATACAATTGATGAGATATAGATCATTGTTGCGGTTGTAGATGTATTCTAGTTGTCTCCGCTTTTGTAATACAAACGGCATGTTTCTTGATATCATAGATGTGGCAAATGGGCAGGTCGGATGGGTTGCTTAACGAGTCAAAAGGGATAGTTGTGATCTAGGACAACCATTTCAGTTCATTTTTAAAATATTTTTTCTTAGTAGGCTCTCTGTAAGTTGTAATTCAGCATCTTGAAAAATATGGAATGCCTGTGGATATAGCCTATTGAGTCGTATTAGTAATTAATAAAGTTGGTGCCTTTTGACCGGTGATCATTGGTTACCCTGAGTCATAAGTGACTAGCAGGGTACCCGCGCGATGCGGTGACGGGTACCTTGAAATTAAAATTTTTGCGAGCAACGTTTTCTAGCTATATGCGTTTTGTGACAATAACTTTATAAATAACGAGATTTTAAGTAAAAAAAAACTATTTCATACAAAAATTGTAGGGTCCACATGTGATACTTTTAAAAATAAAAAAACGATACACAGTAATATTGTTAAGATAGTTAGATAAGCCGAACATCACAATTAATTTAACAAAATTTTGAGATTTAGCCCATACTAATTAAAAATTCGCAACCTACTTTAAAAAATCCAGCAAGCCCATAATTATTATCTAATGTCCAACCCAAATCCACAACAAACCCTACACACTTTAGAATATAAGTTCTTCATTATGAAAACCTAAACACACATCGCACATTCAAGGTCCCCATCCAACCTTCTCTCCATCTAAAAAAACATGCAGTCACCAAATATCTCCTTCTAAAAAATAATACGCATATTCAATCTTTCCAACCTTATAACTCCTTAACAAACGAACACAACACATCAAATAAATCCACCCTTATATCTCCATGGCAGTCACACGCCTAAATAGCTCATCTTCCTACATATATAAAACGCAACATCATAATAACATTTCTTCTATCTCTTTATCACAAACGCATCATAAACCTTCTTTATTTCAACCGTAACGGAAGCACACTATGTTCGTCAAGATCTCATTAAAGAGGTCTTTGGTAGGTTGTTTGTTTGTTGTCCTCTTATTACTTTCAAAATCTATGATGGTTTACTCTTACACTCTTATTTTAACAAACAAATTTATGAGTATTAAAGAGAAGACTGAGATTGTTTTTTCTTTGTAATTTCCAAGGCTCAGTTGTTTGATAAGGAGTAGTTATTGTGTTGTGTTGACTGTGGTTCTTTCTTTATTTTTATTTCATGGCTTAAGGGTGTATGTGGACAATACGTATGATATTGATTGTCTGTTACGAATTTTGGATTTGTAAGATTATTGTTGACTTTAGTTGTAGAGATTTTTTACTGTTGAATCATTTAGTATAAATCTCGTTTCAACTTTTTTTATTTATTTATTTATTTTTTTCATTCATTTTGACTACTGGATTTTAGATTTATGTTTTGGAAGGTAATTTTCATTGTACATTGCGGTAAAATGGTTGTGTATTTTAGTGTGAGGGTAAATTAAATTGTGTATTAATTATATGTGTTGGATAATACTTTTTTAGTTATCTTTGTGCTCTAAATAGTTTTAAACAATGCTTGATAATTTGTATTTTTTATATAGGGGGTGTTTTAATGACTACCATTTAATAACATTAATGTTGTTTGATAGAATTTTGGTTTTAAAATGACATCACGCTTGTTTTTGTTGTACAATATGCTTACTTTTTTGTAATTCTGAAAATTGGGTGCATTAAAGTGTTGTAAACCATGCATTCTTTCTTGTAAATTTGAAAATTTTGAAGAGAGAGCTCCATGCATTATATGTAGTATAGATATCGGGCGATATGGGTAAAACTGGCAAGTTTAGCTTCCAAATTTATTAACGATTCACAATTAATATGTCAAATATTAAAGAAAACAAAATACACCGAATCTTATTTACAAGGAAACTTATATAGGACCAAGCAAAAAAATTGACATCTATAGAGGAAATCACGGAACTTATTTGTCATCTTCAGAGATACTCTTGCATTCGAAAGTATTTGGAGAGATTTGAGAAAGTTCCCAGTTCCAATAAAAAGGGATGGATGATTTAGTTTTTTGGGCTGATTCCACTTCTTTGTACACAACTTTTGCCCCACATCTTAATATTGCTTTGTCAGAATTGTCTATATTGATTAAAAGATTACCTCCAAAGACGTGAGACCGATCTTCACCATGATCATTGAGTTGTTCAAACAAACTAAATGGTACGTAACCAACCCACAAATTCCCCTTCTCAGATCCTGAACATGCATTAATACAATGAATATCTGTCTTAGTAACCAGCATTCCATCATCTTCAAATCTTAATTCTATATTAAGGTCAGTATGACATCGCCTCTCGGGACTAAACACAGCAGATATTGCAAACCCCATGATTTGGGTTTGCCAATTGGGAGGTAACTTCAATGCTATTGTGTCTCCATCTTCTTGTTCTTTAAACCAGCTTGGAATCATTTTTCCAGGAACACCAATACTTATACAACTATCTACAGCAGCATATTTCTGCACTCAAAACAAAACTGTAACTTTAATTAATTTGAATATGCATTCAATACACAAAATTTGAGATGAATGGCAGGGAGAAATTTGTTACCGTAAGAAAAGTTTCCTTTAACATCTTATCGAGATATCTTTCACATTCTGCATCCTCTAGGAGTTGTTTGCAATCATAGAGGGATATGTTATACAACCACTCATAACCCTCAGATAGATTTTCAATCTTTCTTAATGATCTGCAATAGCTTGCATCCAATACTTGTATTCCTGATGGGAGCCTATGCACTATTTGAAGTTCCTCACATTCACTTATGTTGAGGTTTTTGAGATGAGTAAGGTGGGTGATGCTTGTAGGCATCTCTAATAATCTATTGTTCCCACGTAGAAGTAATTCTTCCAAGAGAAAAAATCCATTAAGATCTTCAGGGAAATCTTTGTCTCGGATTTGACTACCACTAAGATCTAGTTTTCTCAAGGAACACAAATTATTCAAAATGTGAAAACTAACAGAGGCTGGTAGTTTCAGGTGAAGCTCTTGTAATTTTTCCATTCTTCCAAACTCATCTGGCAAATTCTGCAGTTTATGGCATCCTACAAGATTAAGGCTCGTGAGACACTTTAACTCACATATAGAGTGTGGAATGTACACAAGACTTGTATACGAGAGATTTAAGAAGCGTAGGTTACACAGATTCTCGATGGATGATGGCAGTTCTTGTAAATTCGAACAAGCGGTCAAATCTATATGAGATAGTTTAACCATACAAGGTGACAATTCTGGGAATCTTTCAAGAGATTCACAATAAGAGAGAATGAGCGTCTCCAAGGATTCCATCTCAAGCCTGGATGGCAGAATCTTGAGAGAATGGCAGACACCCATGTTCAAGTAACTAAGCCTTCGGAGATATCCAAGAGACTCATCCACCTCCTCCAAATTCTCACAATGTGACAAACTCAAAATCTCAACATTTGGGGCTCCCGAAACATCTGGAAACCTTATGAGAGAGTGTGAATAGCCGAGGTTAATGAATCTCAAGTTCAACATACTCTGATTACAAAAACAACAAAAATAAAATTAATAAAATCACGGATACTGAATATTGAAAACAAATATAGAGTTAATTACTTAAATGGTCCTTGTGATTTGTCGGATATAACAAACTTGGTCTAAATTTTTAAAGAATCTCAGGTCCAATCCTAAAAGTTACGACCTGTTACAAGTTTAGTTAGTTTATTTTTCGTGATTCCGTTATTCTGACTATGCTTGATCATTTAAATGAGATTTTTTTATTTTATTTTTTATTTTTTATTTTTTATTTTTCTTTATTTTTTCTCATTTCTTCCTCATAAAATTTTTCTAGTTAAAGGATGCGTGTTTGGTTGTGATAAATTTATGGTGAAGATGACATGTGATGAGAAAGGTAAGATGAGGGTACTTTTGGTTGAAAGATGAGGGTTGATGATGAAAATGTTTGGTGGGATGAAAATAATAATAATAACTAATAAAAGGAAAAATAATACTCCGTAATAATAATAAATGTAAGTGAGAGTCGTTACTTAACTGGTTAAAGCAACCATAAGACGTAAAAAGGACTAAAGTTAGACGTAAAAGGGATGAATCCTCTTAAGACAAAATCCGAGATTTATTAAAAATTTGGACCGTATGTTATATGTGGCAAACATAAGAACCATTTTAGTAATTATCGCTCTGTTGCTAGAAAATTTGTTTCATCTGCTTAATAAATACCTTGTGTCCCTTCCATAAATATTTAATTTTGCTAGACCACAATTTAAGCCCAACAAGCTTATGCATGTCTGCTACTGGCAGAGATGCAAAAGGGTAATTACTCCAACAAAACCATCGTAACTCATCAGGGAGAGAGGTAGGTTCACCACAAGTGAATTCATCGTAAACATCAAGTAGCCGAAGATTCTTCATATTTTCAAAAACATCAACGGGTAAACCCGGAACTGGGTCGTCTATGCGCGGCGCACTTATGGCTTCAATTGCATGTAGTTCCTGCACCGAAGAGCAAACCCTAGATCAATAATGTTATCCAGAAACAAATATTATATATATATATATATATATATATATATATATATATATATATATATATATATATATATATATATATATATATATATATATATATATCAGTTGTTAAAAGACAGGTTTATTACCCTGCTTTTTTTAATCAAGTCATGAATTACGTCGATAAGCCATAGCCTGCTACCCGGGAAACTCTCGCTTACTACTTTCCGGCCCATTTCCTGTATGAGATCATGCATACCTAGAATTCCCTTTGAAACCGTAATAAGAGATTTTTCAATGAGAACACTAATCCCAATCTCAGTGTGTAAACCAAGACTATCTAGAACTCTAATCACATTTTCGACTGCTTTGCCCTTGAAAAAACATGCAATATCAAGGAATATTTGTTTCTCATCATCATCTAGATAATCAAAACTAAACTTCAGTGTGTCAAAAATCTTTCTATTTGGTATTTTGGCTAGTTTATCTAATGCACTCTCCCACACACTTGCTTCTCTTCCATGTAAGAAAGAGCCCAAAACTTTCAAGGCTAGAGGAAGATGACAGGTATAGCGTATTGCCCGATTTGAAATGTTTTTGTACTCATCAGGAGGGTTCTTTTCCCGAAAGGCGTGCCAACTGAAGAGTTCAGCAGCTTGATCCATACGTAAAAGAGCAGGTTTGTACTTGGCATTTGCATGTGATAACAAACGCTCATCTCTAGTAGTTATTATGATTCTACTTCCTGGACCAAACCATTCATTTGATTCAGCTAGGAACTCCAATTGCTTGGAATCATCCACATCATCAAGAACAAGAAAAACCTTCTTATTGCATAATCTTGTTTGTATCATTTCAGCTCCATCCTCAGGATTCAGAAGTTTGGACCAGTGACGTGCCCCTAAAATATCTCTTAGAATTTTTTCTTGCAAGGCACATATATCTTTTGGAGTAGAACTATTTTCTCTAACGTTGCTAATGAAGCTACCACCAACAAACTTACCTAAAATTCTGTGAAACAATACTCGAGCAATAGTCGTCTTACCAATACCTCCCATACCATGTATCCCTATAGTCCGTACCTCTTGTGTTGCTTCTATGTTTAATTTTGAAATTATTTTCTCAATATGAGATTCAATACCAATTAGATTATTCTCCCTACCACGGGATGGTTTATCAGCAAAAATATCTTCAACAATCTTGTTGACAATTGCAGCTTCACCCCTGTATGTAAACCAAAATACAGACCGTTGAGGTGAATAATTATGTAGGTAAATAGGCCGGTATAATGAAACGGTTTATAAGCAATTTATATAGATAAAAATGAAATCTCAGTTAGTCAAGTGAAATAACGCCAAAAACCTGATGGGTAGAGATGGCAAAATGGGTGGATCAGGTCGAAGCAGGTCGTTTTAAAGAAGAGTATCATCTGGGTTCAATTCGAACGAGTCATGTAGCCAAAATGTTGTTTTTGCTATATTTATAATTAAATTTATCTTTAATATTGTTTAACACTGTTAAGCATGATGATTTATGTAAAAGTTGATTTTTTGGTTTAGAATAATAAGAATTGTAAATCTAAAGTACACTAGTGACTCACTCAGCCACATGGGCAATGAGGCATTATGGGTAGTAAAACTTACAATATTACTGTGTGAAAATAATAGAGAGATAGAGAAAGAATCTGAGAAACAAATACTAATCGTGTGTAAGTCATAGTATCAGTGTGCAAATAATCTCATACATATACTGATATATCACCATTATATAAACAACTCGTGTCCTATGATCTTACTCAATAACAGCCTAACTAATATGCAGAGATGGCATGGTCTTAAGTAGCACAGAGGAACAGAACATACTATATTACTAGAACATTAGAGCATTGCTAGGATAGTTTTACAGAAAATTGATATTGAGGTGGCAGCATTTTAGTGGATGTTAAAAATGCCATGTGTTTGATCATTTGTTCATAGTTCTTCTCTGAGTAAACTCTAGTTCAACTCTCTCTTCGTCGGCCACTTCACCAATTTCTAATTAATTTGTATTTTGCTTAATCCAAAGTAGTCAACTGAAGTGAAGGTAGGCAAATTAGTAAAGCAACATAACCAAAAGGGCCTTGAAATAGTGGTATGTGAGAGATCGATCAACAAAGAGGGGTGCGAGTACAAGACACTTTCCATGGTGAACTGGTCGTCCCATACCTTCTGCCTGTCTCATATGTGTGGAACCAGGTCTTTTGCCCCCCCCCCCCCCCCCCCCCCCCCCCCCCCCCCCCCGGCAATACATAGGATAGGTAGGCTGGGGCCTGGGATATATGTGTAATCGTAGTGTGAGTAATCTACTTTGCAAGAAATAAAAAAGTGAAGCAACAAATTTAAGAAAACTAACCCACTAAAAACTGAGATATGATGGCCAGATAAATTGGAAGCTGCGGTTAATGCTTCTCTCCACTTGTTCACTTTATCCATTTCCACCCTTAAACTCACCCTCCTCGTGTTGCTTAAAGGCGGTTTCAAAGTCTCTTTTTCCGTCCACGCACATCGGATGGATCGACATGATAAAATACCGGTAACACCTTTTGTCCCATCTGATGATGACATTCCATAATTTTGGCGAGCTCTTCCAAGCACCAGGAAGAGTTTGCATAATTTTTGGAAAGCACAACAACCGCAAACCTCGATTCTTTGATCGCATTCAGAAGCTCTGAAGAGATTTGTTCCCCTCCCCCAAGCAAGACATTGTCTTTGAACGTATGTATTCCTTTTTTGAACGAGAGCAGCATATAAATGATCTACAAAGGTGTTTCGAGTGTCTTTGCCCCTGAAGCTAAGGAAAACATCATATGTCCATCCTAATCTTGTTATTGGTACAGATGAAGATGAAGACGCCATATATTCAACTAAGCAAAATCTTGTCTATTCAAATAAACCTTAAACAAGCAAACAACCAATCAAGATTACATCTTTGAACCATAAACAAATATAATTATCAAAATTGCAATCAATTAAATACACTGATCAACCCTAAATAAAGACACTAATTAATAAACCTAAAACAGAGTAATAAAAGCATTACCTTTGAATTCAAATATATAGATTTTGAGTTTGATTCATAGATCTATTAGTTTGTTTACTAAATTTGAGTTTGTTTGATGGGTCTGTGAAATGAGTGATTCAGTGTTTTAGTGTTGACCTTTACTTTTAGCAAATAGTTTTGAACATGTTAGACTGGCCCCACTAGCGACTTCACGTCCTTCATTTTGTCTGCCACATCAGCTTTCTTTCTCTTGCGACCTACAGACGACATTTTACCACACCAAAGAGACCTTCATTTTTTTATTTTTTATTTTTTTCATATTTTTTTAACAAAATTAAATTTCATTAATAATAAAAACATTACAATAATAATTCAAATAAAATTAAAAACATTACAATAATAAAATGGCTAAACTAGTTTTGATTTGCACGATGCCAAATGTCTTCCACCAAATCGGCTTTTAGGCTTAGATGAGTTATTCAGTTGATTATCTCCCGAGTAACTTCCAACGATTCTTCATGCGTTCTTACGGGATCATAATCACGATGTTGCTCCTCTCGAAAAAATGTGGGAGATATCGCCCCGCCCCTTTGTCATAAATTATCACATTATTTAATATGTTGCATGTGTACATATATCTGATAGTCAACTTCGGTCCAACCTTCTAGTCGGATGTTTAATCATTAGCCACTTCTTCTCTTTAATACACCAAAAGCTCGTTCCACATCTTTCCTTGTTGCTTCGTGCTTCGTCTTATGTAATCATTCGTCTACCCCGGATTTGAAATGGACTTAATAAGAACGGACCCTTCTGGATATATCCCCGTCAGTAAGATCATATCCCCTTTTATAAGTCACGTTGTTAGCCACGAATGAAACATCCGGTGCTCTCCCCCGTTTTGAGATCATTGAAAAGAGGTGATTAACGTAAAACATTCACGTCGTTATTCATCCCGGAGACACCAAAGAACGCATGCTAAATACATAAATGTAGGGGAGGCGATCGTTTCCAATAAAATGAATGGATTCGGTCCGTGATCACCTCTAGCAAATTGAGCTCTATGAGCTTTGTGGGCAATTCGCCCACAGGGCCAACCTGTACAATCAATGCTCCCTATCATCCCCAGGAAACCATGCTTTTGCTCGTGATAAGCATAGTCTTTAAGTGTCAATATATGTTGGCTTTCGCAAAAACTCTTCACCATATAATTCCATGATGGTCTTACATTTCGGAGACACTTACTAGAGCTGTTGTCGCACCTAATTGCAGATATTCATACAGAGAATCAGGATCGGATCTGTACGCCATTTGACGAATTGCCGAAGTACACTTCATCAATGGGGAAAGACCAAGTGTGCCCGCCACAATATGTAGCCGCCACTAAACGATTATGAGCACCGTAATGATCCTTGTGAATGTGGGTTCGTGGGATTTTCGGCTTTGACGCTTGAAAAGCCTCCCAACATGCTTTCCGTAAAAAGTGCAAGCTCGCTAATATTTTTTTTTAAGCTGAACATACTGATATATATTTATTTTTGTGGAATTAACTAATAAAATTATATAGTAGTATCAATATGTTAAAACTCACAATATACGATAAAGACAGAAGTATATAAGTTCATCAAAAATACGTTGAAGGAGGCAGATGAAAACAGACCGTGTTATGAACAGTAACAATTTTAATAGAATTTCAATTAGTTAAAAGGATGATTTAGAAAGAGATGTAAAAGGATGATTTAGAAAGAGATGTCGATGAAAAAGAAATATGGGAGGCTGTGAAACAATGTGGAAGTAAAAAGGCCCCGGGTCCTGAATGGTTTCAATTTCGGGTTTTTGAAAAAATATTGGGGTATTATAAAGACA